>CM023483.1:32533202-32868202 GCA_013339685.2 Hyalomma asiaticum | reverse complement strand
TTCCAATTTGTTAGTGAAACACGAACTTGTTTACCTTGTTATTTATCCTTCATCCTACGTTTAAGAAATTTCTGTATGCTGCGAACAATTTACCATGTATTTGTTGCTTAAGAATTTTGTAAAAACAGTGCAGAGGCCTTTGTCAGATATTGCTATATCTTCAGCTTTTGCACCTTTCTTGGTGTGACTCAAGAAACAAATCAAGTGTCTGAATGAAATATTGAGCTTCAAAGTACGTCATACCCTCGCTAATGCGTTTAGCTAGGCTAGTTGGTATTGACATAATGAAACCATTGTTTCATAGCGAACAAATACAGCACACTTTACACACAACAGTACAGGACAAGTTGCCATTTACTGTTTTGTGTAAACTGTTCTGTATCTGCTCGCCAGAAGACAGCGGTTTCATTACGTCCTATCCTGCAGTCTCTGTTTCATTAGGCGGTTCTGTCAGTTCATGGCATTATTCTTTTCGCTTATTGCACGGATCGCCGGCCCGTCACTGGTCACCTTTCGTTTACTATTCTTGAAACTCAAAACCTGTGGCACAGTTATAAAAGCATTAAAATGACCATAACCATCAAACTTCAAATAAGTTGATGAACCGAACAACGATCCGCACTTACCTTGAAGTGTTGGAGAAATTTCTCGAGTGTGAGCTCGCCTTCAATATCAAGACTTGTCCACATGGTGTATTCTATGTCACGGAACTGTCGCAGGGAAATCGGGGAATAAAATTGGAATGAGGTTAAGTTGCTTGCCTCGAATTTACTCTGCTTCTGCACTGCACTGGTACTCTTTCTCACGTGCGCTGCCAGAGTGTTCGTAATCACAGTATCAGTGTTCGTAATCGTCAGGCGCACGGTTGATGATAACTGCTGGGGTTTTAAGTGCCGAAACAACGATCCAATTATGAAGAACGCCGCACTGGAGGGCCATCTAAAATTTGATCACCTGGCGTTCGTTAATATAGGAAATGAGTACCCGTTCAAGTGAGGGTACTTTTGCTTTCTCTACGCTACCACTTTCTAAAACGAATTCTTCCTTTTACCTTCTTTTTAGACAGATGATAGTCTTACTTGGGCTACCTAAACGCGAAAAACTTTGTCTATCTGTCTGTCTGTCTGTCTGTCTGTCTGTCTGTCTGTCTGTCTGTCTGTCTGTCTACTAGCACTGGTGGCACGGGGTCATACACGCCAGCATTATACAGCGCAAAGAAATCTCAGGCCTAATTGAGGCAACGTAACCGCTATCCGCAGCGTTAATTTAATTAAGAATACGCATTGGACTGGTTTTTGCGTCAGTAAATGAAAAATCGACGCATTAGAAGTGGTGTCGAAGAAACGCTACGCGCTTAATTAAGCCAACAGAAGTCGCGGCTCTGTAGCCGGTTTTAAGCCAACAGTAATGACAAATAGCGCGAGAGCAAGGCGAAGGCTGGAAATTGGAATTGAATTCAGTAAAATCTCCATTGCATCCATCATGGGAGGTGTGAGAGGAGAGGGGAAGAGCGTGAGGGGCGAGAAGGGGAAGAAGACAGGATGTCGCCTATAAGGGGCGGCACATCGTCTTTCGACGTCATTTGCAGCGAAGTAAGCAAACATGCGGCCATTTTATTTCTTCGCTCGAACCTTCGCATTACGGAAGCTTCCATAGAGGTTCTGTCGTATATGGCGCAGGTCCAACTGAACTTTCGAAGCTCACCATGCGTAAATTCCGCCTCTCACTGATAGGCCGCTGTCTCCTATTAAATATTCAAGGTCATATACTTGCGCCGCACCTGTTTCCTCGAACAATTGCAGCAATATTGAATTTTTGTCACTGCAATCACAGTCTATACTGCAGTGTTGCAACTTATACACTGTTATACTACAATGTTAACACGGTCATTCCTTGCAGAACGCGCGGTGACCGTGGACGAACCAACTTAAAAATAAGATAATCTACTCGTATCCCTGCACTGATGAAACGTGGTCATCAGTGGTGACAAAGCAAGAAAAAAAAGATTAGCTTGGCCTTAAGCCTAAAGTTTTGTGGCCGACGCAAGAAGTAAGAACCATATGTCACCTTTTTCTTGACTGGAGCGATAGGTTCGGAGAAGCCGAAGAAAGGTAGCGCCAGGTTGACGAAACCATTCTTGTACAGTTCCAACTTGTCGTGATCCTGAACCAGCTGCTCGAAAGACGAGATGGAGAAAAAAGGAAAAGAGGAGAATTTAACGCTTGATTGTGTCGTGGCAGGCGCATCAAGATCGGGACAAAAGAAACATAGTGCATTCAGAAGCATAAGCACGTAGCATAGAATACAAAAGGACAAATTTCGCATACAATACGCAGACCGAAGGTAGCGGGATCATATCCGGGCCGCGACGGCTGCATTTCAATGGATGTCAAGGCGATAATGTGGGATAGTTGGTTGCAGGTTCTCGCAATCATATTTTGCTAAGCCCAGAACAACAAACACGGACACAGGAAGGCACAAATAGACCGGACGGACTCCTAATGTTGAGACCCGTGTACTATTCGGTGTCAGTGCACGTTAAAAAACCGCAGGTGGTCGACACTTTCTTGAGCTAACAGAAGTTGGCGCTATCGACAACTGGACTCGATTCTCTTCGCTAGGTCAGCAGTTGCTGTACTGCCCCAACCAGGACAAGTCCCCATGTCAAAACGTTGGCTCTAGAGGAACTTCGATGAAGCACAATTCAGCTGTCGGCGTTTGTCCATTGTGTTTACTGCAGGTGGCTCATCCTGACACTCGCCGACACAAGGATGTGATGATGATGCATTCCGTAATGGGGGAATTCCAATATGTTCGGCAATATGGGGGCTTTTCATTACTTGAAGCTCAGTGTAATCGCACAATAGCTTCTGCATTTCACTCCTATAAATGCGCCTGCAGTAAGTGAGAATCGGGTCCGCGACCTCCAACCTAACAGAGCCACTACACCGCCAGCAAGCAACTATGGAGGACACAGGCTTCCTTCGCTCGGTTTACGCGTTACGTATCTCGGTGCACTCGGCACACTCGTCCAGCATGTAGTCACCATATAGTGTGAACATGTTTCACAAATAGGCACTGAGAAGTGGATCGTGACGTCACCTTGTATAACTCGAGGCAGGCGAGACCCGCCACGAGAGACGTGGTGGTGGCAATGGCCGGTATGATCTTGCCCGCGATGAGCTTGCTCTTGAGCCGGTCTGCCGGCTCGATGTTGTAGTTGGCCGCGCGCAGGTTGGACGCCGCAACGATGAAGTCCATGTGGAAGTTGGTGTCGTCGTCTTTTTCGAACTCCAGCGTCGTGAGTTGCAAGTCGGGGAGTTCATCCCGAGAGGGGAGTTCCTCCAGCAGTTCCTTCAGGCGCTGCGAGTCTGCACGACCCACAAGAAAAAAGAAAGTGCAAGCACATCCAACTCAAGTTGTCTGGTGTACATCTGGCATGCTATTTAGCCAAGACTAACCATAAGTGGGTCTACAATAGCCGAAGTAGCCAGCACTGGCCTAACCTCACCATTGGTGGCAGTGTGCGACCAAAGAAGGTCTGAGATTAGTCAGCGACCTTTAGTAATCGGAAAATGGCACCCCAAGACATACTCTCACATTGCACTAAAAATTCACAGGCCCTCACACATTTCGGCTACGCTGTAATAACTTAGCATACGTGACTTCCTAAACCATATTACCGAAGTTTCTATTGCTACACCGTCACTCTGCGTCAATGTAATTCGCCGATAGATAATTCCTATACACTGTATACGCTATACGACCTGACGTGTTTACACCTATATGTGCTCACACTGCACCGTATAGACAGCAGTGCAATGGAATTGTGGCGTCGTTGTCACATGATCATTCATGGGCATCGCCTTCTTAGGATCATATAGATGTACGCAGCGTAGTTCCTTATCACTCATCTTCACTGTGCGGGATTTGTGCACGTAAGCGGTGATCACGGCTCACATCCCCTATGCCTTCTTCGGCTTGAATATCGAAGCGTGAAAATAAAAAGAACACAGAGAACAGCTTAACCACGCACCGTTCTGTGGCGCAATGATCAATTTCGGGGCTTTCGCAGCGTTTGCGTCGTCGGCGACGTTAGGATTTGGATGTGGATTGAATACGGGAACTTCGATGTCTTTAAGCATTTCGGTGATCGCCACACGGTCCGTGTTGTGAGGGATGCCGAACATCGTTGCGCGCAGGTTGGCTGCAGCCAGGATGTAGTCCATGTGCAGGGTCTGCAACACGACGGGAAGGTAAATTGCGAATAAGGCAAACGCCACAAGTATGGCGTTGTAATATAAGCTATAACGTAAAGGAAGGAGAGTAACTGTGTCAAAAGATACAAGTACTACAAACACATAAAATACATAAAATACATAAAATAAATGACGATCCAACACGCAAGAACACAAGGGCGCATTAGAAGAGTACCGCACGCTCGAGTGATAATTGAAGACTTTTCAAATTCGAAGAGAAGGATGCTGTTTCGTCCATGAGCCGTCAGTGCAGCTATAAGGATTAACAATGGGGATGTTAATTAGGGCGTGCGGTAGTGCAAGGTACGTTGAACAATTCTCAATGCATATATTTTTGCGCCCCTAAGGGAACACTTTCTGCAGGTCCGCACTTGTTCCCCTCCATATAGCTTGGTTCACTTCATCATTCTCAAATCAAATGTACTCTACAGTCAGCCTCTCTCTTCGTTGTCCATCGTCTATTCTATGAGCATTGCACGAACCACGCCGCGAACGCGAACCAACTAGCTCAATTTTCTGCCTTATCATAGATGCGATCTACACGTGTGCGAACACAGATTAACACATAAAAAAAAGACCACTAACATAACATGCGTGCTCTTACGTTGTTGGGGTCGAACTCGATGGGATGAGGGCACCGTTTGTGGCCAGACCAGAACGGCGTACCAGAGTTCGTGATCTGCGAGGAAGAGCAGCTGCGGAAGCTAAGGCTCACTAGTTACTTCACAATTTAAATGCCCATTTTGACAATGAAACGAAAGAAAGGCGCGAACCCTTAAGTGTGCATAAACTCGTTACTTCACAACTATAAACGCCCATTTTGACCATGAAACTAAAGAAAGGTACGAAGCCGTAAGTGTGCATAAATCGAGCATTATTCGAAATTTCCCGCTCTGCACCTTGCAGGTTTCGTCGTCCAGTGTTGCTCTGAACCTAAGGCAACCAAACAGTCAATAACTCGAGCCGCACATCATAGGCTTTATGGCAATGCATTTATTTATAAAGTGCAGCGGTGCTTGCCCGATTCGATCTGCTTACTCTCAAAGAGACCGCAATCTTATATATTTTCTTATTTAGTTAAGCAGCGTCGAGCACGCAATATTGACCAAGTACACCGGTATCATATATTTTCTTATGTAGTTAAGCAGCGCGAGCACGCAATACTGACACTACAATGTTTTATCAATGGCTCATGAATGCTCAAATTTTACGTTGGTGCTCCTAACAACTTTTCGAGTTCTCCCCCATCACTGCTTGCAGAGGATTCATTCGGATTAGAACTGGTAACGGTATGCTAATTACTATAAAAGCACGATATGTATCAGAATAGGCTAATTCATTATTTGCATTTAAGCGTCCATTGAGCAGACGGATGGTAGCCCATGAGCCCCGTCCACTTTATTCGCACACGTACGTGATCCTCGGGGTAGTTGCGCAGCAGTTGTCGTATCTGGTTGTTGTACTGCTCCTGGAAGCGCAGTCGGGCGAAAGCAACGCAGTCGTCAAAGACGATCGCTCGGTCGTCAACCAGAATCTTCTTGATCTCTTCCAGCGCCACCACCTGAGGCAAAAATGCGACGATGCACCTGTCCATCTACCTTGCGACAATCGCATGCAGTGTTTGCGAAGTATATCGCTTGCCCGCGCTACCAGCGGACGCGGTCATAATTTCACACATTTTCCGAAACGTTGACAGAATGAAACTATAATTAACAAAAAAAAGACAGCAAAATGACTCTTACCTTCTGGTTGAGTTGTAGCGTTTGCTGAATTTTCGAGAGAAACTCGGGGTCGCTGTAACGGTACCGTGAATAAGACATCAGTTATATAACTGCGCACACTTTACGCGACATGATTGCATCACTAATTGCGACGTTAGTGGAACAAAGGTCAAAACAACAAACACTGGGAACGACGCCGCGAAGAGAGATTTTAGCAGTCCAGTGTACTGAATGTGGGTTGTTAATTCCGTGAACACATACATTAAGACACGCCTTCCCGCACAAGAGTCAATGGCACGGGAGGCTACCTTGAGCTTATCTGCAGGTGAACACATCCCCCCGTCCAAAAAGAAATGGTCTCATAGCCCCAACGCAATCCTGCCCGCAAATACCGATTCCGCGGGGAAACCGGGACACTGTTATAGAATAAGAGGCTGCAGAAAAATTGAAGCCGGCCGCGCCCTACACGACTGGGAGAAGGATGGTGACACTTCCACTTCATCCCTTCCTCTCACGACTGTGCGGACGCCGCCTCGTGCGGAACGGCGACAGGCCAACCCTTACCACCGACAAGCTTTGGGAAATAGCCTTGGTCAGGTCTAACCTCGAAGATCAGTCAAGGCAGGTTGGCAGGGTCCAAGACAAGGCTAGGGCATAAGGCATCACGGATTGAGGACGCGCCTCCAAAGCTTCAATTTGAGTCAAACGTGATTATTTTTGTCCTTATCTTGTTCTCTTTAGGCCACCAATTTCAAGTTTCATGCGACGTCGGAGGCCCTTTCGTGGCAGGCAGAGAATGGGAGACCGGCTATTAGCGCCAAAGTGACTTCATTTCGATCTAACAGGACTGCTGTTAGCGGTTTATGTGCTGTTCGCACTCTACGGTCAAAGTATACTGTGTCAGGTGTCAAAAACGAGGATCCCGTCAATACGACGACGTAACCCTACATTACGGTTGCTGTAAATTAGGATGTGTGTATAGCTTCTGCAGCTAATCATTACCATGACAACTGGCAATCATGTGGTTAAAGCCCTGATGGAATTAGCAAGACCAGAACCTCAGCGCTCACCAAAGGGGCGCCGCAAAAACGATATCACGGGTGTCTCGTTTCACGTTGCATGTGTGAGCTGCACGTGTGCCCATGCGTTTCAGACGTGTTAACATTTCAGAGCTGTGTTCTTTTGAGCCCACGCCATTCTATGCTTGCCAGCTTTCTACCTTCGCGAATATTTATCGGCAAGCAGAGTAAAGGAAATGAGGGCCCAAAACTGGGCCGATAAAATAAGCCACCCTTCAACATGCGTCTTGGGGATTAAAGTAGTAAATGCTCCTAGAGCTTGGCGGATCGCAATATTAACATGCTGTTAGCCATACACGCGCTAACGAAATTCGAGCAGTGACAATTGCTTCTCGTGCGTTCTAGGCGCCTGAACGGTTTTGTAACTACTTATCAGATAATGAAAGGGAAGGGGTCAAGGGATCGTTTTTTATTTGTTAGAAACAACTTAATGAGCAAACAGACAATGAAGCCTAGGAAAGCATAGGGGAACTTAATTGTATTATTGTAATTGTGGAGTAAGTAAAAAGGAATTAAAGTGGACGAAAAGATAAACCTGCCTTCGGTAGGAGCCGAACCCACGACCTTCGGATGACGCGTACGATGCTCTACCGCTGAGCTACGAAGGCGGTCGTCCCCGCGTACACTTTATTGGGTATTTATGTACATGTTATCCTGGGAGTGTTAGGCAGGGCCACTCGTAGCCATGACGGCGTGTATGGGACACACTTTCTTGCCAGGAGGCGTCACGTAGAACGTGAATTTACGATGCGACGGCTGCTGCCCACTAAGCACTTCGGTTCCCACCGAAGGCAGGTTTGTCTTCCATTTTAATTCCTTTCTACTTACTCCACAATTACAATACTACAATTAACTTCCCCTATGCTTTCCTGTGCTTCCTTGCCTGTTGGCTCATTCAGTTACTTATACGATATGTGAAATGTAAAGACGCCTTTCTTTATTTCAGATAACCACGTAGCTGTAATATTCAAAAGCGATTGATCTTTTACATATGGAAGTGCAACATTAAGTGTTTGAAAACATATTTAAGTTCCATCGTCATATGTAATCACCAGAAGATTAAGAGATGTAAGACCTGTCTCGCTACCTCGTTTTGCTGGCACTAGAGGACAGAGTCAACAACGCTTCAAAAGCACTCCTACAGATGCAGCTTTCGCTGAAATCGATAGGCGTGCGTCGTAGAAGCTGATTTTTTTTATTAGCTTCATAAAAAAGCATGATGCGAGCAAATATAGGAACGAGGAGCATAAACAGCGATGCCCGGAAGTCAACAGCTGCGAACGATGGTGGTGTTCTTGTGACAGTGCCAGGAAGCAGACTTCCCCACTCAATATAACCAGCGTGACACCATTACGAAAAAGCGAGTGGTACGAAACAAATAATGCAAGCGCGAACAGTCAGGGCAACAAATAGTGCGACCATACCAAATAGATGCAACACTTTTCGCTAAAGTACGGTTCAACTGACTTTCCAAACCAATGCTGCTGTAGTTGGCTGATCAGTCGTCGGCTCCTTCACTGTGGTCAGTATTGAAAGTCGTTGTGCGCTATGTGCGCCACTCGATCGACTTTTGGTAGATTTAGGGACGATAAAAGCAATACTAATGCGTGCATAAATATTTGATTTCTGCTAATAAAAATTTTAAAGACGAGATGACGAAGGCGTAGCTATGCGTGAACGTTATAACTATAGTCAGCTGCACGCATCACCGAACAAGTACGAAGGCAAAGCATTGGTCATTAGGGGTATAGAGACCGAGTCCATGGAGGAAAGAAAAATTGGGATGATCCCTCTGTCAAAGGAGTTGGTATAACACGAAAGTGGAGTGTGTCTTCACATAAGCAGTTGAATGTTTATTGTTACATCGAGGTGAACTTGCCCATTTCTATGGGTGTTTCCCTGGTACGGCACCGTTTGACGTGGGTGAACCCACGTTCATGCATCGCCTCCATACCATCCATGACTAAAGTCTTGCGGTACTGAAGTAGTTCACGTCATAACAGGGCACAGTCTGCAGTAAATGCCGCACACGACAAAGGCATCAATCTTGCTTACTTGCGCCACATTGATCCGTCAAGTTCGTTGCCGATACGCTCGTGCGGCTCCGTGCGCGCTCATCGAGGCGCATTTTGGAATATGCCTGTAATGGTGCCGCCATCCAGAACAGGCAAAGGGAAGCACGCGCACATTGGCACGGCCGAAATGGAGCATGGTGTAAGAATATGTAGAGTGAACTGGAGACACACGCAAAGAAACGCGCGCCTCTCCACTACAGCGCAAGCGTGTCTCCAGCCAGGCCGTGACTTTGGAACGTGCCTGGTACGATGCTGTCATCCAGGAGAGGCCAAGTGAGCCACTTCACCTTTCCTGGAGTTCGATTCCCAGCGCATCCAGGAAAATTTTTCTGCGTCTTTTTCTTTGCATCCCCCCTCGTCATATCCGTTACGGATATGACGAGGGGGGATGTGTCGTGGCGGGCCCTGGTATGAAAGATCAGAACTCTTGTTTGGGCTAGTTGGTGACCATTCATAGTGACTTGAAGACGCGAAAAAAGTACACAGACGATACACAAAAAACGACAAGGACAAGCGCCTTGCAGAAGAAATATGCTGGATCAGAACTCTTGTTTGGGCTAGTTGGTGACCATTCATAGTGACTTGAAGACGCGAAAAAAGTACACAGACACAAAAAACGACAAGGACAAGCGCCTTGCAGAAGAAATATGCTGGATCAGAACTCTTGTTTGGGCTAGTTGGTGACCATTCATAGTGACTTGAAGACGCCGAAAAAGTACACAGACGATACACAAAAACGACAAGGACAAGCGCCTTGCAGAAGAAATATGCTGGATCAGAACTCTTGTTTGGCTAGTTGGTGACCATTCATAGTGACTTGAAGACGCGAAATGTGTATCGTCTGTGTACTTTTTTCGCGTCTTCAAGTCACTATGAATGGTCACCAACTAGCCCAAACAAGAGTTCTGATCCAGCATATTTCTTCTGCAAGGCGCTTGTCCTTGTCGTCTTTGTGTATCGTCTGTGTACTTTTTTCGCGTCTTCAAGTCACTATGAATGGTCACCACTAGCCCAAACAAGAGTTCTGATCCAGCATATTTCTTCTGCAAGGCGCTTGTCCTTGTCGTTTTTGTGTATCGTCTGTGTACTTTTTCGCGTCTTCAAGTCACTATGAATGGTCACCAACTAGCCCAAACAAGAGTTCTGATCCAGCATATTCTTCTGCAAGGCGCTTGTCCTTGTCGTCTTTTGTGTATCGTCTGTGTACTTTTTTCGCGTCTTCAAGTCACTATGAATGGTCACCAACTAGCCCAAACAAGAGTTCTGATCCAGCATATTTCTTCTGCAAGGCGCTTGTCCTTGTCGTTTTTTGTGTATCGTCTGTGTACTTTTTTCGCGTCTTCAAGTCACTATGAATGGTCACCAACTAGCCCAAACAAGAGTTCTGATCCAGCATATTTCTTCTGCAAGGCGCTTGTCCTTGTCGTTTTTTGTGTATCGTCTGTGTACTTTTTTCGCGTCTTCAAGTCACTATGAATGGTCACCAACTAGCCCAAACAAGAGTTCTGATCCAGCATATTTCTTCTGCAAGGCGCTTGTCCTTGTCGTTTTTTGTGTATCGTCTGTGTACTTTTTTCGCGTCTTCAAGTCACTACCCTGGTATGAAACACTTTCGTGTTCAAAAAGAAATAGCTACGAGGCGGCGTCACGCGATTCTGCTAACTTCGGCAAGCCAACCTCTTCTGACTGATAGGACAAGGCCCACATAGTTGCTGGATCACGTGAGGTTGTATGGGCGCGGTAAACTTTAGTGGCGCTAGACCGTATATATACACTGATCTACCTACCGCTTGCCTATCGTGTGACCGGGAGCTATTCCCCACTACGCTCTACTTTACATTTTTATGACTAAATAGGGTACGAGATCGTCACGTGATGTCTTCTTCTAGCTTTTTTTTTTTTCTTCCTCCATGACTGACCCCGTAGAAAGGGTAAGCACGGCAGGTGGCGGCAGGAAGTTAGATGAGATCAAGAAGTTTGCGGGGCATAAGTTGAGCCGAAGAATTTGCGCGGACATGGCTGCATTTTGCACAGAACCATGCAGGTTTAGTGCAGAAGTATGAGAGATGCATTTCCCTGCATGGGGCGTAGACATGATTATGATGATGACTAATGCAAACACAGAGAAAAGATGTGTTTTCTTTAATTCAAGTGCGTTCTTTTCTTAAGGAGTTCGTAATGCAGGGACGAGTGTGGAGATGATGAAACTGCAAGAAGAGCGTATATATTTGTTTAGCCGAGTTTACAGACACCGGTGAAGAGACATATCGCGTGATGCGTTTTCTACTCTTTCGCCTAAACCTTATATTTTCCCGACATAAATAAACCGACTGATTGCAGGAGACATCACTTCATAAACAGTCGCGCGCGCACTTTTTCGCTCCACACTCTATACTCACCCTAAGTATTGCACGGCGCTTGCAGCCGACTGCTTGAAGAGGCCCTCGAATTCGTCCCGCGCCCACTGGAAACACAAGATTTCCCTCGGTTCAGGTTCAGGTTCAGGTTCATCCGAACGTTCATCCGAACGTTCAGGTTCATCCGAACTGTATATATGTACACATATCTTTACGTATTTCGTTTGTATAGGCGAAGTTCTTCGAGCACATGTGTGGAAATGATCGCCAGCCTTCATTAAATATTATTTCAGGCATATCATACCTGATAGCGTTTGCTCCTATGAACAATTTTATATTTCGTCGCTATTGCGTCATGTTTTCGCATAATGTGCACTCACGCTGCGGAAGGGAATGCCATTCAGACCTAAAGTACTTGACTGCCCAATGTCAGGCGCGAACCTCAGCAGCATTTACGATCGTGTCCCAGGCAAGAGATGCCAGCTAATTCGACCAGCGAAAGTAAACTTGATAATGTGATCAAGGGAGCAACGTAATTATGAGAAAGACCGGGATACTGGGCCAGTTTTCACAAGGGCACCTGACCCTGAACTGTTCGCAAGAAAAACATTGAGTCATATTCCTTATCCTCGACGCAGTGTCGCCAGTTCTGGGGCCGGATTCACGAAGCTTCTCTTTCGTGAGTGCTTTTTGCCATTGGCTACCCAGCTTCACTAATGATATGTCCAGCATCAGGATTGACTGAAATTTTCTCTTACAAACATTTTTATCGTAAGTTGTCTTGGTGAATACGGGCCCAGTTCTGCCTCCCAGCCACTGGCAAATAGTACTTGCTCAAAAAAGCATCGTATATTCCCGCCATACAATAAACAAATCCAGCTGTGAAACACTCTAGTGTCGTAGGTCACAGCTCCGAGGTTTCTAAAAAAAAAAAAAAAAGAACCGACAAAACCATTCCTGTACACTGCAACACTGACATCGAAGTTGTTTTGTATGTAACGAAAGCTCGTAAAAAAACCGACATGACAGAGGAGCAGCTGCTACGGCGAGTACGTTTTTCAGACGGCAGGTGCGTTTTAGTCAGAGCTGACTAAAAATATGGTGTTTTATACGTTCCGACATCCGGCGAAGCTCGGAGCAGTAATCTCACCACTGTCATTGAACTTTATAAGCTGGACAACAACGATAAAACATTACGCAACTGTACTTTTTTAATGGCTGAGAGTGCAGCCTAAAAATGTTCCGTTATGCGATGTCGGGGTACGCGGCATTACATATATATCATGAAACAAAAAAAAAAAAACATGTGACAGATCTAGGACGTCAATCCAGGGTTCCTTTATCATAGTTTTTAAATAAGAGGCCATTTCACTCGACCAATACTGAATCAAGCAGAAGCGCTGATCCGGGCGAACAAGAAAAACTTTAAAACGATTTCGTGTGAACCGAGCGATTTAGAAAGCACAGAATTGACATTGAGGGCTTAAAGTACGAGAACCGGCGTACGTACTCTACACTTAACGTAAAAAGTAAATAAACTGAAAGTTCTGGAAATGGCGTATAAGAACTGCCCCCTCGCCCCGGCCTGCCCTATTTCCTTACTATCTGCCCCCCCCCCCCCCGGTCTCTTTCTACTCTCGTTTTTTATCTGAATTTTCGGGGGGGGGGGGGGGGCTGTATGGCGCCCACCTGCACCATTAAAGTATCGCAGGTTAGTTTTCGAACTGCCTCCTCGCTACTAGCAAGCCTCTAAGCGCGAAATAACAGCATCAGTGTACATTTTATTTCGTTTCTCGCCTTTCAAGACTGCAGGCACCGACCCCGATATCATAGGACGATATCTAGCAACCTTCGCCGAGCACCACTAAAAACGACGAGACAGCCTCTGCCAAAAAAATAGGCAGATCCCACGTGCAGTGGGAATCAAGGAAATGCGAAGCAAGCATAAGGAACGTAAAATGGATTTGCATTGCTCTCGCTATACCGAGTTTGGTACATATGAAGTTAACGAAACGGCCGCAAGAGCACCATGACTGTGCCCCATGTTGTGCCAAACCAACTTTCGTATACACCCCATTAACGTAACGGCAGTATAGCGCCAGGACCATGGCATGTAAATCATGCCGGTCATGACACGCGTGTCACGATTCTAATGTTATGACCTGTCATTTACGTTCGTCATGCTGTCGTGTTGTGCCATAGCAATTTTGGTATACATCCTATTAACGAAACGCCTGGCATGTAAATCATCCCGCTCATGACATGCATGTTATGCTTTTCATGTTATGACCCGTCATTTATGTTCGTCATGCAGTCATATTGTTGCATACCAATTTTCCTATACATCGCACTAACGAAACGGCCAAGAGAGCACCAAGACCGTGGCATGTAAATCATGTCGCTCATGACACGCATGTCATGATTTTCATGTTATGACCTGTCATTCACGTTCTTGATGCAGTCATCTTGTGGCATGCCAATTTTCGTATACATCCCGTTAACGAAACGCGTGGCATGTAAATCATGTCGCTCATAACATGCATATCATGATTTTCATGTTGCGACCTGTCAGTCATGTTGTGGCATACCAATTTTCGTATACGTCCCATTAACAAAACGGCCAGGAGAGTGCCAAGACCGTCGCATGTAAATCATGTCACTCATGACATGCATGTCATGATTTTCGTGTTATGAGCTGCAATTTATGTTTGTCATGCAGTCATGTTGTGGCATGCCAATTTTCGCATACGTCCCATTAACGAAACGCGTGGCATGTAAATCATGCCGCTCATGACACGCATGTCATGATTTCCATGTTATGACCTGCCATTTATGTTCGTCAGGCAGTCATGTTGTGCCATACCAGTTTTCGCATGCGTCCCATTAGCGAAACGGCCAGGAGAGAACTAAGACCGTGGCATGTAAATCATGCCGCTCATGACATGCATATCATGATTTTCATGTTATGTCCTCTCATTTATGTTCGCCATGCAGTCATGTTGTGGCATACAATTTTTCGCATACATCCCGTTAGCGAAGCGGCCAGGAGAGCACTAAGACCGTGGCATGTAAATCATGCCACTCATGTCATGCATGTCATGACTTTCATGTTGTGTGCTGTCATTTATGTTCGCCATGCAGTCATGTTGTGGCATACCAATTTTCGCATACATCCAATTAGCGAAACGGGCAGGAGAGCACCAAGACCGTGTCATGTAAATCATGCCGCTCATGACATGCATGTCATGATTTTCATGTTATGACCTGTCATTTACGTTCATCATGTAGTCATGATATGGCATAGCAATTTTCGTAAACATCCGATTAGCGAAACGGCCAGGAGAGCACGAAATCGTAGGCGGCTAGATAGATAGATAGATAGATAGATAGATAGATAGATAGATAGATAGATAGATAGATAGATAGATAGATAGATAGATACGCTCAAACTCGCCGAAGTTCGCTAAGAAATGCTTCGCATTTAAAATCACAGTATATCCACGGAGTGAATGATGACGAGTGGGCTCCGGAGGTTCATCTTAGATCGTGCCGAGTTCCGGATTAATTTAGTTAACGCGCACGCTACGAATCTTTATGGTTCAACTACGCACAAGTGAAATCTCCCACCGGCACTTCATTGCAAGTCAAGATCCAGTGCCTATTTATATATATATATATGGGTGGCCGGTGAACGGTTCTCCAGCGCGAGCGGTCGGTATTTTTGATTGATTGATTGTGGTTCGGTTAGGAAAGGACGCTAATTTCTGCAACCCATGTAGGGAGCACGGCTAAGCGTCCGTAGGGGTAGGGGAAAGGGAGTGAAAGAGATAGAGAGGAGAGAAAGGCCGTAGTGGAGGTCTCCGGAAATTTAGACCACCTGGGGTTCTTTAACGTGCACTGACAACGCACAGTACACGGGCCTCTGGCATTTTCGCCTCCATCGAAAATGCGACCGCCGCGGCCGGGATCGAACCCGCGTATTTTGGGTGGCAATATTTTTGAATCAAGAAACTCGCTAGAAGACGCTGCCTGCATCAAGCTTGTCTCTCGCGGGTGAGGGCGCGTTCTCCTTCTTTGCGAGCTGGCGGAGCGTTCATCGAAGAAAGAGCGTTTGATTGATGATGATTGATTGTGGTTCGGCTAGGAAAGGACGCTAATTTCTGCAGCCCATGTAGGTAGCACGGCTAAGCGTCCGTGGGGGTGGGGGAAAGGCCATAGTGGAGGGCTGCGGAAATTTAGACCACCTGGGGTTCTTTAATGTGCATTGACAACGCACAGTACACGGGCCTCTGGCATTTTCGCCTCCATCGAAAATGCATGCGACCGCCGCGGCCGGGATCGAACCCGCGTATTTTGGGTGGCAGCCGAGTACCGTAACCACTACACCACCGCGGCGGAGCGTTTCCATAGTCAACGGGCGCCTTTCGCTCTCTCTCTCTTTCTCTCTCTCTCTCTCACAAGACAGCAGATGGAAGAGTGAGAGAGCTCGCGCGCCGGGAGGCACGCGCCGAGGGCGAGCGCGAGCCTCCCGGCGGCGCGAGGTGGCTACATACATACTACTACTACTAGAGAGGAGGGAACGACCCACACCCTAAGGAGCTTCGCCTCTAAAAATAGATCCTTGTACCGAAACGTCGCCTAGCTAGCCATCGACAAAGACACATACCTGCAATGTGTGCTCGATGTTGTTGGGAAAATGTTTGATGGTACAGACGGGTATCGATTTTTCGGGCGGATCGTGGGAAGACGAATACGACTCGGTCATGTCAGGCTTGACAACCTGCACGTTGCCCTTGGTTCCCATTGTGCCGGACTCGAGCAGCGGTTTCCGGAAGTACACGCATCGCTTATCCATGTACTGGCCTGCAAGATTGACATCTCTAAAACAGGCAGGCTCGAAATTTGCTCGCTGCGACAGCAGTGCTACTTCTTATGCATGAAAAGCATTTTCGCGATGCGCCACGAGCAGTACTTTGTCGCACTTGGGGAATCGGCACTGCCATTTCGAGAACGCATGGTTGTAGTCTCAGCTGCATCCGGAGAGGGCTATATCTTAAGCACTACAATAAACAGAAAGAAAGAAAGAAAGAAAGAAAGAAAGAAAGAAAGAAAGAAAGAAAGAAAGAAAGAAAGAAAGAAAGAAAGAAAGAAAGAAAGAAAGAAAGAAAGAAAGAAAGAAAACTACAAATGATTGCTAGTAACAGAGATTGTAGCATGGCACTGGTTTCCGTAAAAATTTCGCTTTGCTCTGATCGCAGTGCTGATGTGATAGGCAAAGTATGCATTAGTAATGCAAGAATTACTGGTGTTCTACGTGTCAAGACCATGGTCATGAGGCAAGCCATAGTGGAAGGCTCAGAAAAGTTCGACCACTTGGGGCTATTTAACGGGTGACCGAAATCTAAGTATGCGGACCTCTCACGGGCGCCTAAATCATAGTATGCGCGCGCCTCTCACGTCCCGCATACCTTGTAAATTAAGGCGCAAAAATGTTCTCACGGCTGCCACCGTAGGGTGCTTTGCAATAAAGGATATCAACAGCCAGGGAACACTGACAAGAACAAGCGTTACTCAGTGATCCTTGGTTTTCCGTGTCTATTCAAGAAGTCGCACTGTTTACACAGAAAGTCCTCACTACGCGCGATGACGGTATAAATATCATGGAGCTTGTCTTTTCATATACACTATAGGTGTGTTCCAATACTCACGGTAGACAGCTAAATAGACGGCTACGTAACAGCGGCCATCTTAAGTCCCATTCCATTTCTCACGTAGACGGCAAAATAGACAGCTTCGCGAAGACGGCATACGAAGACAAAAACGATGCAGGCTACTTTGCTGTCCAAACAAGATGGCGGCTGCGAGGATTGCTTGAATATCCACGAACCTCGCCGGAGCGGTCGTCTGCTCGCAAATAGGCGCTTTCTTACGCAATTTATGTGAGCTGCATTGAGTTTTTCGTAGACTGGAACACGAAATAAGCAAAATTAACAAAAATTGTGAGCGTTTTTCTAACCTTTCTTTTGTCGACGCGAGATGACGCCTCGTCGCGCAAACGTCATCCGGGCGCGTTCCATTACTCGCACGACAAGGACGCGGAGCTGTCTTTGAAGCTGCCAAGGTAGGCTGTCTACGATGCTGTCCAGAATTGGAACACAGCCTATGTGTCCAAAACCACTAAGACATTTTTTTTTTCGCAGTTACTCTGCCATTCGCCAGCTACCTTCTCTAGCATTGTGTGAAACATTAGAACTCACTGAAGTTTTCTATTACGAACGCAAGGCGTTTTTTTTTTCTTTTTTCTTATGGTGCCGACTCGCACAGTCAGCGTCAAAACTAGTGGTTACGAGACACGGAGAAAAAGCTGAACACTGCCGCTCCCGGGGCCTCGCAAAGGTTTCCGGCGTGTGCTACTACATGTGAACAGTATGCCCCGCCACGGTGGTCTATAGTGGCTATGGTACTCGGCTACTGATCCGAGGGTCGCGGGATCGAATCCCGGCCACGGCGGCTGCATTTCGATGGAGGCGAAATGTTGAGGCCCGCGTACTGTGCGATGTCAGTGCACGTTAAAGAACCCCAGGTGGTTGAAATTTCCGGAGCCCTCCGCTACGGCGTCTCTCATAATCACAGCTGGTTTTGGGACGTTAAACACAACAAAAGAAACAGCATGTGAACAGTAAAGAAATGAACATGTACACCTTATACGATCAAGAACAGCATTGAAATGAAATTTTGTCGCATATTGTGGTCGCGAAACATTTGACACCCACTGTACGTCATCATGAAGCTGAAGTGCTGATATGTGTATAGTTACTCTGCGTGCTACGTACACCCACAACTGCTTCCCGCAATGTCATCCCGAGGTGTGGCTTGATTCACGATTAAATTATCAAGATGCCTAGATACTCACGGGCATCCAGGTTGTCCAGCGCGTTTGCCACGCCATCCAGAGACTCAAAAAAGTCGTCGTCGTACACGTTCTCCGTTTCTGGACCCACTCTATCTTCGTAGACTGCGATGTTCACGTCGGGGTTCATTCCAAGCGCAGCTGCGGCGGCCGTTGTGGACTTCATCCGCTGCGTACGGCATCAAGCACATTTGAGGAAGTTCCGAGCCACGTGAGAATAATTAGAAAAGGCCTTTATACGTGCACAAGAAACAAAATTTGAAACTGCGGCAACGCGTTCCCTCAGAGGAAAAAGGGATCGCTTTAACGTAAGTTTTCATTTGTTTAAGTCCTCTAAGCAATACCCGCTGTCACAGCTTAGCGGAAGAAAAAAAGACGCTACTTCTGCAACCCTCGAAGAAAGCACGGCTCAGCGTCTACCTATAGTGGAGGTTTCCGGAAATTCGGACCACCTATAAAAAATGGGCACTGACATCACGCATAACACATGCCAAGTCCGTGACCGCCACAAATGGGATCGAACCCGCGTTTTTTTGGTCAGAAGCCAAGCACCGTAATTACTGTAGCACCGCGGCTGTTGACGTTTAAGTGACCAGGTCTGTCACTGTAATAGAGAACAAGGAAGCGCGTGGCAGCAACCCCGCTAGTCTACTTTAACCCCGCGAAGCTGCCGCAATCCTCTTCGCAGAACGCACACCATGCGCTCGCTTATCCCCCTGCATTGGTCGTCGCTGTATACATTACGTTACCTAAAAGTGTTACACAGAAAAATCAGTTTCACCAAAAGGGCGAAGCATTTAATGGCCCCCCTCGCGTCTTTTCATGGTTTTTAAAGACGGGCGGGGCGTTTCTTCTCAGCTTTGACGGCAGGCGTCCCCATCGGGGTGATGTTATCGCATGCGCCTTAGGATCGACAGAGATGGGCCGGGCCCGTTTGATCTCTGCTTCAGCCATGTTCATCGCCAACAATCACGTGCTGTTACACGCGGGTAAAACGCGTACGACGAGCGGGGGGGGGGGGGGATCTTAACAATTTGGACTTTATACGGGACATTACGGCGACAACAAAAACCCGCTGAGATTGTTCATATAATTGATATCCCAATAAAGCACACACACACATCAAATCGGATGAGGTAGGCACATGACTCACGCCAACGTCTTCGGGTCGAAATAGGAATTGCCTGTTGAGGTTGGACCGCTCGATGACATCCATGTCTGTCACGTGAATAAGCCCGTCGTTCCCTCCAAGGCCCATCATGGCGAAGTTCTTGAGAAGTTCACAGCCGATAGCTCCAGCGCCAACCTTCGCGTGTGGCGTACAAACATTATCAGAATAGGACTTTCCAATTATAAAAGCTCCGACCGTATTCGAAACAAAGAGAGATGTGATTACAATGCTAATCAGGTCAACTTGCACTAATTCGTCCGAGCCTGAGTCACAGCGAAGCGGATGCTTACCCGGCTTGCGTAGTTTGAATTTGGCGGGGACTAGTGCATAGTAGTGACGTCGTCTTACGTGGTCACGTGAGTGATTACTATGCTGTAGCCTAGCTTGAATTTGGTGGGGACGCGTGACTTGTTGTGGCATTGTCTTACGTGGTTGTGTAAGCGATTACGCAAGATGACGTAACCAAGTTCGAATTTGGCGGGGAAACGTGACTATAGTAACGCGAGGCGCAGCTGTTCAGGTGGTTGCTAGGCAACAGTCACAGCTGGTAGAGTTTTCTGCAGACGACACACGGACTAACGGGGAGCATAACGGCGTCGCTGTGAAAAAGAGCGTACCCTATAGTCCATATGTCCGAATCAGTACAGGTTAAAGGGGTCGTGAAACGTTTTCTGAACATTTTGTACTAAGTGCGTATTCGGGATCCTGACCCTCCAATCAACAATATGCATTGTTCCGTTGCACCGCGTGGGCTAATTTGGAGCGATCAAAAACGCGGTTTCGGTTTCACTGCGCGTATTCCCCTCAACTCTGCAGTTGACATAATGTTAGACGCCACCAGACCTCCGAGACTGGCGTGCCCTCGGAGGCCACGGGAAAACAAACGTGCTGCAGCTTTGCTTCCGAATGGCGGTACCGCATGGTTTCTAAGTATTTTCTTTCTTTCTTTCTAGCTTTCCGAGTAAATCGATTCTTTTAGAGCAAACGCGAGTTCACTGTACCTTTGAACTTAAAGATGTCTTACTGCAACGTCACTGAATAGTACCATGTCGGCCGGTGGTGTCGCATAGTCGTTTCGGGAGCGCAAGATCGCTGGGATTTCAAACGGGCGTTATTAAATGCGCGCTGAATATTTCGCCAAAATATTTCGGAATCGGCTTGTAAAATGCATATTGAAGCAGTGAAAATTACAGCCGGGCATCTCCAAATTCTTTTCACGACCCCTTTAAGCTTTCCTTTATCACTGATGCGTCTAATTGTTCTTCGCATATATAGATAATATCTTACTCTGCGCAGAAGAGGTGGATACGATATAGAGCATACGGTTCTTCCCTGGACACTACGCCATGGAACTGACCCTGGGAGTTCATTCATTTCTTGGCTCTTCTATACCCACATTACGCAACGCATTGCAACGAGTAGTACCGACGACATACGGCGACGGCAAATACCACACACGCATCAAATCGGATTAGGTCGGTATACATGACTCACGCCAACGTCTTCGGGTCGAAATAGAATTGCCTGTTGAGGTTGGACCGCTCGATGACATCCATGTCTGTCACGTGAATGAGTCCGTCGTTCCCTCCAAGGCCCATCATGGCGAAGTTCTTGAGAAGTTCACAGCCGATAGCTCCAGCGCCAACCTTCGCGTGTGACGTACAAACATTAGTCAGAATAGCACTTTCCAATCATAAAAGCTCCGAACGTATTCGAAACAGAGAGAGATGTGATCACAATGTCAATTAGGTAGACTTGCACTAAGTCGTCCAAGGCTGAGTCACAGCGAAGCGGGTGCTCGCCTAGCTTGCGTAGTTTGAATTTGGCGGGGAGTAGTGCACAGTTGTGACGCCGTCTTACGTGGTCACGTGAGTAGTTACTATGTTGTAGCCTAGCTTGAATTTGGTAGGGACGCGTGACTAGTAATGCGAGGCGCAGGTGTTCCAGGTGGTTGCTACGCAACGCGAGTCACAGCTGGGAAAGTTTACAGGTTAAGTACAGATTAAGCTTTCCTTCATCGCTGATGCGTCTAATTGTTCTTCGCATATATAGATATCTTCCTCTGCGCAGAAAAGGTGGAAACGATATAGAGCATACGGTTCTTCCCTGGACACCACGCCATAAAACTGACCCTGGGATTTCATTTATTTCTTGACTCTTCTATACTCACATTCCGCAACGCATTGCAACGAATAGTGCCGACGGAACCTACTCGCCCGCTAACAGCCCTGGCCAGCAACGTTGGCTAAGTACTGATTATTACTGATGGCCGAAGGATTGGTTATGTTGACTACATTGTTTCCAAATGTCTGCTACGTTCCTAAGTGCTGGATAGCGTAAGCTTAGTGATCGCAAATGTCGGCCAGTTCTAGGTAATGTTAATAATCGGCTGTAATGACGATAGTCGTCATTTAATATCAAGAAAGCGATGGTAATTGTGAAATTTGCAGCTCGCTCAGGCTCATCGCTCAGCGCAACATTTCCGTCATACTCTGCCCATTTACCTTGCGATTATGTTGCAGAGTTGTTCACGTCTGCATGGCTGTGGCGTGTTATGTTTTCAATTTCAACGCTCACTTTCCCACTTCCTGCCTCCTGTCCTGCTTGTCTGCCTCGGCGTCCGCCCTGTGGTCGTAATTCATTCCAGAAGACAAGCGAACACCCCACATAGGCGTCCTTGTGAGCAAGTGCTCGTTGCTACCCGTAGGGCGTGACGAGCACCCGTCAACCCCCCTGGAACTAAAGCAGTATAGCTATCTATATTCGGAAAAGTACATAGTAGCCCAAGTTGCATATTCGACAACAGAGCAAACCAAAAACCCACAATATCCTCCATCGAAAGTCCTCCAGAATCCTCCATCGACAAAGCGGCAATGTCGGATTTGTAAACCTATCATTTGCTTGGTTTTTTCCTTGCCAAAATCGCGACATGTTTCAGATGAACGCCTCAATGGTGGGCTCCGGAAATTTCGCCATTCTTGACTTCCTTAACGCGAAAATGTTAACGCACTGTGCCCTGTCCTCCAGTATTTCGCCTCCATCGAAACGCTACCGCTGCGGCCAAGATATAACCTACGCCTTTCTGGTCAGCAGTCAAGAAGCACCATGACCAGTATAGACCACCGCGGCGAACAATACGAAAAACAGAAAAAAAAGCGAATTTTTTCACGGATACAAAGGCAATTGAAAGACAGGATGAGAAGCAACACGGAAGTCTCAGATACAATCGCTTACCACAAAGTAGTTCTGAGACATCAGCTTGTCTTGCACACCAGACCCTAAAACCCGCGTCTGCCCAGCGTAACGGGTGTGGTCCTGCGCCGCGATGAAAAGGGGTAAAATGAGAGCGACAGAATCTCGCAATGGGGAAAGCTACAATATTTCGAATGGATTCATTGGAAATTAAACAAATTGTTCCCGACCCTCCGACAGGCCTTTTTTTTTTTTTTTCACGAAGCTCACCATTGCGCCGGCGCTCTCTTCTGACACGTCCTCACCCTGAGGTAGGCATTCAAAAGCATCGAAATAGAACCACTGCTGGATCGGCCCGAACTTTCCACTGCATGCCTGTAGAGGTAGGAAAAAAGCGTGAATGGTGTTCGAACAACCATTCGAGAGTAGAATGCGGCTGTTTATTGGGGGGTAACTATACATTGTTAAGGCTAGTCATTTGCACTTCAAACAAGGAGCACGCGCTCTCTAACAAGTCAGGCAAGATTGTGGCGTGACTAAGGAATCGCAAAAGGACCAGGGCCATGAAAAGACGTAACTAACACTGACATCAAAGCGAGGTCTATTGACTGATTGATGTCTGGGCTTTTACGTCCCAAAACCAGCTGCGATTACGAGAGACGCCGTAGCGGGGGGCTACGGAAATTTCGACCACCTGCGTGCACTGACATCACACAGTACACGGGCCTCAGTATTTCGCCTCCACCGAAATGCGGCCGCCGTGGCCGGGATTAGATCCCGCGACCCTCGGATCAGCAGCCTAATACCATAGCCACACCACCCTGGCGGGGCCGAGTTCTATTCGGATAAAAACGCTTATTGTGTACTGTTCTAATGCTAATGATCTCGCATACTTCATATCTAGCAAACGCGCACACTGCAATCACCTCAGGACTACGCTTAATAAAGGAGGCGCACATTTAAGGCGCGTTAGCAATCAGCAAGAACGTTAACAATGAGAAGCAATCGAGAGAGACAAAACACACAAGCAAAAGTAAAAACAAAAACACCTCGAAAGGACGTATCAGCACTCACATTGTTATTCCATTAAAAACATCTACATGACATTGTCATTTAGTAAGGAAAGCGATCAAGTTGTCTAAAAGGGCCACTAGAGGCTGTCTAACGCATATGGCGCCCTCCTTGCGAATGTGGGTCAACCTACAGTGCCCCCTATATGACAGCGAAATGGCCTTCCTGAGCAAATGACAGTGTCACGCGGTTGTTTTTATCCGAATAATGCTGCGAGTACCGGCAAGTCCTTTACAATGTTTCTCTCTGTCTCTATCTCGTACTTTCTGTCTTTCATACTGTTTCTAGTTAGCGTTTTTCTTGTATGTTAACGCGCGTTAAATGTGCACCTGCGCTACTAAGCGCCTGAGACGACGTATTGTACGCACTTTTTTTTTTAGATATGCAGTATGTGAGATTACTGAGATCTCAGCTGAATATAACGTGGTTTGAACAAGTCGGCTCTTGCGGCGTCTGTTTTTCTTCACCTTGGGTCTTTTTATGCGTTATTACAGTCGCCGTGCCAGAAGGGCACATTAGTTTTCTACAGCTCTGCGTACAGTACTTACTGAAGCCTTGTATCTCGTGTGTTCATGATCTTAAATTGCCAAAGCCCGCTATTCCAGCAACGTTGCGAGTTCTGTGTGCCTTCATACCCAGCTATGCGCGCATGACCAAAGTAGGCCAATTATCTGACAAAGTTCTCTCGCATTCCACATTCACACGGTAGAACATGTCACTGTGCTGCACTTCTAGTGTATAATCAGAGTAGACGGCCGCCACCCTATATTTTCCTTTTTGTAGAGTAAAGAAGAAGAGTAATTACCAGCGTGACCTCAATCTTATACCTCCCTCTCGGGATTGAAACTTCTCTTGTCACCGTTGACGACTCAATTCTTAAAAACCTTGTGGAGCCCGTCAGAGCATACCGCGTTATTCCTATCGCACCGTGCAAAGCTTTATTTCTCATTACGTACGAAACATAGCATGCAAAACGTATCAGTTTAAAAATTACGTTCGAACGTAGTGAAAAAGGCAACTAGAACCAATATTTCGGCTCTACCGATAATATATAGCAATTGACTCTTCCAAGAAGTTGATCGCACTATTAAGATTTCTGTTTGAAACCCTGGAGTACAGCCAGCAACCAACCTTCATTACTTCCTGTGCGGCGATGCCACCGATCACTGCCTGCATGGGACAAAGGGAGCCAGCCGAGACGTACGAAAGCGTCGTGATCAGCTTCTCGTCCACAGTTTCCAGTGGTGTGGCCAGGGTAGCGTTCCTCTTCTTCGCCAGTTGGACAACCGCTTCTGCATCTTCCTGCAAGCGTCATAGGCTGTGATAGCGCTTTCGAGTGAAGGTAGATAATAAAAAGTAATAACTTCTGAGGTTTTACGCGCTAGAACTACGGTATGATTAGGAGGCGCACCATTTGTGGGGGGCTATACGAACTCACTTTTCCAAACTGGGGTTGTTCGTCATGAAACGGTTTTTAGCGCTAAGCACCACAAGGACGAATAGGGAAGACACAACCATCGTGAGGTTGTAAACCGAAAGCCAGCTGAAACACGAACACAGACAAGGGAACAGGGCGAGGCTTGACTAACAACCTTTCTCATCTGTGCGTTCATGTTTTAGCTGGTTTTCGTTTTACAATCATGTACCAACTGTCCTAGCGTTCTACCCTCTTGCTGAGGTTGGCCACCGCGCGCTTAAATCGTGTTACTGCGTTATGCAAATATGTAAATGCGCCCGCCGGACCCGCTAACCACACCCGCGTGAGTGAGTGAGTGAGTGAGTGAGTGAGTGAGTGAGTGAGTGAGTGAGTGAGTGAGTGAGTGAGTGAGTGAGTGAGTGAGTGAGTGAGTGAGCAAGCAAGCCATCGAGCGAGGCGGTGGCGGTGGCTTTTATTTTCTTCTTTATTCAAAGGTTACCCCGCATTGCCCAAAGGCGTTACAGCAGGGGTAGTGGCGGTGGCGGTGGCGGATTTGTATGTGTGTGTGCGCACACACACACAATCTATCTCTCAAGTTATCATGCCTTTTAGGGGCGAAGCTCCTTAAAGCGGCACCCGTTCGTCCCTCGTCGTCGTAGTCGTAGTCGTAGTGCGTAACCAGTCTTACGCTTTGACCTCCAAGGTGGTGCCGGTGGGAGATTTCTCCTGTGCGTTGTTGAACAATAAAAAAAAAATTCGCAGCGTGCGCGTTAACTAAAAGCCGAATTCTTCTGTCTCTCATTCCCCATTAGCAGCCATTGGCATGTTCCAGTAGGAAACGTTAGTAGAAGTAGAAGTGTTAAAAGCCGACTTCTGCTGTCTCTCATTCCCAGTAGCAGCCATTGTTTACCTCCAAGGTAGTGCCTGGTGAGATTTCTCCTGTGCGTGATTAAACAATAAAAATTTTGTTCAAAACGCCGTTGATTGATGAAATAAACCAACGAAAGACGCCAGATGTTTTCTAAAAGCAAACCGAAAAGACGCCAGATGTTTCTAAAGCAAAACGAAAAGACGCCAGCTGCTTAACGAAAGACGCCAGATGTTTCTAAAGCAAAACGAAAAGACGCCAGCTGCTTAACGAAAGACGCCAGGTAAAGCAATGGTTTTATAATCAAAACCATATCGCGATACAGGTTTGTAGTTGCCAACTTTCATCTGCAACCAGTGCAAGATACAGGTTTGTGTTTGCCAACTTTCATCTGCAACCAGTGCAAGAACCACTTAGCTTACATTTCACCGACCACAAAGCGGTCATAATGAAAGCACAACGGAAACCAGCAATAAAAGTTTGATAAAACATTTAATCAATCGTTTCACGTCATTTTTATCAGGCGAATTAACGGAAGAAATTTCACGGTTTAACCGATGATTACTTCCAGGAGCTTCGCCCAATCTCATCATCATTCACCTCGTGGATCTGCCGTCAATTTTTTTTTTCTCAGCCATCTTTTAAAGGCTGCTTTCTGACTTGATTTCTTGTAAGGCAGAAATAACTATATTTTTTTAGCCATCTCTTAAAGGCTCCTTTCCGACGATTTCTTGTAAGGCAGCAATAACTACAGTTTACAATTGAAATCTCCTGCCTCCCTAACGATCTCACTGAAATCGGGAGTAACATTCATTTTTATATTTCAATGGGTGCATCTTCTTCCCCATCTCCATGTAGTTTACGGAAAACTATAACTACTGCTTCTAAAATCACGGTTTCGTGTGCTTTTTAAGTGCCTTCGTATTCTTGTTCTAAAGCATCAACTTTGTTCTTAGGAGGTCTCTTAAATACCTTTATTTCTGCTTCGATTTGTCCCGCCTTCATTTTTTCTTCTTTTTTTTTTGAGTAGTTCCATTATTGTTTTCTTTAGGTTGAGGACATCCGCCTATGACTGCTATATTTGATCCAATAGATTACTTCCGTATCTTTGTATTATGCCTGTGTACCCTAACATAATCACTCTATTTATTTTTAGGGGCGAAGCTCCTTAAAGCGGCACCCGTTCGTCCCTCGTCGTAGTCGTAGTGCGTAACCAGTCTTACGCTTTGACCTCCAAGGTGGTGCCGGTGGGAGATTTCTCCTGTGCGTTGTTGAACAATAAAAAAAATTCGCAGCGTGCGCGTTAACTAAAAGCCGAATTCTTCTGTCTCTCATTCCCCATTAGCAGCCATTGGCATGTTCCAGTAGGAAACGTTAGTAGAAGTAGAAGTGTTAAAAGCCGACTTCTGCTGTCTCTCATTCCCAGTAGCAGCCATTGTTTACCTCCAAGGTAGTGCCTGGTGAGATTTCTCCTGTGCGTGATTAAACAATAAAAATTTTGTTCAAAACGCCGTTGATTGATGAAATAAACCAACGAAAGACGCCAGATGTTTTCTAAAAGCAAAACGAAAAGACGCCAGATGTTTCTAAAGCAAAACGAAAAGACGCCAGATGTTTCTAAAGCAAAACGAAAAGACGCCAGCTGCTTAACGAAAGACGCCAGATGTTTCTAAAGCAAAACGAAAAGACGCCAGCTGCTTAACGAAAGACGCCAGGTAAAGCAATGGTTTTCATCTGCAACCAGTGCAAGAACCACTTAGCTTACATTTCACCGACCACAAAGCGGTCATAATGAAAGGACAACGGAAACCAGCAATAAAAGTTTGATAAAACATTTAATCAATCGTTTCACGTCATTTTTATCGGGCGAATTAACGGAAGAAATTTCACGGTTTAACCGATGATTACTTCCAGGAGCTTCGCCCAATCTCATCATCATTCACCTCGTGGATCTGCCGTCAATTTTTTTGTTCTCCATTAGAGCTTCTCTGTATCCACTTCCTGTATTTATACTTTCCGAAGAACATATTCTTCACTCAGAGTAGGTTTGTTCCTAAAATTCTTGACACTGACATTATATATTTATATAATGTCAGTGTCAAACAATGTGCAGTTCTTTCATGAGCACACTACATCCAGCAACATGGTATACGTGTTGGATAATTATGCTGCTCAAGTGCGGGTTATGTTGCTGCCAATCCCTCGGTCAATGTCTGCTATCATCATCACCCAATCGATATGCCCACTGCAGGACGTAGTGCTCTCCCGATCACTTCCATTTAGGGTACACACTGATTCCATTTTAGGCCTGTAAGTTAATTCACTACTCCACCCGACATAACCATATGCCGTCCTTGGCTGCGGTTCGCAGCCCTTGGCATCAGTATTGTCGCTCTTCTTATTTTCTGGTTCGCGCATTATATTACCCGATCAGGTCCATTTTCTTCACAATGCCAACTATGATAACGACATCCCCCGCTTGTTCTCTGATCCGCTGTGCTACACTTATATCTCCTAAGGTTATAACCCTCAAATACCATTCTATCGCACGGGGCGATTCAACATTTCTACCTTACGTGTTAGTGCTGGTAACATGTAATGTCAACCTTCCCCTTTAGAGAGAGTGGCAGATTGTCTATCATTATTAATAAATGCCTAGCGTATGCAATCGCACCCCCGTCCTTATTATTCACTGAACTTCCTTTTCGTGTGTCAGGTCCCCTGTTTGTAATTAAACTGGACACGCATACTTCTGCGCAAATTCAGGGGCCTGGATGCCAGCAGTGTAATCTGCAAACCGTGAGTTGCTGAGATATCCACTGATATTCCTTATTCTATGCTACACTCTTTCTATGCTGAAGTGAGCAACGTTGGAGATTTGATTGATTTCTGGTGTTTTACTTCCCAAAACCAAGATATCATTATGAGAGACGCCGTAGTGGAGGGCTCCGGAAATTTCGACCACCTGGGGTTGTTTAATGCGCACTCACATCGCACAGCACACGCGCCTCAACATTTCGCCTCCGTCGAAATGCAGCCGCCGCGGTCGGAATTCGATCCCGCGACCCTTGGATCAGCAGTCGAGTACCATAGCCACTAGGCCACCGTGACGGGGGCTATATTAGAGACATCATGCCTCGTTTCCCGAGCCCTTTCTAGATTTGCTATGTGCTATATCAGAATTTAGCTTTACACTTAAGCAATTCTGCAACACGTTCCAGTTGGGCGACCTCGCGGTGTGCACACGTAGGGGTCTGACCAGTCATGACGGTGGCATACCTTGTTCCAAGGTCGTGGAAAGCGGGAGTTCAAATATTCAAATGCGTGAAGAGCCTGGAAACCCAGGTGGAGCTGCGCAGGACGATCCATTTTGGCAAAGTCCGATATGACGAAGTCGGGCGCGGCAACCGACTCTCGGAATGATTTCTGAAATTTCAACAGCAACAAGGGTACGGTAAATAGTCGCTTTCTGCGAAGAACTCACCGTACAAAAAGAAAAGGCCGAACGGACGACGTAATCAGTATAGTGATGGCATTCGATATCGCTATCTTGCACCCGATGAAACACATAAGGAAGCAACTCACGAATTTGATGTCCTTTGGCATTTTTACTTGCGTCGCGACGCCTCCTCTGGTGTAATTACCAAACTGCGTTGTGTCGCCGATGGAGAACTTGTCTGGCCCTTGAGCAGCGTAAAACGATCAGCAAAAAGGAAACATATTAGAAGACTAAAATACGTTTGCATATGCTTAAGTTCTCTTCTTACGACGTATTTTTTTTTTAATTCTGCGGAAAAATGTCACTTAATTGGCAACTCCGGCGATTTTTCAGTGTTTACGGATCTCACTGGAGTTTTCAGTACATATTCTCCTCAGTAGTGTAATAATGTACGCCATGCCAAGCGGTTGCAAGTTACTTAGTTTCCCCGAAAATGAATTTTAAAAAATTTTACGGATTCCCATGCAAGCCACCCTGTGTTTTTGATGTCATTACCTTCAGCGCTGCCTGTTCGGGCAGGTGGGCCGTCGAAAGGTAAACGGCGCTACTTCAGCGCTCAAATCATCGCTGCCAAGTTCAGAGAAGCTGGTATAACTCAATGCAACGTCGGATGACCTTACCACAGTCATTTTTTTTTTTGGCACTTGCTCCATATTTCTGATGGCGGGGAGGCTGTGGCGTCATCGCATACACTGCTCGAAAACCCCTATGCCCGTTTCGGTGTTGGTTTGAACGCGCCGTTCAGTCGGTTATTTAAAATTATTGGTGCGTTTCTGAGCAAACTGAACGACCCTGGTGGCTACAGGAATATCAGTACCATTGGAAACCATCGATATCAAAACGTTCTGAAAAAAACCGCCCTTTAACTTTACCTCAACAAGTGGCGCCGCCACTTGATCGTCTTCTAGATTATCGCGTAACGGCGTGATTGAGCACAGCAGTGCATCGCGTGAGGCTCGTACGCTGAATTTGGTGCGGCGCATGAATCACGTTTTATGAGAGGAGGCTCTTTTACTGCCACATGTGATAGTTTACTATAACGTAATGTCTGACGTGGCCACTTACCGAGAACTTTGACTTTCATCGGCGGCCAGGCATTTATCTCGGTCATGCCTTCGACTTCGGAAAACGTGACGTAGTCACCGTCTTCGAAGCCGTGTCTTATCTGGTCAAAGCAGGTCACCACGCCTTCCGCGGCCTTTGTAGGGAAAGGGAGGGGGGAGGGAGGGGAGAGAGGAAAAGACGCAAACATGGCGGAGGTGTCAGAGAAGGTTAGTCACCATAGACATGAGCAACTATAGAGCAAATGACTTTGCTTGTTTTAAAGCGTTCACACTGTCCGCTTCAGAAGTGGTTTTCTCTTTAACCTTTCACGTTAAGTCACATTTTCCGAAAAGTGCATTTCAAGGCCTATATAGATACACGCTCTGTTCTCACGAATTAGTCTATGAGAGATAAATAAGTACATTCCCCGCTCGCCTCTATAGTGTTTAATATGCATTGAGATGTACCTTATTGCAAAAACAGAAGCCCACTTTTGTACTTAATAAGAGCGGATAATTGAGTTGAAAAGGACAAATGTACAAGTGAGGAACAGAAAATTCTCGCTTTTTAGGTTAAACAAATGTCGCTATTTCAAATCCTCGATTTTGAGAGTGAACGTGGTTATATAGTTGGCATCCGGGGAAAGAAGCCATATGCCTCCTCGTCCTCGTAGCCACGGCAGAGATGTGGGTCGCTCCCGAAGGCCGTCATGCGCATGTCCGGCTATATCACATGACGCAATCGCTGACGTCATCTATAGGGGCCATTTGTTGATTTCGTCTGGTGGCGCCAACGTGAAGTCGTCAGATAATGTCGTCGTTCGGTATCTTGAGTGTTCTTACCATCGGGTGATAACGCCGATGGTTGACGCACGGACGCGGCGTTTCTAGCTTGGTGAGGCGCGCGGTGCTTTCGCATTGATATACTCCTGTATGTGCCCTCTTTAACCCTGTGTGATGTTCTGCAGCATTGGCGGTCATCCACCTTGACAGAGGGGAATGGCTGAATAACTTTTTTATTTTGGTGAATGAACGCTGAGGATAGTTCAGTAATGTCTACGTTAAATAACATAAAGGCTTCCGGAGAAGCGCCCTATAAATACAATAAAGCTGATGCGGAACGACGCGGGCATCTGGATCGTTGAGAACTCCCCAGAACTTCACAAGGTGCACTAATGACCTGATCTGTGATAACTTCGCTGGTCTTTTATTATTTTACTATTATTTATAGAACAGTAACTACAACCAGTGTGAAGATTACCGCGAGACTGATAACCGCAATAAATGTAGCTTGAATTTAACTTGAGTTTGAAATACTTGGTATCCTACGGAGCTCTGCACAATACGCTCCCTCGAAAGGGGACCGAGAAAGCGTGCTGCCTTTACATACCTTCGTAATAGAGGAAATTAAAGTTGACAACGGTTCCTCCCCGTTTGGGTCCAGCACTCGGAAGTTCTCGCCGAAGTCGCAGAATATTTGCCTGCATCGCAACAAGAGAAAAACCCGGACGCAAACGTCATTTTATATCCTGTATAGCGTGCTCGTTCCAACCGCTCTTTCTGGTGAGGAGTGCTTGGTGTCCTCGCCCGTCCTATCTAATGCCATACTACCAACACTGCTAGTCAGAACTGGATAGTGTTGGCTAAAGTATTGCATCTTTTGGCTAAATATCGGCCAATGTTCGTTAGTTTTGGCTGAATTACGGTAGATTTCTTTGGCAATGTTGATATGTGTCGACTTATACGTGCCATCCGCTGTTCAACAGCAACATTGTCCTCACTCGACCTCCATCGAATGACGCACTCGAGTAACACATATATGGAAAACAACTTGACTTGACTCTGGCTTAGTTTGTTACGGAGCGTTCGAGAAACGCAAACGAAAGTGCAAACCGAAAGTTCAACCTGTATGAATGTGCAACCTGCATGAATGTGCACGCTGAATGAAAGTGCAAGCTGTATGAAAGTGCAAGCTGTTCTCGGTTGCAGAACGCACCCAGCGAGGCCCCTGGTGTCGGCCACGATCACGGAAATGTTCTTCTCGCGGGCAAAGTCCGCGATGCGCTCCTGATCCTTTAACGGAATCTCCGTCAATACCACCACCTACGAGAACACAAGAGGGTTACAACTCGAGCTTGCGTTCGCTTCCGAAGCACGCGCGCACACACATATGCAACGCTTCGCGTGAGTGTGACGTGACGGCGCACAAGCACCTTCGACCTGATCGCGGAGGCCATAGCCCGACGTAGCCAGTAATACGCACGTTGTTTCCTTGCACGCATCACGTACAAGCCGATTAAGAGAGACCACAATGCAACTGAAAGTTGCATAATTTTTTCTTTGGCGAAATTATGATCGTTTTCTTTGGAAAAGGGTCTCCGTCGAGCTCATATATTATCGGCCCCCCTTGCGTATAATTATTTGTATGCTGTTTGTTTACCAAACACGTAATACATTTGGTTTGCCTTACGTCCCTTAGGAATAGAACTCGGTTACGTACAATTTCGGGCGCTCGCACGCAATGAAGCCACTCACGCTGAACTTCTTGAGGAACTCCTCGGTCAGGGGATTCGTGTGGGCCTCCACGCGCACGTGCTGGTTCAGTCGCGCCAGTGATGCCTCGGAAGCCAAGGCTCGGTTCTCGCCCAAGCTTTCTTCTCTAAGGTAATACTGGAAAATACATCACGGGCGCGAACTAAAGCTGTGCATGACGTGGTGCGTTATTCCGAAACGCAGCATTCAATGACATTAGCTAAGTCGTCAGTTAAGCCTTCAGCGACCAATATTTTAATAATAATAATAATAACAATAATAATAATAATAATAATAATAATAATAATAATAATAATAATAATAATAATAATAATAATTTATTAATACCAGAAAGAACATCAAAGCAATACAAAATTGGCCTGCCAAAGTCTCATTGGGCTTGAAGGGCAGAGCCGACAGACAGCAGACACAAGAATTATTATAGCTAACACCACTAAAAAAAAATAAACGAAGAATGCAGGAAGAAATAAAAGTTCTGTTGTACATTTGTTGTACATATGTATAAGTGCAAAAGTATAGACGCGTGCGTATAGCATTGCGCCAAACACTAAATGTATACAGCACATATGACATCACCTTGCCTTATGTAAATTAAAATGGTTCATGCACATAGTTGTGACATAGCAGTAATACAATAATAGAACACATCAGGCCTTCGACAAGGAAAAAAGCGGAAAAAGGCAGAGAGAAGAAATGGAACACATGATAAGTGCGATATAACAGCAGTAAAAAACAAAAATAAAGATGAATTTTATTATTCTTTAGTGCACTAACAACTATGCGCAGCTTGAAATTACACGGTTTACTTAAAGTTCTGATACCGCGGCGGCATTTACCGAAGGAAAAGAACATTTAAAGAACAGTTAAGATTAATACGACGAAGAAGTTGCTCGAGCTTATATTTGTTTTTAACTCCCATTGCAAACAATTTTACCCTAAATACACAGATCAGGAAATATGCCGAGCATACTATTTAGGCGTCTCATTATGGGAGCTGCCAAATCTAAAGAGGAAACTCTGAGAGATATCACGAACACATGACAGCCAAAGCCTCCTTTGTCGTGTGGTTGAGCAGAGGCCAGTAGGAATGTGCTAAATCGATCAAAGTGAACATATCCACATGTGCCGGTACTGTAAAGACTGACGATGTCGTTCCCTCAGCGATCCCTTAACTGTTTCTCAGGTAAACCCCAACAGTGACTGCGAGGCGACTCCTTGCGAAACTTAAGGGTACTTTATTTATTTATTTATTTATTTATTTATTTATTTATTTATTTATTTATTTATTTATTTATTTATTTTAGTCTAACACGAAGCTGCTCGGTCGCAGGCTTCATCTTATTGTATTAAACGACTGAGGCATGCTGATACCTAACCTTAAGAAAATTCAACCTTGCCCCATAGCCTAGAAAACAAAGCGCCCAGACTTGGGTTGTTCTTGAAGAGAAAATTACAGGGGTCCTATACCGTACTATGGAGTGCGAAATAATCTTTCTTTTTCGCCTTCCTTGGTTGGTCACTTCTGCCTGCGGAGGCAGGAATGATCACTAACGGTTTCAGGACTTCTCAAGGATTACTAAAAACTGCCTGTCAAGACAGAATTGGACAATCATGGAGGAAAATAAAGAAGTTGTCCTTCGTATCCCGTGGGGCTGTGCAGGCCTCCTGGTGCGAACATATCATTAGCGAAAGTGGTCAGTCAACAGCATTGGGTGATTATGACGAAAAATTACCTTGAATTAGTATTCAGGTACTGAGAAGCTCGGAACAAGTAAAAAGGTGCGGTAATACATGTTTATTCTCATTAGCTTCGCACGTAAAAGACAAATCCAACGATATTAATAACAATAATCAGACCAGGCGTTGACGAATAGCAGAGCTAGGTAGACTTCGCAATGGATATGTATAGCTACAAGTATGATAATACGGCACGAGTGAAATGTAAACATCTCTACCTGTGACGACAAGTCGCGTCTCGTGCATGCAGCTTCGTCATGAAGGGTAACCGACTTGACGCCACCCAGAATGATGTTCTTGGCAATCTCCACGCCCAGTCCTCCCATTCCGCATATCAGCACGTCCGACTGCGCCATGCGTAACATGGCGTCTCGCCCGAGCACGTAGCTGTGAAAGATGAACCACATTAACAGTCTTGAAACAAAAACTACACTCACACTGAATCAGTTTGCATGATAAATTGTTCATCGAGGACGCAATTGTCGTTAATTTCGTTGTCATAAGTCCGTTATTAGAAGAATAGCCACAGTTTTCAGAAAAGTCACATTTCTACCAGACGTGCGGAGCAACGAATGCGTCAGTAACACATGCAATTGTGCCACCGAACTTACAGATCCTGTCCGGCATTGCGCTTATCGTGCTTAACGCGCAGCTGCGCACCTTGTTCCTGGTTGTGCAATGTGGAGTACTATGCAAGCGCGCTTTTCTTTCAGCACAACTGTAGCCTTTCGCCGAAGCGGCCGAAGCGCTTCGGCAGCGATCTCATCAAAACGTTTCTACGCAGTTGAAATGCCACCGTCGACACAGGCGGCCAAGATCGAAGGGCTTTACAGGCGGCTGAATAGCTGACGAGAGCACGGCGCCATGGAGCCGCGTAAGCGGACTTCCTCGGTGGAAGGCAGCACAGATATGCTGGCATGTTGCCAGCTCCGAATGCAAATGGCTCGCGGCACAGGCTACAGAAGTTGCTCCTGTGGCTGGGTGGTCTGTGGCGAGAGCCCAGACCATCTAGCCCAGTCCTGGGTGTCTGGCTGACCGACGAATAATATGAAGGCCACTTTTCTTTGTGATTTTGATTTGCATATGCATAGTTATATGGAGCATGACGGCGGCGGGCGACGCCGACGGTGTAATTGCTATGGCAAGTCTCAATGCCAAAGGTTCACCTTTACACTTTCAGCCGGATAACTCAACACCTGACCATCAGTGAGGACATTTAATTCAAGACATTATTACTGTGTCTGCCCAAGGGCTTTTATCCAGCAAGAAACGGTTGTGTCTCTGTCCGTGCCACATGCTGTGCAATCACGAATAGCAAGAATATAGCGAAAGCGGCAGAGAGGAGTGAAGAGTAAAGACGTCAAACGTTGGTAAGGCTTAACCACCTGCAATCGACGACACGCTCCTGCCTCGCACAGCGCAGCCAATCAGAGCGGACACTCCGCGACGGCTACAGCCAATAGACAGCCGTTCTCTGCCGTAGTTACGGTCGTTTTGGGAAATGGCCACGCGCGTTTCTCATTGTCTCAGAGATAGTTTTGAAACGCCCCAAAACAAATGGTTCTGCAGCGTTTTGGCCATGGGCCAAGGATGAGGCGACAAGTGCGCCTGGTTTAGTCGACACGGAGCAGTGGGTTCTGCCGAAAAGAGAACTTGAGCATGCGTCAATGAAACCTGACTTTGTAGCCAAACTATATAAGAATGTGGATGTAGACCGGCTGAAGAAATGTCGTCACAATTAGAACCAAATTTAATAGCGGAATTTATGTTGCTACAAAATAATATACAAGAGGAGGTCCCAGAGTCGGAGACAGAATTGGGACCTCGTGCACAAGATAAACAAGAATAAGTTAAACTTAGTTACAGCGAATTACAGGTACGGAAGAAACTCACATTTCAGATTTTAAGAAAAGCAAGCATGCAGTCTGTGACAAAAACATGACGTGATCACGTGATGCACGAGACCATTGAAATGAGGGAATGTTTGCATATTCGGCTATATTGAAAAGTACAGTTGTTGTATCAGGCAATTTTTGCAAAGGAAATGTTATGCAAGGTTTGGTTGGTTGACGATAAACTTTCTTCATTTGATGGTAACTGACCTAGTGCCATTGGTCTTAAAAGGATTGTCTGCCACCCAGATTTTTCTTTTTAGTTGTAATGCAAATGAGAAGATCGTTCCACACATTGGCGATGCTTGTACCATAAAACGGAATAGTATACTTGAGCCGGCCCTGAAAGTGATGAAAAATTAACCGGTGGCGCCACCCTCGGTGATGAGTGTCAATCTCCAAGTGTAACGAAAAACCAAGAAATACCCACGCAGGTTCAATTATCTTTAATCTGGAGTTCTTGAACGTGCACTGACAACGCACAGAACACGGGTTTAAACATTTCGCCTCCATCGAAACACAGTCGCTGCGGCCGGGATTCGATCCCGCGACCCTCGGATCGGCAGCGGAGCACCATAGCCGCTAGACCACCTTGGCGGGGCCGAACGCTCTGTGGCTTGGCCTGGACCAGTGGGAGTGAGGCAAGGGCCGCATTATGGTGCGCGCTGCTACCGAAAGAATATTCATCTACTTATTCCATGAATAAATAAACAAGCAAATATTTTTTTCGATAGCAGCGCCCACCACCACAGGGCGATTGCCTCACTCCTAAGTTGTCCAGGTGGCGCCACAGAGCGGTCCAGTTAACGGTGCTTGTGGCTCGACAGTTGAACTCCCTTTGGACAACATAGTCGTCAGGGTATTACACATTATCCATGGTCAACTTACAGTTGCCTAGAGTACAGACTCTCGTCGATATCGGGCGGGTTGCCTTCTGACGACCCAGTTGAGGCCTGCCGTGCCTGCGCGAACAGTGAAAGCGTTGACGTCATCACTGCTACGAAACATAGGAAACCGCCGAAGCGGAGCCAGTAATTTGCCGAGTTGCCATAAAAGAAACGGCACCCGCGTTATCACAGTCGACTAAATAGGAACTCAAATTTTAAATCGCTATCGCTACCTTCTTGAAACGGGGCAATATGCACAGGCATGAATGACTGCGACTAAATTGCATGGCGGGCTTCATTTTCTTGCCAGCTTGACTTCCCAACAATAGTACAGAATAGCCTTTTTTTTAAAGTGTCGTTAAGACTGAAGACTTGCCATCGTTCAAAGAACCTGTTAAAATTACACAATAAAAATTACATAATGTCACAATGATAGCTAAAGGTGAAAAAAGGGGGGACACCAACCAAATTATAATCATAAAAAGTAAAATTTACTCCTAAAGATGACAAAAAACCCGACGTTTCGGGTCCCACTCGGACCCTTCTTCAGGGGTGACTGGAGGGCACCAGTCAGCAGCAGTGTTTATAAGGCCTTCTTTTTCTTGTTTCTTTCTTTTCTTTCTTTTTCTTCTTCTTTCTTCCTTCCTTTCTCACTTTCTCTTTTTCCGGTTCTTCAAACCAAGGGGGGTCATGCTAGTGTTGAACCAGGTGCCGGAGTCCGCTAAAATAGACACTTGACATTGCACCTGCAGACCGGTTCACGTTACCAGGTGTCGCCTGAATGTGCCATGATTCCACAAAAAGCCGCTTGTGAAAACTGGTTTCCAAGTCGAGGACGCGGGAGTTGTCAAAGTCGATGCGGTGGCCGTGCACCTCACTGTGTTCAGCTAATGCACTCCTTTGTCTATCGTGCTACTCTTGTTCCCTGCTCAGACAGCACACGTGCGAGCGCTTCGCTGGCACCCTGAACGTAGGGAATACACACACGTATGGGCTTGGAAGGCGGCGGGTCAGTGTCCTTTCGAAGGGGTCGGCGGGGATTAGTCTGGCGGCGAGCAAGCTTTCCAAGGGAGGCTTTCGAGTAGCCGTTCTTTAGAAGGTCGCTTCTGACCACCTGTTCTTCATCTATCCGCTTATTATCCGAGGAACAAACCCTCCGCGCACGGGCCAGCAGAGCCGAAACCACCGCCGCTTTATGGTGGAAAGGGTGGTTCGAGCTAGCGTCGAGATAGCGACCGGTGTGAGTCGGCTTTCGGTACACCGAGAACTGGAGCATACCGTCCACCTTTGTCACAAGGACCTCAAGGAACGGCAAGCAGTTGTTCTTTTCCCGTTCCACGGTGAACTGAATGGCCGGCTCTATCGAGTTTAGGTGGGCCGTGAATGCGTCTACGGCAGAAGTTTTAAGAATGCAGAAGCAGTCGTCGACATACCGCAAAAATATCTTCGGAGTAATGTCGGCCGACTGCAATGCTCTTCCTTCCACCGCTTCCATCACGAGGTTCGCTGTTGTGACAGACACAGACGCACCCATTGCAGTACCAGTTCGCTGCTTGTAGTGCTCTCCGTTGACAGAGAAGTTCGCTGCTTGTAGTACTCTCTGTTGGCGACTCAGCTCGTCGACGCTCAGGCTTGTTCTTTCCCCGAGGTTCTTGTCACGCTCTAGTGCCTCCCGCGCTGTGGTCGTCGCCAGCTGAACGGGAACGCTTGTGAACAGGGAGACCACGTCAAAGGATACGAGGCATTCATCTTCGCAAACAGAAACAGGGGACAGGAGTTCAACAATATCAACGGAGAGTACTACAAGTCAACGGAGAGAACCAGAACGTTCGTTTGACGAACGTTCTGGTTCTAGCGAAAGTTCTTGTTTTATGACGTATTACGAACGTTTTTGCTTTTCTCGGAGTGCCCCCATATCCCCCTCTCCTGTCTGCACGGAGTGACGGTAAGTCACGGTCGACGCGGCCTCCTACTTTGCCCACGCAGGTGTAGACCAGTGTGTTATTGGTCATCTGGTAGCTTTTGGCGGGATGATGGCCCCCTTAGTTTGACCGCCTCGAGATTCTCGGGGAGACCTCGCTGGGAGCCAGAACGGCGCGTACGTACATTTCTGACCTTCCGGCCAGCCGGGAGAAGGGGACATCGGGACACTCCGCGGAAACAAGCACTCCGGAACCTCACATCGCATCCATTCTGCCCCACGAGTCTCCTGAAGTACGACTTCTAAACGAGATCTACGCGAACACCGGCAAACCCTTACTAGCTGAAACAGTTTAAATGATCATCAGGCAAAGCGCCTGGAATATCATCAGCTTGTCTGACTGCTACACGATGAAGTTTCCGAGTCTGCACGAGCCGGAGATGCAGCGGTATTCTTTCAAGCAACGCTTTATGAAACAAAAAATTAGCAAGCATCCGTTAGTAGCACCAGAATATAACTGAATTTCTGCGGGCTCCTCAGGAATTAATGCTTCTTGGGTACGAGAAATTTGTCCTGGTCCAGGGTTCGAAGCCGGGACAAACGCCTGTCCGGGGCTGTCGCTCGACCAACTGAGCTAACCAGAAGGCTAGCAATCGGCAACGCGAGGACAAACTGACCGACTGCTCGAAGCACGTGGGCATGATTATGGGACAATGAGTTCTGCAGAAATCCGCCAGGCGGAGTAACGATTATGAATAGGTAAACTTGGAGGACGCCTAAAGAGCAACTCCGGCGATTTTTCAGTTACTGATCTCAATGATATTTTCAATATGTATTCTCCTCGGTACTGTAATAATATATGCCAAGCGAGGCGGTTGCAAGTCATTTAGTTTTCCTGAAAATGAATTTTAAGAATATTTATCGGATTTGTACGGGGGCTACCCTGTGATTTTGATGTCGTTACCTTCAGCGCTGTATGCCTACCTGAGCAGGCGGCACCGTCAGAAGGAAAACTGGTACACTTCAACGCTCAAATCGTCACTGTAAAACTCAGAAAAGCTGGAATAACTCAATAAATCGTCGGATGACCTCGCCACTGTCATTTTTCTTGCGCCAGCTAGATATTTCTGATGGCCGGGAGGCTGTGACATCATCTCATACGCTGCTCGAAACGTCTACACGTTTCGGTTACGGTTTGAAAACACTGTTCAGTTGGTCATTTAAGATTACCGATGCGTTTCTGAGCAAACTGAACGACCTTGGCTACCACAGGACTACCAGTACCACTGGAAAGCGTCGGTATCAGAACATGGTAAGAAAAACGCCGGAGTTGCCCTTTAAGATTTGCCTTTAGGAGCGGAGCGCTAAAGCGCCATCGGGCCTCGTTCGTATCGCATTCCCTAAGAACATTCATCAAAAAGTGATGAAATTATTCAAGTTTTCTCGTAGCAGAATTGTGGTTTTTCGTACACTCAAATTACAGTCCGAACTCTGCTAAGTGCAGGTTTCATTTAAGTCGTAGCTTACAACTTTTCTGATGTTTTTCACTTTGAGAACTTTTGTTCATAAAAGCGCCTGCGCCATGGCGAAGGGATTTTGTGGTTGGGTGGTTCGGGAAACCGTGGTAGCATAGAGAAAGGGAATATACACCTTTTCACATTTGGCACCGCAATAAACTCCGCTGGGTTGACATATGCGTGGCCACCCCCCCCTCCCCCATAAAAAAATAAAAATAAGGCATCGCCGAGGCTATGATACAGCAATTTGGGCGAGTTGGTAGATCTGTAACAAAAACAGCGCGCACACGCGACGTCAACGGGAAAAAATTGGCCGCGTATCTGCGTGCTTCGCTGCAAATGTCGTCGAAAGACGATAGCCTTCTGCCGGCCGTACTACGCTGCGTGAGATATGACGCCATCTGGCAGCGCCGTCGGGAAAGATGAGATTGTGCAGAATCCCTGGGCAACTGTCATGTGGCAGCACCAAATCGTCGGCAGAGGTATTTTTCGTGCATGGCCTCTCATATTTAGCGCAACCTAACAAACACTATGGTCTTTAGAATTATGTATCTATGTATTTTCTAGTAAAGGCACACCACCTAATAAAAACGTATTGATGTTGCGCTTCAGCTATGCGTAATATTTGATTTTTGATCGACAATGTTCATACGCATGAATGCAGCTACCAGTTCAAGATGGCTGGGTGTTAGACAAGTGCTTAAACTTTGGCCGGGTGGCTGAATCGTGTGACAGACAGACAAACAGAAAGACAGACCAAAATTTCTGCGTTCAAGTATCCCAAGAAAAACTATCGTCTTTAAAAAACAGACCACACGAGCCTTCTTACTGCCGTGCCACAGTCCAATACTAAAGTCCCTAGATAAACAGATCTAGGGACTTTATCCAATACGATGGTGCCCCATGCCTCCTGTAAAAACGTCTACATAATATTAAATGCGAAGCATTTCTTAGCGAACTTCGGCGAGTTTGAGCGTATCTATCTATCTATCTATCTATCTATCTATCTATCTATCTATCTATCTATCTATCTATCTATCTATCTATCTAGCCGCCTACGATTTTGTGCTAATCATGATATGCATGTCATGAGCGGCATGATTTACATGCCATGGTCTTAGGGGTCCCCTGGCCGTTTCGCTAATGGGATGTGTGCGAAAATAGGTATGACACAACATGACTGCCTCACGAACATAAATGGCAGGTCATAATATGAAAATCATGATATGCATGTCATGAGTGGCATGATTTACATGCCACGGTCTTAGTGCTCTGCTGGCAGTTTCGCTAATGGGATGTATGCGAAAACTGGTATGGCACAACATGACTGTCTGACGAACATAAATGGCAGGTCATAACATGAAAATCATGACATGCGTGTCATGAGCGGCATGATTTACATGTACATCTACATTGTACATTTACATGTACATTTACATTTACATCTTGGTGCTCTCCTGGTCGTTTCGTTAATGGGATGTATACAAAAATTGGTATGCCACAATATGACTGCATGGCGAACATAAATGACAGATAATAACACGAAAATCATGACATTCATGTCATGAATGACATGATTTACATGCCACTTGTTTCGTTAATGGGACGTATACGCAAATTGGCATGCCACAACATGACTGCATCACAAACATAAATGACAGCCCACAACATGAAAATCATGACATACATGTCATGAGTGACATGATTTACATGCAACGGTCTTGGTGCTCTCCTGGCCTTTCGTTAATGGGATGTGTACGAAAATTGGTATGCCACAACATGACTGCATGGCGAAAATGTATGACAGGTCACAACATGAAAATCATGATATGCATGTCATGGGCGACATGATTTACATGCGACGCGTTTCGTTAACGGGATGTATACCAAAAAAATTGGCATGCCCCAAGATGACTGCATCATCAACGTAAATGACAGGTCATAACATTAAAATCATGACATGCATGTCATGAGCGACATGATTTACATGCCACGGTCTTGGTGCTCTCTTGGCCGTTTCATTAGTGGGATGTGTAAGAATATTGTCATGCAGCAATATGAGTGCATGACGAACTTAAATGACAGGTCATAACATGAAAAGCATAACATGCATGTCATGGGCGGCATGATTTACATGCCAGGCGTTTCGTTAATGGAATGTATACCAAAATTGCTATGCGACACCACAGCATAAAAAGGTAAATGACAGGTCATGACATTAGAATCATGACACGCGTGTCATGACCGGCATGATTTAGATGCCATGGTCTTCGTTAATGGGATGTATGGGCTCCGTCTACTGACCAGAGGGCGCTACGTAGCTCTCGTCGGACGGCTCAGTCGCGCACGGTGGAAACCGAGGCGACAGCGACGTGCGCGTTTCTTCGCTGCTTTCCGGGCGTGCTGCGAACCACACGAACGCTCGCGGCGTCGCCCTTTGGAACAGTTTGCCGCAGGTTTGGAGCGCGCGTCTCAAAGGAAATAAAACGGAAGAAGGTGGGATGGGCGGTCGCTGCTGCTATGGATTTGGAGACGCGCATCGCGTTCGCGTATTTCGCTGTCACAGTATGCCCAATTTTGCTTCTTCTCTCCGCCAGGCAGTGCATTCTGGCGCTGATGTCGCACATGGAAAACTTGACTGCACGGAGCCTATACGAAAATTGGTTTGGCACGACATGACTGAATGACGATCATAAATAACAGGTCATTACATGAAAATCGTGACATGCATGTCATGAGCGGCATCATCTACATGCCACTTGTTTCCTTAAAGGGACGTATACCAAAATTGCTATGGTACAACACGGCTGCATGACGAACGTAAATGACAAGTCATAACGTTAGAATCATGATATGCGTGTATGAGCGGCATGGTTTACATGCCACAGTCTTGATGCTCTTGCAGCCGTTTTGTTAACTTCATATGTGCCAAACTCGGTATTGCGAGAAAACAATGCAAATCCACTTTACGTTCCTTATGCGTGCTTCGCATTTCCTCGATTCCCACTGCACGTGGGATCTGCCAATTTTTTTTCTGCTTCGGTTAACGAAACGATGTTTTTTTCTGCAGCCCTTGCAAGGTAACGGCTAAGCATCCGTGGGGGCTGGGAAAAAGGAATGAAAAAGTAGAAATGAGAGAAATGCTGTTGGGAAGGGCTCCGGAAATTTTGACCACCTACGGTTATTTAAACGTGCACAGTACTCCACTACAGCGTTCCTCTTCTTTCTATCTCTTTCAGTACCCTTCACTGACGCTGAGCCGTGCTCCCGACATGGGCTGCAGGAAATAGCGTTCTTTCCTTAATCGAACAACAGTCATCAAGACATACGCTGCAGAAAATAGCCTTTACCTTAACCAAGCCAAAGTACACATGCCTCTTACATGTCCGCCGCGGTGGTGTAGTGGTTAAGGTACTCGGCTGCCACCCGAAAAACGCGGGTTCGATCGCTGCCGCGGCGGTCGCATTTTCGATGGAGGCGAAACTGCCAGAGACCCGTGTACTGTGCGTTGTCAGTGCACGTTAAAGAACCCCAGGTGGTCAAAATTTCCGGAGCCCTCCACTATGGTTTTTCTCTCCTTCCTATCTCTTCCAGTCCCTTTCCCCTTCCCTCACGGACGCTTAGCCGTGCTCCCAACATGGGCTGCAGAAATTAGCGTCCTTAACCAAAGCACAATCAATCAATCAATGCCTCTTACATTTCGCCGCCATCGAAGTGTGACCGTCAGCACGAAGCTTCAGCGCGCGTCTTTAGGGTCCGCAATCAAGCACCATAAAGATTAGCTGACTACTGTAGACTTAAATCCCAGAGAACACACAAAAGAGTCGTGCGTGCACTCACATACGCGTTTCCTGGTACAGCGTCGCCGTAACCAGCGTCGGTCCTGCGTTTCTTTGCTGGAGGGCGGGGGTCGTTCTCTTCGCCGTCAATATCCATCGGCTCAACGAATTGCGAATCACGTGGTCCGGACATCTCGGTGGCTTGAGGATGACTTGGCCCGTACGGCTTCTCTTCTTCGCCCTTGTGCACGCCTTCGTCGCCGCCGGTGTCCGTGCGCGGCCTTCACTGGCAAGTCCAGTGGGTCTTACGACTGCAACGGTCCCGGTATCGGCGCTGGCGAAGCACGGCAGGACCCCGGCGATGCACGCGGCTTCTTTTCTTTTCTTTCTTTTTCCCTTGCTAATTGGCTCTTGCCCACTACGGGGGATTGGCCATGAAGCCGGCGGTTAATATAAAAAAGGAAAAAAAATGAGCTAAAACAAAAGAAGAGTAAGGAATCGGTAACGTAAGGAAGAATGAAATGTTAGAGAGTGATAGACTGTTTATAATACAAATGAACCATAATAAAATAACTTGAGGTTTAATAAACTAGTGTCGGCAATTTCGAGGTACGAAGTTTTGGTTGGAAAAATGATTAGCAACGAATTCTTCTTGTGTCACGAAGGAAATTGCACATGGCGAAGCAGACGTTCCTGTTGCTGAAACCTAGTGAGGACGCTCCAAAGGAAAGAATATTCTGAGAATTCAGGGGAATTTTTAAATTCCTGAATAAAATTTCGAAATGCCTTTTCCTTTGACTACTATAACGCTGACAGGTAATTAAAAAGTGATCAATGTTTTCAGGCTCTTGACAATAACAGCATAGCGAAGATGGCACCAGACCAGACCTGTGTAAATAAAAATTCAATGGAGGGATACGACAGCGAAATTTTGTTATTGCCACTTCCAGTTTACGAGAGCCCGCCGCGGTGTTGTAGTGGTTAAGGTACTCGGCTGCCAGCCAAGAAACGCGGGTTCTATTCCGGCCGCTGTGGTCGCTTAATGTTGGAGGCGAAAATGCCAGAGGCCCGTGTGCTATCTGTTGTCAGTGCATGTTAAAGAACCTCAGGTGGTCAAAATTTCCAGAGCCCTCCACTATGGCTTTTTCTCTCCTTTCTACCTGTTTCAGACCCCTTCCCCCACACCCACGGGCGGCGGCAGAAAAATAGCGTTCTTCCCCAACCAAAAAACAGAAAGAAAGAAAGAAGTAAAGAAAGAAGTAAAGAAGTAAAGAAGGTAAAGCACGCTAACGCCAAGCCTCAATTCCCCCCCATTTTCCCGAGAAGGGAAGAGCTCCGCAACTTTTTTCCCCCGCTGTGTGACACTCTGATTAGTGTATAGCGTCGTTCATGCTCTGACTCACCGCTTATATGGCGGATCATAGCTCATAAATACAACGATGGGCTGTTTGGTGATTCGCTTACTGGTATCTGATCACGCCTACTGATATTTGTAGCTCCGTTGGTGCGACTGTGTACATGTTAAGTAAGCACACAGTCGCTTTCACTCAATGACCCGTTGTCGATGTTGCCCTCTTGCAACACCTCCCTCACTTAGTTAACACCGTTCCTGAAGCAGGGAGCCCTTGTGCCCTCGACATGTATAAGCTAACTCCTACTGGAATTAAAGTAGACGTGAACGTGATACCAATTCCACACTGAAGACTCGAATTGTATATTAGAACCAGTGTTCCGCATTCGAAAAATGTCACAGCCTCGCCAGAAGGGCGAATCAATGAATGCGATAGTAATGCATGATATATTATACGAAGCAAGTTGTTGCTTTAGGAGCAATCTGAATTGTAGTGAACGTGGGCTTAATAAGCAAGCATGCAGGTGTGCTCAGGCGTGACCAGAATCGCGCGAAAGGAATGAATGACCACTACATGCCGCTCCCAGAAGAGTTGTACTATTGAGAAACGGCGCCTGTGGCCAGGCCGTCGAAGGTTATTTACGTTCCATGTTGCTGCTGTATGGTCAGCATTGGTTGTGTACGAGGACGTGGCAACTGGGCAGAGGAGAAAGCGTTCACTTTAAGGCACGGGGAAAGGGCGTACGTAAAGGTAGAACACGAACAGCGGCCTCGGCTGTCTGTCGACCTCGTATGGCCGCGATGCGGGCCAGAGTAGATCCCACTGCATGCAACTGTGGACGCGCAGCCCGAGAAGCATTTGCGTGCAGTTGTTGCGGGTGCGGGCTCGAATTTGCTTTGACTAACAGTGTTGCAATGATTACATGAGAATTAAAGCGCGCCTTGCTTCAGCGCCAGAAGCGTTCTGCTGGAGGTCTTCGGCAAGCGTTATGATGAGACGCGTTCGCATGATGGCGTAGAGTACCGTGTGACGGTCGAGCAGCAGAGCCAACGCCGCAGCAGAGAGTCATGATTTGATTTCTGCTGGTACGCGCTTCACACCGCGATCGCATTAAGCAGCGTGAACATTGAACACTTCGCGCCGCTGAGAAATTTGGCCCAGCACACAGCGGCATAAAGCCAGCGCGTTCTTTTCGGCACTCGCATATGCATTCGCGTGAGCGCTATGTGGCGAGGCCATTGCCAGTGTTGCGACGATATGCGAGGCACCTGGAAGAAAAAAAAAGAAGATAGCATTTAATGAGGGGAAAGGAGGAGAAATCGCCCTGGAGAGGGAGCCCCTGGCCTGCTACTCCTCACAGGGGTAAAGGAAAAAGGGATAGGCACATGGAACGAAGCACGAAGTCAAGGCACCGCTGCGCAGTAGAAAGGTATGGTGAAAACACCGTCGCCTGCCCCTAGCCGACGAGAGCGTATATATATATATATATATATATATATATATATATATATATATATATATATATATATATATATATATCGGAATCTCTACGTCGCCGTTATACGGCGCATGACGGCGACAGCGAAAGCACCGTTAAATTGTCCGTATATTGGTTATTGCTATAAAACTCAAGCGACGTAGTTGGTCGACGTACTCGTCGTGTAATGCTGCAGTGTTTACCCATACGGAGACCTTACACAGGCTTCTGTTGTTGATAAGGGTGACAACGGTGATGATGATTAAGATAATCATGTAGAATATTTTCACAGTTAACGTATAAGCACATATGCGCCTTGAAATCTGCTTCGTATGCTGAAAAGAAGAGGGCAATTTTTCATCAGCCCATTCTCAAAGCATCAAGTGACGCTTTTATTTTTTATTGAACAGGAAGCAAATTGTAAAAAAAGAAAAGTACCTAAAGGTGACCGTGGTCCAGGCCGTTGGATGAAGCCAGAAAAGTATGGCATGTTATGTGCGAGCAGCATCAATAAACGTCCCTCATCAATCGCGAAGTCAGTGTCGCAACAATAACTTTTCCACGCGGTGTATGCCTGTATGGCTTTGTGGAATGACATCCCGCTCAAATGCTGGCAACATAGTTTCTGATCATCAGTACGACGCATTTGCAGCACATAAAAAAACCATTCTGCAGATTGACACGACAGATGTCGAACGCAGAAAGTCCATCAAAGAGAGAAGAAAGAAAACGGGTTATTTGTCAAGTCATGGTTAACCTTTGACGCAGGAGGGCGTACCTAGAACACCTTATAGATTGGAGTGCACGCCTCGAATCCATTCAAGAGTTCCGGCAATAAATTGGGCCACTTCCTGCGTTCAGGAGCAAAAAAGAAAGAAAAGAAAGGAAAGGTAAGCGTGTGTGTGATCAATATGCTCGCTTTTTATTTTCTGCATCAAAAAAACGAAATCGAAGCAAGGCACCGATTAATTGACTCAACAATAAAGGTACGTACCATCCGCCCAACTGAAGCCCTTTTGAACAGGTCGAAGATGTCGGCACGATAGTGAATACGTGTTGAGGTGGAAGGTAGGTGGAAACCAGCGCTCTAGCGTTAATGTATCTTGAAGAGATTTAGGGTTTTTACATTCGAAAGAATATCTTTTTAAGAGTGTATATACTTTTTTATATGGCCTTGAGTGGCTTTCCGATGACAGGGTCACCCTCAATGGTTTAGCAGAATGATTTCGGCAGCAGTTGCCCCGAAGGGCGTCAGTTTGTTCGAGGCTGTGAACATCGGTCTGCGTTCCTTGCATCGCCGCAAGAAAAGGTTAGTTTTACTTTGCAGCTATTATGCGCGCTTCTTTAAGGCAGAGGCCTTATATTATGGTAAATACGCGACAATTAATATGTTACAAAAGATACATGTGCAGAAAATTTAAAACACGTCTCGTTCGCTTGGTAAATACGAAAAGTGGCGTGAAAGGGTAGGACCGTATTGTAGCGAAGAAGCTGGTCGACGATGCATCCCGGCTAGGGCAAGGGCGCAGACGAGAAAACAGGAAGCGAAGCTGCTGAACGTAACTGTCTGGATCAGGCGTGGAAACAGTAGCTGGCGCGAGAAATTCACCCGGCATACGCAACTTTGTGCCATAGACCAACTCCGCAGTTGTGCAGCCGAGATCTTCCTTGAAAGATGAGCGTATACGCCAAGCAGGACGAGAGGAAGATCGTCAGCCCAAGAATCGCGAGCTTGGCGAGCCATCAGTGCGGCGTTGAGTTGACGATGAATGCGTTCAACCATGCCATTGGCCAATGGGTGGTATGCGGTAGTATGGACATGGCGGACACCAAGGAGGCGCGTCAGTTCACGGAAGAGGTCGCATTCAAACTGACGGCCGCGATCGGTGGTAACAACGCTGGGGCATCCGAAACGTGAGATCCAGCCTCTGACAAACGTCGAAGCCATGGTAAGCGCCGTGATGTCGGTGAGAGGAAACGCCTCGGGCCAGCGGGTATAACGGTCCACACAAGTGAGGATGTAGCGGGCACCTCGGGATGGTGGCAGTGGGCCGACCATATCGATGTGAACGTGATCAAACCGAGCGTCAGGTGAACGAAAGGACTGAGCCGGCGATTTCGTGTGCCGTGTTGTTTTGGAGCGTTGACAATGAAGGCATTCACGCGCCCAGCGGCGCACGTGAGCGTTCACACACGGCCACACAAAGCGGGTCGTAATAAGACGCTGTGTAGCGCGAACTCCGGGATGACTTGCGCCGTGAAGCCTGTCGAATACCTGACGGCGGAGTCGGAGTGGAACCGTGGGACACGTCGCAGGCGATGGTGCCCGAAGAAAAAGGAAGGGGAACGTCGGAGAGCGCCAGTGACGTGGTGGATGAACGGATGTCCCGAAGTTCGACGTCGGTCAGTTGTTCGGCGGCGATTTCGTCGAAGTCAAGCGTGGGCGTTGCTATTACGTCGATACGGGAGAGGGCGTCTGCGGCCGCGTCCGTGAGGACGTGAAAGCTTGAGCCTTCCAGCAGGTGTCGAAGATGTCGAATGCCTAAGTATACCGCCAGCAGCTCACGACCAAACGTGCTGTAGCGCGTTTCTGCTGGTTTCAATTTCTGCGAGAAAAACCCGAGTGGATAGCAGGAGTTGTGCTGGAACTGCTGTAACACCGCGCCGACAGCCGTACCCGATGCATCGGTGATAAGGCGCATTGGTGCAACGTGCAGAGGATGCACCAGCAGAGTTGCGTCGGCCAATGCATTTTTGGCAGCTTGGAAGGACGCTTCGGCGTCAGGCGTCCAAGTCAGCGGGGAGGTCGGAGCAGCGTTTCGCAACCCGAACGGCATGCGAACGTACTCGAAAAGCCCGAATGGTGTCACAATGGCCGTCTTGGGGATGTCCGCGGGCTCAACCGGAATCTGGTGGTAGGCCATTACCAAATCTATCTTGCTGAAGATCACCGCTCCAGCTAGGTTGGCGGAGAAGTCGTGAACGTGGGGGAGGGGATAACTGTTGTATCGGCGCGGCCGTCAGGGACGGTGCGCGCGTTGAGAGCACGGTAGTCACCGCACGGGCGCCAATCCCCAGGGTCACGCTCGGGAACCATATGGAGAGCTGACGACCAACTGCTCGACGAAGGACGGATGATGCCCAGTTGAAGCATGTGGTCGAATTCCCGTTTGGCGATGGCCAGGCGGTCCCCAGCGAGGCGTCTAGGTCGGCAAAATACTGGAGGGCCTGTAGTAACAATGTGATGCGTGACGCTGTGACGTACCGGCAGCTCAAGGTTGGAAGGTTTGGTGATGGCCTGGAAGTCGGACAGAATGGAAGCGTACATGGATGATGGTATCCGCGGCGCCGTTCCAGTTGTTGATGATGCAGACGCAAGGATACCTTGTATGGAAAGACTGGTCGTCGTGTCGACGAGGCGACGAGCGCGAAGATCAACATTGAGGGCAAAGTGGGTGAGAAAATCAGCACCCAGTATGGCCATGCGTATGTCTGCCACGACGAATACCCAACGAAAGGTGCGTCGGAGACCAAAGGCGATGGTAAAAGAGCGCTGGCCATACGTGTTGATTGTAGAGCTGTTGGCTGCTTGAACAGGGGCAGTCTTCTGAGAGCGCTGCTTGTCTAGTCGCCCGGCAGGAACGACACTGACCTCTGCACCGTTGTCCACGAGAAATCGATGTCCGGCAATCTTGTCAGTGACGTAGAACAAGCGGCTTGTCGTACGGCAAGAGTCACTGGCCGCCATCAGTGGCTCTGCGGTATGTTTCCCTGCCAGCTGCAAGGGGAACGGCACTGACGTGCGCTCGCACCGAAGTTTCGGTGGTACCAGCAGTAGCCGCGGCGACGAGGGCTTGAACAGGAGCTATACCGAGGGGACAACCTGGAACGGCAATCGCGGTCTCGTCGACGAGGGCGGGAGGGTGGCTGCAGTGTATTAACAGTCTCGGCAAGGTCGTCGATCAGTCGCTCAAGGCGAGACTGCCGGTCTTCGAGTTGCGACAGCGGGGCGGCCTGTGCCACAGTACCTCTTGCTGAATAGTCGACCACGCGATCGGCCAGCTCCGCCAGTTTGCCGACGGGCAGGTCGTCTGGTGCGGTAGCCAAGGCAATGGCCACATTCTGCGGCAGGCGCTGAAGGAAGAGTTCTCGCAGCAACGGGCTGTTTGCGTCCAGCCGACTGTCACTGAGAAGCCACCGCATGCGGCGCAGAAGTTCCGACGGTTGCCGGTCGCCGAGATCCTCTTCGTTGAGAAGCTGCTGGAGACGCTTGTGCACAGACACAGACGTGCGGTGCAACACCGTCGTTTTAAAGTAGTCATAGGGGGTGGTTTCGTGGGGCTCGGCCACGACGTCGTAAAACCCCGCAACCACCTCCGTTGAGAGTGCGGAGACAGCGTGGCGCAATTTCGCTTGTTGCGAAGTAATGCGCCGAAGGGTAAAGATGGCCTCTACGTGGGTAAACCAGGCTACAGGATTCTGCGGCCAAAACGATGGCAGGTGGATCTGCACCGTGGCGACGTCCTGTGCGCCCATCGCAGGCATGTCGGTAGTGGTCTCATCCATGATGCGGTGCTCGCCTGGTCCGGGTCACCACTGTAGCGAAGAAGCGATAGCCGTAACGGCGGCCGATGTAGGCCGTGCCGTCGTCACTACTTTATTTAGCTGCAGTGAACAAGGTCCGCGGCAGAACGGAGCGGCGGGCTGCAGCGTCGAGTCCGGCCGTGGGTGATGATGATGATGATGATGATGATGATCCTTCAAATATGGCGCATACCCACTACGGGGGATTGGCCAAGACCTGGAGTGCTTAACATTTAGCTGGTATATTGTGCAAATACCACAACATGACGAAGTGAGCACGTTCTCTTCTTTTTTCATCGTGGCTCGCTACCTCGAGCCACGCGGCATGAGCCCTGCGAGAGACGCGGCGCGGCCCGCGCGATGGTGGCAAGCGATGACCATGAAGCTGGCCGCTATAGTATGTGTGACATGACTGATGGGTAATTCCATCAATAACACGCCATGCTCGTATGTTACGTTATATTAAGTGTTATAAAATGGTATGTGACCCATAATCGCATTGCACATGAAGGTATGAGTCACACGTGATCGAATGTTAACCATTACAGACTATAACAAATTAAATTCCCCGTGGTGTTCAACAGACAAAGGTTTCGGGTTCGAACCCCTAGCTCCCGGGTGCGACTAGGGAACGTGTTGAGCTTTGTTTTTACGTCTCTTTAGGGATGACTAGAGTTCTAGTTTTTCCGCAGCAGTCCTGCGCAAGCACAACTCGACTGTGCCTCTTGCAGTGCGATATAGGACACGAAAGATGCGAAAGATTTTCGAAACGAACTGTGATTTCTCTGGGCGTGTACAGCATAACTAGTTGTGGATAAATCGATGTCACTTTGTATATTTTCCTAAAACTTCATTTACCTTCGATGCCATTCCAGCCCGGCGTTGGAAATTCTTCATTGTTATAGCAGCGCAACGAAAAGAAAAGAAAGAAAGAAAGAGAGAGAGAAATAAGTGGGGCGAGACGCAACGGAGTAAAAAATGCTTTTTTTTCTTTAAATGCAATGCAATTAAATGCATATGCAATTCGAATAGTTGATATGGAAGACTATGCGCTACAAGAGCATGCAGAATCATACGATTATATTAGAGAAAAAATTCACAGCATATCCACGGAGTGAATGATGATGAGTGGGCGAAGCTCCGGAGGTTCATCGTAGATCGTGCCGAGTTCCGGATTAATTTAGTTAACGCGCACGCTACGAATCCTTATGGTTCAACTACGCACAAGTGAAATCTCCCACCGGCACTTCATTGCAAGATCCAGTGCATATATATATATATATATATATATATATATATATATATATATATATATATATATATATATATATATATATATATATGGGTGGCCGGTGAACGGTTCTCCAGCGCGAGCAGTCGGTATTTTTCAATCAAGAAACTCGCTAGAAGACGCTGCCTGCGTCTTGTCTCTCGCGGGTGAGGGCGCGTTCTCCTTCTTTGCGAGCTGGTAGCGCGTTCATCGAAGAAAGAGCGTTTCCATAGTCAACGCGCGCCTTTCGCTCTCTCTGTCTCTCTCTCTCTCTCTCTCTCACAAGACAGCAGACGGAAGAGTGAGAGAGCTCGCGCGCCGGGAGGCACGCGCCGCGCCCTCCTAGTAGCGCGTTCCCACACGCGCCCTCATAGTAGCGCGTTCCTAGTAGGTAACGCGGTACTACAACGGACGGACAGACGCAAACCTTAAGGAGCTTCGCCCCTAAAAAGAAAACAGTGATTAACACATAAGAGTTATGTCGATTGTTGGGCCTTTAAAGCGGAAAGTAGTATTTCCAAAAGATATTTGGGTCTTCTAGGAACTTTTTCAGTACAAAGAGTGCTCTTTTCTGAATGGGCGCTGTTGGCCAGGAACCAAGGACCTTTTTTTTTTACTTTAAATACTCTCCTACCTAAAAGCGACAAATTGGCTAGCTGCACACTCCGCGGCAAATCGTACTTTGTGCGCTCGAGCATAAGATGATATACATCTCCGCTTGGGTAGCCACAAGCACTCTGTGGATTAAACACACCGTTTGATCTTGTAGAGGAAGTGCCTCTTAAATGCTGTACCAAGCAGCAGGCGGTGCACCAATGTTTCAGACTTTCTATTTTCGTTCAGATTTGTTAGAATCGATAGTATGTGTTCTTGGGTCAATGAAGACTAAGTCTGAACTCTTAGATTTTTTGTCAAACCAACCGTCTTTGCTGAGCTCAAAGGACACCTTCTTCAGGAGGAGACAGATTTCACTGTGCGAAATCAAAAGACCAATTGTCTGTACGTTACCGTGTGCACGACCTGCTGCTGCGTCGGCTACAGTGTTACCAAGAATATTGCAATGTTTTGGTTTCCATTCATAGCGCTTGCTTTTGTGTGTTCTTTCGGCGTCTCGTGCAGTAATATACTACCTAAAAATCTTTTCTCATTGCTTTTTAGCGATGCAAGGGCTGCTAGCGAGCTACTAAGAATACGCCATGTTTGCGCCTTCTTTACTGTTGTTACGAAGCGCAACGCTCAGAGCATTGATGATGATCATCGTGGTTCGGTTAAAGAAAGGACGCTAATTTCTGCAGCCCATGTCGGGAGCACGGCTAAGTGTCCGGGGGGAGGGGTTAGGGGAAAGGAAGTGAAAGAGGTAGAAAGGAGAGAAGAACCGTAGTGGAGGGCTCCGGAAATTTTGACCACCTGGGGATTTTTAACGTGCACTGACAACGCACAGTACACGGGCCTTTGGCATTTTCGAATCCTTCGAAAATGCGACCGCCATGGCCGGGATCGAACCCGCGTTTTCTAGGTGGCAGCCGAGTACCATAACCACTACACCACAGCGGCGAAGCTCTGCAATAGTGGAGGATGTAACACGAGAGATTTTAAATGTTCGCTCTATCGCCAACTGCGGTATTACAAATGCGGAAGCAGATGAGTTGTTATTACACGAACCATCTGTACACATTGACGTACTGCGGATATTCAGTGTAAATTTGGAATAGCGCCAGTTGCTGAGCGGCTACTATGAACATGTCTTTTTGAGTATTTATTCCCTGGACTAATAATTGTACATTTTCTTCGTTGAAGCAGGGTAGCTAATGTCTACTTGGGATATATTGAACCACGACAATAATGACTTGTGTTGACGAACCATGTCGTAAATTCCGCATGTCGTGAACAATGCCTTGAGCTCTGACGGCGGGCAGATGGCACTCCAAATTTCTTCAGGAAATCAACGAGCTGTTCAGTGTACTGAACTGGCAGATGGCGTATTTTGCCAACGCTCCTTGAATAGGATGCAGGAATAGATGGCTTGACACCCAAACCAGCCACTTCGCTCATCGACAGAAGATGTCTTCCGGATGACACTGCAGCACCGTTGACAGAGGAGCTTCCATAACTGTTCGCGCGATGGGACTGCACCTGGCAGCCATGTTCTTAATAAAGCTGTTACTTGAATGCCGCAGCGAGAGAACGGCAAAGAAAGTTGCGCGTTTCACTAGGCGTTTCATTACATATTGCACGTCTAAATACGGAAAAAATATCTAGGGACTTTAAGTTACCCAAGCGTTTGGCTACGCAAGCTTGGCTGTGAAACCTCAGCGTTACGTGTGTGTGTGTGTGTGTGTGTGTGTGTGTGTGTGTGTGTGTGTGTGTGTGTGTGTGTGTGTGTGTGTGTGTGTGTGTGTGTGTGTGTGTGCGTGTGTGTGTGTGTGTGTGTGCGTGTTTTGATTTGGACGCCCGGGTGTGTGCCTCCGACATTTCCAATCCCAAATCTTTTCAATAACCAAGCCGCTTTTTATACAGCGTCTCCTTCCAAGCGTTTCAATCAGTCGCCTGGTTGATATGCTTGTTCTTGATTGCAGCCGAAATGACATCGCATGTAAGCGGAGGCCAAGCCACCCGACGCAGCGTGTGGCGTACGTGTGGGCAAGTCTACGGCCAGCTGGCGCTAGACTCCGGCCTCCCGGGTGCAGAAGCTCTTGTCGAGGGCGGGAGCGTTCGCCGCCTGCTCTGGACCGGTGCGCTCCTGACGCTTTTGTACTACAGCATGTCCGAGACGTGCGCCATTCTGAGAGAGTACTTTACGTTCAGTGTGGCGGTCACATTCGAGTACAGCACCAATGACTCCTTCGAGCTGCCCGATGTCACCGTGTGCAACGTCAACCCGCTGCGAAGGTCCAAATTGTGCGCCCTCGATGCCTCGGCGTGGGGGTTAAACCACGAGGTGGAGGAACGCGTCTGCGGCAAAGGACAGGACTTCCAAGTGGTAAGCCTTCGCAGTCAAGCCGTTGAGTGTTTGAGCGTTTAAATGTTCAATGTATGTCGTTGGGATGCCTTGAGGAATCATGCGAGACTCTCCATGCACTCACTCACTCACTCACTCACTAAATCAGTCAGTCAATCAATCAATCAATCAGTATTGGTGCCAGCTACTTCGCTAGTTGACCTTCCCCAGTAGATGAACCGGTGGATCGCCGCCTGCCACCCATGGGGTTGAACCCAATATCGAAGGCCCTACGTTCGACTTCTAGTGCCACTGGACAACCACCTATTTTAGGGGCGAAGCTCCTTATGGCATCACCTGGGCGGTTCTCGGTTGTCGATGCATCCTGCGTAGCCAGTAGCGTCTCCCTTAGCATACAATAGCATACAATAGATGGCGCTGTCCCATAGAGATGCATGCAAACTGCAGTTGGGTGACGATACACTAGATGGCGCTGTACGCATTCTGTGTCGTCATCTCCATTTCTCGTCTCGTTTCCGAGAGGGCGCTGTCCCATAGACATGCGTACAATCACGGCCGGTCTGGACGCGCACGCTCGCTCTCTCTTTTACGGCCTGTGCAGCTGCCACGACTACAATGGAACTGTTTCTATACAGGACGACGGCGCGTTCCGCGCGAGGGCGTCGCGAGCCAACCCCCCAAAGCGCGTTGCTCTGCATGCCCTTCGTATGGTAAACCAGCTGTTCCCGGCCACTTTACCGTGCTAATTATTTTTTCCGCATGTAGAAAGTGGTGGAAGCAGTACAGGTGCGTGTGGGGACAGTCTGTACTCATGCACTCGGCAAAAGAAGAGGCACACTCAGTGCTACTAGCAACAAGAATGGGTTGGTTGGTTGGTCAAACTTGACCATCTTATATTTGATGGAGGCGAAAATGCTTGGGGCTTGTGCGCTTGGATTTAGGTGCACCCTGAAGATTACCAGGTGGTCGAAATTCCCGGAGCCTTCCACCACGGCGCCCTTCATAAACATAACGCAGTTTTCGGATGATAGACGGCATGCTGATGCAAATGTCCCGAAGTGCGTCCTTCTGCAATGAGACGGATTTGCTCAGCCTTGTGGCGAACCACTCAATTGTGTGATTGTCAAAATGTTTCCCGGAACCATCATATGAGATTGTGACGTTCTTCGAGAAGGCAGTGAAATATCTTTACCGAAAGAAAATCCTCGAGACACTGAAATTTACTGTTCAGTCATATCTTGAAGATTCGCCGCTTCTGGCCTGTCCGGAAGGTGTGGACAAGAGCCACGCCAGAGTGTCGGCGCACATCATCTCTGGCCTTCTGGCTATATTCACAAGCCCACGCGGAATACAAGCCTTCTGGCTATACAAGCCTCTGGCTATATTCACAAGCCTACGCGGAAACATTTCGGGCTGTGAACGGTATACTTTAAACTAGCTGTAAGCATCACGAGAGTGTTTTACCAGCAGTGCTTTTTTTTTTCAGTTCTTCTTGTGCATTATATTGTTTCAGTACCAAGGACAACATTCCGTATGATGCTGAACGGTTTCTGTGAAAGTTCTTTATTTTTCTTCGCCTGCGGCGTACGTTATTGCATAAAAAGACTTTTCTCATCTCTTGCACGCTGCAGCTCTGGACACGTGAGAGCTTGGGAATTTGTATGCATGCAGGGACTCAGCGTGGTGTGGTGCGAGTTTATTATTATTATTATTATTATTATTATTATTATTAATAATATTATGTTCCTTCTGCTGTGATTGCGACTCACGGCTACTTGTGGGGAGTGTGACTTTCCCCTTTTCGAGGTATTTATTTTAATAATAAAGCAAGAATTGCGACAGCTTGAATAAAAATGACCATATTTTATCATATTCATGTACATTAATGGTTGGCATATGTGCATTTGACGTAAACGTTTTGGAGACCAATTTCTTTCAAAAAAGAATGTTTTGTGTCATTCGTTCTGACGGTCGGTGACGAATCATACGGCCGAGCATTCTGAGCGCAACGCGCATCGGTAAGTGCTCTCACGAGCAGCAGAAGCGGGCGAATCAGTGGCTTGTGCCTCTCCCTCGGAAAAGCGGAAAGCACCAGAGATGCCATATATATGCTTGCTACCGTATTCTCATCGCATTGGTACTATGCATAGCGTATAGAGGAGCTTCAGAAAGTGACACGGCAAGTCTGAGGCCGAGCATTCCCAGCGCGCGCTAGCCTCCGCAACGGCCGGGAGCTGGTTTAGATGGATGGATGGATGGATGCTATGAGCGTCCCCTTTGTAGCGGGGCGGTGACATGTGCGCCACCAGGCTCGTAAGAAGATTTAAGCACTTTTTTTTCTCTCTCTCTTTAAATTTCCCTCATGCCTTTTAAATTTACTTCAATCAAATCGATCATACTATAGAAAAAACGGAAATTCATAGCCCAGTTCCCTGCCCCTTATGGCAGAAGGTCCTTATTTTTCTCTATAATTATTTTTGTCCGTTCTCTCTAGTTTTCTGCCACCACTATTCTAACCGTCTCTTACTTATTTCAGTCGCGGCTATGTTCAGCTTCCCGTTGTTCGCCCTAAAACCCAAGGCTTCCTGTAGGGTGGTGCCCAAACGTACACCTGGGCGGATATTTCCGCATTCAATCAGAACATGCTCCGTCGTTTCCCTATCTTCCTCACAGCATGTGCATTTTTCTTCTTCTTTACTGAATTTCGCTTTATAAATACGCGTTCTAAGGCAGCCCGATCTCGCTTCAAACAATAAAGCGCTTCCTCTTGAATTATCATAAAATGCCTCCCTCTTTATTTCGTTTTTGCCCTCTCGGTAGTTATTCAGAGTCGGCTTTTTTTCCATCGCTGAGGGTTGGCTCTGAGCGCCCCCGCCAAGTTGCGGCGATAGGTAGCAACAGCCCACCGTGCGCAGGCCGTAAAAGAGAGAGCGAGCGCGCGCGTCCAGACCGACCGGCCGTGGTACAATATGGCGGTTGGGTGAAGGTACGCTAGATGGCGTTGGCGGTGCAGCTGCTCTCCGATTGGCTGCTGCGCGGGGAGCGCTCCTCTCATTCTCCTGGATCGTCTCCGTACGTGTGCTAGCGCGTTACGGCCCGTGTAAGAAGCTGGTGTAAGACGCTGTGGCCTCTCCGCCTTATACTCTCTCAGCAGTCATGTGATGGCGTCGGCAAATGCGGTGCGCGTTCCGGCCTGTGTAAGGGGATGCGTAAGACGTCTTTACATGATGATCGACTGGGCGAATTACACGGAAGGTTCACGGTTTACCGATGATTCCCTCCGTAGCTTCGCCCACTCATCATCATTCACCCCGTGGATATGCTGTGATTTTTTTTCTAATGGGGCGAAAGGTAGCCATCCTGACGCCAGGTGGTGTTGGTACTGATCTCGACAGAGTAATATCTCTTTTCCGCTTTCTATCTTCCAGTCCGTCCACCTCCATTGACAGCTCCCCTTCGCGATGCTGCACCTCACAGAATTTTGAGTCGCAGAAAAATGCGTCTGTCTGACCTCCAGCCATGACCATCATCACCGTTATAATTGTGTAGGGTCGATAGCTCAGTTTGTCAGTACGTGCAGGAAATGAAGCAACGCATCTCGAGTAGGGAGGCTGGATGTCATGAAATGAAATATCAATTGCAGCTCAAATATCCGAAGTATTATTACGTCGAATAGCGTAGAGTACCCAATGCAGGAACGAGAAGACACTAAGAACATGACGACGCTTAAAGGAATAGTAAAGTGACACACAACTGTTCTCGCATTACTATATAAGCTTCTCACCTTACTAAAGACACCAATTTTGCGAGGTGAAGACCCCCGGTAAGCTAGAAAACGCTAAAAAATACGGGTTTTGACGCCACTTTGAAGTTCCAGCACTAATACCCACCCCGTCACAGATCTTTGACGGCTCCTGCTAAAGCCTAGATAACTATCGATAAGCAAGACATATATTTGATGGAGCGAATTTGGCGAGGACATGAAAAAAAAAAAAGGTAACTGGTCTTCTGACGCTATACGAGGCCGAAGTTTTCAGAACTGAAACTTCGACTTCCACTTACTCTTTTAATATTGAGCATGAAATTGCGAAATTAGCGACATTCGGGTTCTCGAAATATAACCTACCATTCTAAACCACTTCGCACTTCCACTTTAGTGTCCCTTTAAATGGGACGTGCAACACATTTTGGGCATAGAAATAAAACACCGTCGATAAATCGCAGAGGCTCCCGTTAATATGTCAACCGAATGTACATGCAGCAGGGATTTTGCACTCTGGTTTTAAAATACATCGTAGAATAGAATACATAACGCAAGGAAGAGGCGAAGGACAATTCGGTGAGAACACGAAAAACCAATTGACTTTCTGAAGCCACGAGGCCGGAGTTCCGGCTCGAATTTCAGTACTAAATTTTGTACGTCTCTTTTTGCGTTATGTACTCTATTCTACCATGAATCATCAACAATGTCAAACTTCCTCCCTGCTTTTAAGATACGTTTAAAATAGTTAAAATACTGCTTTTTAAATATCGCTCTTTTTTCAACAAAACATGTCCCAACTGGAACGGGTTACAAAATAAGTGGGAACTACTAGTGGCCGAGTTCCGTGTGCAGTTGCCGCAGGCCCCGTGGTATGGCGCCACGTCCCTGCAGTGACTAAAGCTTAGCAGCGACTGTGGACAAAAGGTCGTCGTCACTGCGGAAGAGCGACTGTTCAAAGACAAAAAGGAGAGAAATTTTTCAAGATCATGACGCGCTCTAACATGGATCCTTGCCTCCTTTTACAGCGAAAGCTGTATATGGCTAGGAGAAACGAAAAACCCCTCGGCATCTGTGTCACGAGCGGTCTCCATTGGCTGTGCTATCAGTTACGTCGTTCTGAGCGTCGTACCCAAGCTCTCGCGCCATTGGCTGGGCCGTTAGTGACGTCGTCCATCCCGTCGCAGCCTTGGCGCCGAGCACGCGCGCATCAGTTTCGACTGAGAGCTTCCACATGGGTAAGGCGGGAGGATTCTGCAAACCACGCCGCCGAGTTAGCTCGTGATGCCAAACGATTGCAACAACGGCGCGCCGAAGAAGCGGCGTTGCGGGCAGAACAGCGTCGACGTGATGATTGCGGGAGCGCGTTCGCCGGGCGAAAGCCCGCTTTCGGCGAGAGTTTCTACAGCGGCACTTTGGCTTCGGGGCCGCACATTTCAGCTTCGCTGGTTAACCATTTGTACGGAGTGCTTGGGCGGTAATTTTTTTTTTACATACACGTCCTCATACACAGCTATGGAATGTTACTGTATTGACAAAGTGCGCACGCTTCGGCTCAATAACTGGCTGGCTAGAAAGCAGTCAGGTGCCCTTTTCCGCCCTGTAACTGTAATAATTGAATCGGGAACGAGTCGTATGCTCGTATCAACGCGTGATTTCGTCTCTGTGCAGGCCAATCCAGATGACCTTAGGCTGCAGCATAACATATCAGACTGGATTGCTCACTACAAGCCAACGAAACGCGAATGGCTCAAGACCCTCGGTCATCAGTTTGCCGACATGTTCGTGGACTGCACTTACCACGAAGAGGACTGCAGAAACGAGACGTGAGTTTCTGTGAAAGTGCGACGTCGCGCTATCCAGCTGCCTCCCCCCCCCCTCATCGCTCGTTCTAAGCTTTACACTCTCGCAGAAATGGTTCAGATGCCCACGGCTGATAATGGGATTCATTTTTTGCCCAATTTGTCACTGCGCATGAGTAGGTCGTCAAAGTTCGCCCAGAAGTTTAGAAAGAGCAATTCAATTGACTCTTCTCTCCTAGTGTAAGTTAATCAACGAAATGGTTCTGGGACTCTGTCCTGCACTAAGGGAATGTGAAGTAGGCTGGAAAAAAAAGGAAGAGTGAAAAACAGGAAGAATAGGGGGGAATGCAGTATACTGTAGACGATGGTAAACAATACTATATGGAGTAGTCGCATTCTTGCAACGTGCAAGTGGACTTTTTTTTTTTTTTTGAAACTGGGTGCATATTAACTGAAACACATTTTAAGCGTAATTTGTACACAGTTCCATCTTTGGTGCACCTTCCAGAAATCTGTAAGAGAGACCGAAGCAAACGGCTCGGGGGAAATGGAGTCCTACACATTCTGCTGTCGACGAGCTCATTTCATGCGCTTTTTTTTTTTCCCGCAGCGCAGAGGCAGGCAGGCAGGCACAGAACTTTATTTTTGTCCTGAGGAACTGCAGTTGGACGTCCCCTTTTAGGGGGATCCTGTAGCAGTTGCGGGCCGCTCCCACGCAGGGACAGGAAGACCGTGGCCCTCCGCCCTCTCGCAGGCTCTCTGGACAGCCCGAAGTTGAACCGAAAGGTCGCCGCTTCTCAGGGCTTCCTCCCAGTCCTCTTCTTTGCTGAACTCTGTGTCACGTAACGCAGGACATTGCCAGAGCATGTGAGCGCAGAGGGGTGCAAAATAATGAAGCCACAATTCACGCGTGTCCTGCGCGCACGGTACAGACGCAAGATCTTGCAGTGCTTCGTGTTTTGCAGGCTCTTCCGCTACATCACCAACGTGTATTTTGGCAACTGTTTCTGTCACCGCAGCGGCAACACTCAGCGGTTAGACTACAACGGCCTGTCGTCTCCTTACAACGGTAATAACGCAAGTTTGTATCGAGGTTCGTAAAACTTCACAAATCAATCAAATCAAATCGGGCACGTCAACGCCCGGATGGTGCTTACATTTTCTCGCATTTTGAGATCACTGGGCTTCCCGGAGTTTTGTAAGACCTATAAGAGTCGACGTCGAATGTGAGGTGGCTTCAGAGAAAGAGAATCCCCTTTGTAAATTGTGAAAAGGTTTGCCTCGCGACCTACACGCCACTGAAGATTGATGCGATGAAAAAAGACACAACATATGTCCACTGCCACGACAGATATCCAATTCCTACACGAAACACGCGCAATACTCGACAAACTAATGTAGATATGTGAAGTCGTTGTCCTGATGGGTGCGTGAGCGGCATACACAACTAGGGAATGTTATTCTATTGAGAAGCTATGCGCGCTTCGGATCAATAATAGACTGGCTAGATAGCAGTCACGTGCCCTTTTCCGCCCTGTAATTGTAATAGTAGTTGAATTTGGAACGAGTCGTATGCTTGTATCAATCGCGATTTCGCCTCTGTGCAGGCCAATCCAGACGACCTTAGGCTGCAGCATAACATATCAGACTGGATTGCTCACTACAAGCCAACGAAACGGGAATGGCTCAAGACCCTCGGTCATCAGTTTGCCGACATGTTCGTGGACTGCACTTACCACGAAGAGGACTGCAGAAACGAGACGTGAGTGTGTGCCGTGGAGACCGAGTTTCTGTGAGAGTGCGACGGCGCGCTATCCAGCTGCATCGCTAGTTTTAAAGCTTACCTCTCTCGCAGAAACGATTCAGATGCCCACGGCCGAAAAAAAATAGAGGAGGCGCTGCCACGGCTAACGGGACTCATTTTTTTGCACAGTTTGTCACTGCGCATGAGTGCGTCGTCGAAGTTTGCCCAGAAGTTTATAAAAAACAATTCAATTGGCTCTCCTCTCCCAGTGTAAGTTAACCAACGAAGTGGTTCTGGGACTCTATCCTGCGCTAAGGGAATGTGAAGTAGTCTGGAAAAAAAGGGAAGAGTCAAAAACAGGAAGAATAGGGAATGCAGTACTGTAGACGACGGTAAACAATACTCTATGGGATAGTCTCATTCTCGCAACGTGCAAGTAGACTTTTTTTTTAATCAGGGTGCATATTAGCTGAAACACCTCTTAGCGTAATTTATACACAGTTCCGTTTTTTGAGCACCTTCCAGAAATCTGTTAGAGAGAACGAAGCAAACGGCCCGGAGGTAATGGAGTCCTACACGTTCTGCTGTTGACGAACTTATTTCATGCGCTTTTTTTTCGCAGAGCAGAGGGGTGCGAAATAATGAAGCCACAGTTCACGTGTGTCTGGCGCGCACTGTACAAGACGCAAAACCTTGCGATGCTTCGTGTTTTGCAGGCTCTTCCGCTACATCACCCACGTGCATTTCGGCAACTGTTTCTGCCACCGCTGCGGCAACACTCGCCGGTTAGACTACAGCGGCCTGTCGTCTCCTTACAACGGTAATAACGCAAGTTCGTGTCGAAGTTCATGAAACCTTTACCGCGAGAGACGAACACCATGAGTGGACGTAAAACACACGCGCAAGTAGCAAGATCCGGATTGATTTATTGATTTGTGGGGTTTAACTTCCCAAAACCAGCTCTGATTATGAGAGACGCCGTAGAGGAGGCCTCCGGAAATTTCGACCACCTGGGGTTCTTTAACGTGCACTGACATCATACAGCACACGGGCCTCAACATTTTGCCTCCATCGAAATGCAGCCGCCGGGGCTGGCATTCGATCCCGCGACCTTCGGATCAGTAGCCGACTGCTATAACCACCAGACCACCGTAATGGGACCATGATCCAGAGTTGGATGAGTATCAGGCGGGTTAGTTACGTCGCTACGGTGAGCGCGCATGGTACCAGCTAAGCTTGTAGGTCACATTCAAATGGTCAGCAGAAACAGAGAGAGCTCGTCAGTTACGCATTCAGCTGTATTAATTGTCAGCAGAATGTGCTTAAGCTGTAGTGTACGGTGCACACTCACGGTACTGTATCAATTGAGCATGCAGGTGACATTGAAGTGTGCGCAGAATCAGTGAGATGTGCTTCACTGCGGAATAAATTCTATTGTCAGCAAATTGTCCTCAACCTATAGCGTGCAGAGCTAACTGTTTAGAGAATGCGCTCGTGGGTGACATGCGTCTCTTATCTGTCCGCTCGTTGTGCGGTTTAAATGTTTGATTCATGTCTTGCCCAGATCTCCAAATTCTCCCCCTTGTTGAGAGAGGTGACTATTTTGCCTTGCACGGCTGTTTTGCTCCTACTACGTGCGTTATACGTGTGACTGTGTGCTATCAGAGTAGCTCAAGCCGCGGTTAGATTTACTGCTCGGTCTATTGCCCTGAAGTAAATGTTAATTACGTAACATAACTTTAATGCTCGCTCCAAACGTTATTAAAAACAGTGAAACAGCGCACTTACACATATGGGCTATCCTGACAAACATTATCGTCGCGTTTGAAGTTGTTTAACAATGTGACTCGTAAATAGATCAAGCCATTTGCGTTATAAGGTATAAATGCTAAAACAACTTAAAGCCTTATTGTTTAACTACTCAGTAACTATTTCATTTGCATTAGTAAACAGAAAGAGCTTGTACGCTGTTCTTCAAGCCTTTCTCCTCTAGTGGACATATCGGGTAAAAGTGCGCCGTAACCATAGAAGATGTTCTCTGAACGTGCGCACAAGGTGGAGGTAAAAAAAAAAGAAATTCCTAGGAGTCCTTAACTATCGTTTAAGAGGCGCATGGGTGGAACCAGAGATCTCCGGTTTCCGTACCTCGCATGGTTACAACACGGAGCTTTTCACTGCCGAACATTATGTGAACGTAATTTTGAGTAGGCCATAAAAGTTTGACATTCAATCATCTGTGGCTAATACCTGCATATATCCAATCCACGTATGAGCCACAAGCGATCTTATTGTCGTCAATCGGGATGTAACCTGGAAACATTTCATCTTATTAATGTCATGACTATCAGTCATGTTAGCCTTACATTCCTACTGCCAATTTTGGTAAATACACAGTGTGAAAAAGACTCATGGACGCAAGTTTTGGACTTCTTTAGCCATAGTTTATGTCACGGCTTTTTCAAGGTCACCTTCACGTAAGGCATATGAGGTTTTCGCCTTTAATTTCTATAACTTTCTATTTCCTATGAAGCTTCAGCCGAAAGAAACGAATGAACGACTTTTGTCTCTTTCATTCAGCGGAACCATTTTATCGGATAGACACTTTGCCAAAAAGGCCAGAACTAAATGGACTTCATAGCATTAGTACATTCCATTTCCTCGTGAAACGCTAATGGGGCATTCTACACCACAAGCAAGTTTTGTGTGCCCGCGTTCCCGTCGTGTATCTTCCGGCGTCACGCAGGTCTGGTGGTCACGCTGAATCCGGAGCTGGACGAGTACCTGCCCACTTCCTACCAGGCGGGCTTTATCGCTATGGTTCACGCTCACGGCACCAGGTGAGCATGCAAGCGACCTTGAAGCAGACAGCAGGAAAATGTTGAGTTCATTGATTAAACGACAAGTCGGCGCTCTTAGCAAGCCATGTCCTGACTATGCTGTAGAAAGCGCAATCTTATCGTGAGATGAATTCATAACTGTGTGCTAGCGAAATGCAAGGGTGATACCGTATATATAACGGGACGTAATCTCAAATCCGTGCGAGGTTGTTTTTTTTATTTTTCTTTAGGCTACAAGTAATTCTTCATCCGCAAGAGAAACGCCAACATTTTGTCCCTAAAGTAAAGATATACTCGGCGTAATCCAACGCCCTTTCGCGGGGTCGAAATGGCGCAAACGCAAAAAAAAAATCATATTTAAGTCCGGAATGGCAGGGCGAAGTAACTGCCGTAATCACGTCATTGTGACAGCTAGGGGCTTCGGCCCGCAATTCAAGGAGTGTAAGCTTCGTATACCGCTTAGCCGCTTGTATAATAAAGCCTTTTGCGGGAGCTTTACACGAGATGGTGCGTTTTCATTATTGCACTACAATTATTAGTCGCCGTTCCTTTCTTTTTTTTTCCTAAGTAATATTACAACCTGCTGAGATATACTGCATGCCTCCACGAGAGACACATCACGTAAGAAACAAACTGCATCAGTAGGCAGAATGACCGCTTTTCTTTTGCCGGCCACTTTGTCCTTGACACTGATAACAGAAATGCGTGGGCCGCAGCGAAAGGGAGTAACTGCTACTTTCTTGCACATGTATGTTTCTCTTTTCCTCCTCCTCCTCCTCCTCCTCCTCCTCCTTCTGATGATGATGATGATGATGAACACATACGGCGCTCACCCACCAGGGGGATTGGCCTTCTTCTTCTTCTTCTTCTTCTTCTTCTTCTTCTTCTTCTTCTTCTTCTTCTTCTTCTTCTTCTTCTTCTTCTTCTTTGTAATGTATAGGGAAAAAAATCCATGCATATCCACGGAGTGAATGATGATGAGTGGGCGAAGCTCCGAAAGTTCATCGGTAAAAACCGTGAATCTTCCGTGAATCTTTCCCAGTACATCATCAAAGACGTGACAAATAGGGAGCCTACATGCTGTCACATGGCCGCTGTATAAAAACGCACGTGCGTTGCTAATCGAGCCGCCGTGGCTGTCATGTAGGCTCCCTAGGGACAAACACTGTGTGTCGCCATCTAGCGCTCTCCTATCACACTAGAGCACGCAGCGAGCGCCTCCGCGCCATCTATTGATGAATTCACGTACTAGCTAAGCAGCACCGCAGCGCTCGGACGGACAGACAGACAGACAGACAGACAGACAGACAGACAGACAGACAGACTCCTATGCTACGCGTTCCCATACATCTGAATGAAGCGAGCACCGCGGCGCCATCACGCCATCTAGTGAGCACTTCATAAAACTACAGGTGGCTACATACTATGTACGGAGGAGGGAACGACCCACACCCTAAGGAGCTTCGCCCCTAAAAATAAATTTGGTGACTGCGCCGGAAATTCAATCAGAAGAAGCCACCAGACGAGGCATTCATGTTGACTTCAAGACGCGAGAAATGTACAAACAAGAATTCTGAACCAGATGAGATACATACTGTTCGAGCCACTTTTCTCGTAAATTTGAGTAGTGTAAGTCCGAAGCTAAGAGCGGGAAGTCGAGGGGAGCCAGATACAATACACTGCAACACCTCTACATGAAACATTGTACCGTTGTTCGTGCCGTCGCAGGATCTGTGTAATGTAATGCGTGGGGGCAGCCGCTGGAATGCGAAAGCGGCTTCAGAATGACCGGTTTCATGAACGTCGTGCCGTACGTTACGCTGTTTAAAAAAACGATCCTTTAAACAACGCGGAATCTGTGACTATAAGTGGTCTGCCACATCACATTCTACAACGTTTTCTTCATGCGGTGATTAAGAGCTATACGTCTTAGCGGAAGATCTTGATCTCCGATAGGATCTAACAGAGATTGCGGCACTTCCACTGTGCAACACAACGTATAAATATACGCTACGGAGTTTCTTGGCGGCGTTGCCGTTGCGTGTTTTGGCGCCATGAGTTTTACCCAATCACGATATATATGTCGAGGCAGAGTAGCGTACATAATTATCATGTTAAAGATAAACACTTTTTTTGCCAACTTCATGAGACAGACAGGCGTGGCATCCATTGATTATTAAAACAGGATTTCTACAATGATAACAAAGCGGGTTCAGTTAAACTGCGTATTTTATTGGGCACTGCTGGGATAGCGACAAATCATTGTTGAATTTATTTGGCTCAGAAAAAAATGCCACGCAACTGTAAACCCGCACTGAACCTGTCGATAAACTCTCATGTGTTTCGTAAATGCGCGGAATGAGCTTGATATACCATGGTCTATGCCGGGCTCATATTATGCTCAACTCATTTCCCGCTTGTTTTGAAATTTATCAAAAGGTCTGGGGTTTTACGTCCGAAAACCACGCCATGGTTGTGAGAGACGCCGTAGTGAAGGGCTCCGGCGGTTTTCGATCATCTGGGTCCCTTTAACGTGCACTGACATCGCGCAGTGCCCAGGCCTCAACATTTCGCCTCCATGGAAATGTATGGAGGCGGAACCTTGCGATCATTAGTCGAGCGCCAGAGCCACTAGACTACCCTGGCGGATCGGGTATAGTAATGCGCGAGTAGAAAAGAAGCAGACAGGAAAGAGCGCAGGCTTCCAACTGTTTATTTCAAGAAACCAAGAAGCCTATATATAGGCCCACAAATCGCCTGCGCCACGTAAGTGCGCAACACCTCAGTGACAGCGCTAATCTCAAGTGCCAACATTACCAAAGAAAACGATAGGATAAACTTGTGTTTACAAAAAGGAACCGTCATACAGTGAATATCTTGAAACAGGCCAACTAGCCTGCAAGAAGATTTTATTGCACCGTGGCGGAGCTGTCATGGAATGTAACATGGTAACTTGCTTTTAAACTTAATTAGTCGTCATACTTTTCTTTTTTGCTACAGAGCTATAAATCAAAGGACCTTGCGCCTGGCTGTGTCACAACATCAACACGAACGAAAGCACGGCCAAACGCAGGAAGGTCGCAACGTAGCAATATATTGAAAGCAAATATTTATACCACGGAATGAGAGGAAAACAACAAGTATTATGAGATACGCGTTTCGGCGGGCGCATGGGTCTTAGTGCACGCAAATTTTATTGCAATTGACTTCATGTTCAGTGAGCGTTGATTTAGATTCATCACCTCTTAACTCTTTCCACGCAGATTCTCATTGTGCAGCGACGGCGTTTACCTGTCCCCAGGCTACACTACGTACGTCGGCCTAAATTTGGTAAGGTTACACGTACGTTCGTTTCACGCGCCAGTTCCCTACGCGCTTCGTTTCCAAATCTTGGAAATACTGCGACTTCCTGCCATTAGGACAACGAAGTGCACAAAAGGCACTCACGGTATAACAAAAGCTTGGCGCCTCCCATATATATGTACCACGTGGACATCTGCACGGCAAATATTACCTTGGATTTGAATTGAATAAACTTTATTAAAGGTCCTTCAGGACGCGTGGCAGCGCGCAGCGGCGTCAGGGACCGACAGGGAGTACCTGGCGGCCGCAGGGCGGGGCTGCTGGATGGCCCATTGATGGTGCAGGAGCTGGCTTCATAGGGTCTGCTCCACCTTGTAGCTCTGTCATATATATGCACGATACAACGGCTCGCAATCGCAGAGTCGACTGCGGTGTGCGGATGTAGATTTCGGCAATGTGTTATCCTTGCCTCGGAAAAAGAAGGTGCAACGTTAAAATTATCAGCAGAAAATGGGTTGGAAAAGCGCACAGATTATATCTTCAGTGCAGCCATAACTCATCTACTGTGTTCCCGCTTCACTCTAAAGCTACACTTTTTTTTCAATGAGTTTTTTATCCCTTTTGCGTTACCGCCAACGTCATGCCATACATTCTGCGTTGTTACGTGTAGCATGTGGGTGTAATTAATAATACTTCTTGGGGTATTACTTTAGAAAACCACGATATGATTACGGGCCACGCCTTAGTGGAGGGCTCCGGAAACTTCGACCACCCTGAGGTTCTGTATAACGTGCACTCACACCGCGCAGAAGACGGGTCTCTAGCCGGTCACTAATTAACATAGCAAGAACAATGATGCTCAACTAACGGACTGGCTCATAATAAAAATGAGATGCATACTCCTCGTGCGACACTTAGCAGTATAAAAATGGAGTGAAGTGCACTTGGCAGGTACTCTCAAAAAATGACTGGCATCTTGCCATTGTCCCTCAAGACGAAAGTTTAACAGCTGCATGTTTCCGGTACTTACCTACGGTGCAGAAGCGTGGAGGCTCACTTAAAGGGTTCAAGTTAAATTGAGCACGACGCAGCAATTGTTCTATTGTTTTAGTTCGCTATTTGATTTATAGTTCACTCGTTTTGTAATTCTAGGCAAGGATTCCTCTTTTTCCTGTAGAACGTAAAGGAACTGAGCAGGCGAGGTGCTTATACATCAACCGCTCCGCAACAGTCCAGTAAGAACAGAACGGAACTAGACAGGATCCTACATGCAAGAACCACACAAGGAACTGTTTGTTTCTCAAGAGAACTATCCGGTCGCAGTTTGCGCAGACGGGGCTGCCGGAGCCGTACGCCAATCCTTGCCGTTCTTCCTGGCCTCGTCGACTGGCTGTCCACATGGCTAACGTCTACGGTTCCTACACTCGAGAGGTAAGTGCGTGAACGAACGCACCACGGTGCTTGCTGTACGCTGGAGAGCTGGAAAAAAATGGGAGAAGACTAAGAGTACCAATACAATTTCGAGGCGGCGCAGAATTGACATTTTTAGATGAGAAGCAGCTCTTTGACTAGCCTGTGTAACGCTGTCCCTCCGTCCGTACGAACGCTCCGCAACGCGCTCCCCTCGCCGCAGGTGTTGGAGCGGTGCCAAGTAGGTCACGCCGCAGCTGCGCGTTGAGGTCACGCTCCCCTCGCAGTGCGCGCTGACGTCAATCTCTCCCTCGCCTGCCGCGCGCTCGCCGCAGCGCCCGCAGCTGCCGCCTGACGGAAACCTGACGCGCGCCCCGCGCGCCTAACGTACGTGTCACCTCTCTCTCGCTTCACCCTCTCCACCGCTCCAACGCTCGAGCGCACATCGAGTGGTAACCCTCTTTCGGCTCGTTTTTTTTTGGGTGGCAGCCGGGTACCTTAACCACTACACCACCGCGGCGGACCGCCGCGATGAGCGCTCGGGCCATCACACAACCCCCACCGCGTTCTCTCCTCTTATACATTCTCACTCGTCCTCTCAATAAAATTACACCATCTCCCGCTCAAGCTAACCATCTCCCCGGTGCTTAGCATCCACACATGGTTCCCTTTAGCGGGAGATGGTGTAATTTTTATCTTTTTTTTTGGCATGCAGTGTTAACGCTCTTCACACACCGGAGCCGGAGTCACCTATGTATTCAAGTTTTTGTCGCCCATTATCTCCAATCCAGCCCCGTAGCAATAGACACTACGGTGACGTGTGAACACAGTATCACGAAAATTGCCTAAATCGCTGTCGGAGTCCCTGCACGACAATGAAATCATCGTTGTCTGCGTGCACCACGTGCAGCTGACAACAGCCGACAGTTTCTATGACTCCGTCAAGAGTTGCGGCCCCACGTGCAATATGATTCTCCGTGCGATCCGACATCCGGTGCAGTATGCTAAGGCATGCGGCATGCGATGGTTCAAGACATGCTGGCCGATGGTTCAAAACATGCTGGGTGATGCTTCAAGGCATGCTGGGACATCGGCGCGTAGGCTCCCCCCACATCTAACGCGTGGGCACACACTCTTGTAAGTCGTCGTAAAGTTGTCATTAAGCACAAAATAGGCAATCATCATCAGAGAGAAGCTGCCGATTTTGGCTCGCTATGGCACTGGAAGCGTCAGGCGAAGGCGGCAATCGAAACAAGCTACGAATGCCGTTGCGCGGAGTGTGACTATTTCTGGCCGTGACTGGCACTACCACCATCATCAGCCTGTCTACGCCCACTGCAGCGCAAAGGCCTGTCCAGCAGAGCTCCATTTATCCATGTCCTGAGCTAGCTGCATGCGGCCATGTTATGCTCACAACCTTATCTCATCTGCCCACCTCTCTCTCTCTCTACCACCCTCTGCCACGCTTACCTCAGGTTGTGCGATGGCGTAGGGGTAACGAGCTGGGTTGGAGATCTGTCACGCTTACCTTCTTTAGGGATCAACTCTGTTACCCTTAATGACCAATGGTTATCTGCGTTCGCATTACGTTCCCTGCAAACACCCATTGCTTCTAGGACTAAGATGACCTTCACAAGCTTTTGTTCATTGATTGACGATCAGCCAGGTGACCGAGAAATGTGCGGAGTATAACCAACCCTTTATATAGCCTTCATAGATTACGAGAGAGCATCTCATTCGGTCGAAACCTCAGCAATCACGCAGGCATTGCATAATCAGGGCGTAGACGATCAGGATTATGTAAGCATATTAGAAGCATGAGCTTGATTACTGAATTAGACGGGCAATTTAGAACTGTAGGCCTAAAAACTAACATGCAGACTTGCACTATACTCTGAGCAGTGAAGGGGTGTTCATGAATACGGATGCCAGCTGCCTTCTCCTCTTTGTAGCCGTGAGCAGCAAACAGCGACCGCTTACTTAGATCTGCATCCGTTACACGACCTTCTTGCGCAGGACTGCCTGAACATGTGCCTCCAGGTGGTAGTCGTGGAGACGTGCGGATGTTGGTCGGCACAGCTGCCGCATTTTTCCTCGCTGGCGGAACGGCACGAGGTCTGCGTAGACAAAGGTAGGTAACAGAGAGCTTTAGCGTAGGGTGCCGCGCGTCCTTGTGTTCTCTTGTCGTCTCCCTAATCCCAAGGAGAGCACAGAAGAATGCAAGGACGTGCGCACGCAAATCCGCTTGGATACCCAACGCCAAAACAACGTTAATGCAAATTAAAAATAACTATTTGGGAAGAGTTCGCACTAGAGGTGCAAGGCTAGGTCAAAGCGGAGCTGGTGACCTCCCCTCCTCCTTTCCCCATCCTCATCCACACTTCCGTTTCCCACCTCCTTGCTAGACCATACTATACATCACTCTTCCTTACCCTCACCCCCCTTTCCCACGCCCTTGTTATACTATAGTGCGGCGATGGTCGCCTTATCCCTCCTCTTTTTCATCCTGCTCACCCTCCCTTTCGCCAGTCCACCTCCTGTTGTTTTTGATGTTGATGAGGAAGGGAGTGGGGTTTACCTACTCCCTTCCTCATTTACCTCTTCCTCACATCACTCCTCCCAACCTTCACTTTCCTTTCCCACTTCCTGCTGTACCATAGTACAGATGGATATGCTTTGCCTATTCACTACTTATAGAGACTTTTTTTCCAACGGAGTGTCAACCGCTGGCACAGCGTAAACCGCTTTTTGGTTCAGCGTCTGCCTGCCAGACAGAAGACCTGGGTTCAATTCCCGCTGCAAACCAGCAAGGGTTCTTGCGATGTTCGCGCAAAGGACTCGAAGTAATCGTAAAGTATGTTGCAGCTAAGGGGTTCTGATCTCATTGCGCGAAATGCTAACTAGGTGCGAAGAAGAACTGTGTCAGTTTAATGAGAGAGGACAAACAGGTTTTGTTCACATGACGGTCTGGCGCATGCTCGATATACCAAATAGTCCGGCAACTATGGGCATTTAAGGTTCACTGTCAAAAAAAAAAAATCTGCAGTTGGCATTACAGGCACACGTACCGCTCAGGTCGGTTTTACTCTGCCAGCAAATCACGTAAACAGACAACATCGACTTCACGTAGTCTTTTCAAAATGGCGCCGTGGATCATCTCAATAAGAAATGACGAATCATGGTGTCGCTTCAACAAGGAAAATAACTCTGGTATCCAGCGCTAAACCTGCGCCGCCACGGTGGTCTAGTGGCTATGGTACTCGGCTACTGATCCAAGGGTCGCGGGATCGAATCGCGGTCGCCGCGGCTGCAATTTCGATAGAGGCGAAATATTGAGGCCCGTGTGCTGTGCGATGTCAGTGCACGTTAAAGAACCCCAGGCGCTCAAAATTTCAGGAGACCTCCACTACGGCGTCTCTCATAATCAGAGCTGGTTTTAGGGCGTTAAAACCCACAAATCAATCAATCAGCGCTAAACCTCTCTATAGTCAGACACATCATCATTTGTATCCGTCTATAGAGAACTTTAGCGCTGGGTACCTGAGCGCTTTGCCTAGGCACGTTCATTCGTTTTCGTTCTTTATTATTTTTTGCTCTCCCCGCGAGCCATCGCATGATCGCATGAACACGGCGCCCCTAGCACTTGGGAGCCCGGACACTAGAATTTTCTACTCTTGCACAGTACTCGGGCCTCAACACTTGGCCTCAAACGAAATGCAGCTGCCGCGGCCGGGATTCGATCACAATTCTTTTCACATTACTTCTGAATGCATTCGTGATTGTATCGAAGTCAATGTTGTCTTCTAACTTATTTAAAACTGATTGTACTTGATACTTCGTTGTTTGTTTACAGTGACTAGTCCTTGTTTTCAGTGCCGGTTTCCTTTTATATCTCATATCGTAAGGGACTTCATTAGCATTTTTACGCAGGTAGAGTGTATTGTTAAGATATATTGCAGTAACTTGAAATGATATACGTCATTTGCTTGAAGCATTCGGTATTTTAAAGATACTGGTGACGTGCTAAGTTCATAGCATGGTGCATGATAATTTTCATAGACGCGCAGTATTTTCTTTTCTAGAACAATTAGGCTGTTGTACTTGGCCTTCACTGTGGTACCCCTACCAATATTATATAGCACAGTTTGGAGTAGAATAGTGGATTACATAAATTTTGCTTTAGCCAGCTAAGTACTAGGGCGTCCAATTTTATACAAGCATCCAACAGACCTGGGACCGTTAGGTGGCTACGTTTTTAACATGCGCATTGCATGAAAGGGTGCTGATGGAACCAGACATAAAGAAATATTTGTTCTTTGAATGGTTATCTGCTGGCCCTCGAAATCATTCCTTATTTATTGGTTTGTTGAGTACACGCGTTACTACACAACTTGTGGATATATTAAGCTGGAACCTATCTTGCCACAGCCAGACTGAGAGGGACGCGAGGTAGGTGTCCGCCTTGGATTCCATATGTGGAAAGCTTGTGGATGTAAAAAAAAATGTTAGTGTCATCGGCATGCATACAGGATAAGTTCCGGAGAATTTGGTATAGTTGCAATGTCGTTGGTGTAGACAGGAAATAAAAATTATCCATGCGTAACCCCTTGCGTTAAGTTGAGCTGCGATGATGTGGCTTTTCTGTTTGTACAGTTTGATAACGGTGACTCAAATAGTTCTGAATAAGCTCTAGTGCAACTCCCCGTGCCCCATGTATAGGCAATTTGTCCAGTAGGATATAGTATTTTGTGGAATCAAAAGCTCTGTTTAAGTCTATAAATAAACCAAGGGCGAAATTCTTGTTACCTATGTTTGTAAGTATGCTATCTTCAGTATAACATAATGCTTTTTCGGCTGATTTGTTCTTCTGAGAAACCATATTCTCTGCTGCACAAGACCTTGCTTGTCAAAAAAAATAAATAGAGAGAGAGAGAAACCAGCCTTTCATTTATAACACTTTCAACGATTTTGAACAGGTCTCGGAGTGCTGGTATGGGTCGGTAATTTGATAAAAAAATATTTCTTTATTCTTTATTTAGAGTTTTTTTTTCTCGTTACTTGACTTGTTTATGACACTCAATTGTGCTTTGTACGTCTATTTATGTTGTACCCTGCCCCTCCTGCATGGGCCACATGGCCTGCAGTATTTTGTAAATAAATAAAATAAATAAATAAATAAACACCTTTAAATACTGCCGTTACTCGTGCTACTTTAAGTCGCTGTGGGAAAACAGCTTTTTTAAGCGTGAGATTAATAATGCGAGAAATTCCCCCCGAAATAAAATGCGATGCCAATTTTAATTCCTTTGCACAACTTTCGTCTACTCCAAGTGCGACATTTCTTTTCAGCAGCCTTATCGACGCTTTCACTTCAGCAGCAGATGTTGGTCTCATGAATATTGTGTGTTGTAACAAAAGTGTCTTAGCATTTTTGTTAAGTACATCGTGCGATATATCATTTAGGTTTCGTCGAAAATTTATATATGATCGTCAGCTTTAGTTTCATATCGAGTAGTCAGTAGAAAGACTGGCAGGTGGTCACTATTATCAGAAGATAAGACATCCGAATGTATGTAATCAGCGCCGACGTTTGTTATGCAGACGTTCAACAACGTATAGCGCCTTGTGTTGTAATTCTAGTGGGCATATCTGCGAAATTTGGCACGAATGGGTAGCGAACATGGTCGTAAATTTTCTAGAGTACAGATTTAATAATTTCAAATTAATATTTGCGCCTCTCATAATAACAAATGAGCCCGAATTTAACGCATTGTCACACAAGAGAGTTTCAACGAAACGAAGCATATTTCAACGAAACGAAGGAGCCCGTATACTTCCTTTATTTCTACATTATTCAGGCGCTGGTATTGCTCCAGTTCTTCCCATTTATGGGCAAGCCTTTCGTTTTCCTCTTTCAGTGCTTTGTTCCCTTTTCTAATGTCCTGCTTTTCTATCCTTAGCTGTTTTATGTCTTCTTCTGTGCCCTTTACGTCGCCGCAAACGTCCAAGACAATACGCTGTCCTTCAGCTCTCCCACGTCCGATCTATAGTCTCGCTTGAAAGTGTCAAACCTTCTAATTCACGGAGATCTTTTACATCCAATGCATCCTCTTCAGAGTCGCCACTGGCGTCTTAGCTCCCTCTGGCGTCACAAAACGCTTTGCGCTGAGTTCGGCAGCAATGAGCAAAAACAAATTACATTACGAGATTTGTGAAACAAGCAGTCTCACCTCTAAGGCAAAAGTGAAGTCTTAGACTTCTTCATCCCTCATTGCGCCTCTCGCGTCGCGCAATCTCAACAAGAATATACAATGCAATAGTTTCCTGTGCACTCTCCCAATAACATTTAGACGTGTCCGTAATAACATTGCGACTAATCTCAAGCAGGAATGTACAATAAGCACTTTCATGTGCGCTCTCCCGATAACATTTAGATGTGTTCTTATACTATCAGTGAGACCTTTCATCTTCGTTATGTGTCGCTTGTTTGTAATTTGCAGCAGTGGCAAGACTGGATGGTGCGAACGCCATTCCAACCACAAATGGCTGTTATCACAAACACGAATCTACAATAAACAGTTTCATATGCGATCTCCCGATAACATGTGTTCTTAGTCTTGTCGGTGATACTTTCCATTTTCGTTATATTTCGTTTGGTTGTAATTTGCAGCATTTGAAAGCGTTACTGAATGACGCATACTTAATCTCAACCATAAATGGTCGTCATCTCAAGTGCAAATGTATAATAAAGAGTATCATGTGCACTCTCCCGATAGCATTTAGATGTGTCCTTACACTAACAGCCAGACTTTCCATCTTCCGTATGTACTGTTTAGTATTAATTTGCAGCAGTGGCAAGCGTTACTGAATAACGCGCACACCATCTCAAACGCACACGGCTGCCATCTCAAGTAGAAATATGCAATGAACAGTTTCATGTGCACTCTCCCGATAACATTTGCATGTGTCCTTATACTATCAGTGACACTTTCCATCTTCGTTGTGTGTCGTTTGGTTGTAATTTGCAGTAGTATCAAGCGTTACAGAATGACGCGCATTCTCTGGCCTTGACAAAACCTGGCATTTCCTCTTTCGCATCGTAACCATGCGTGCTCTATTGCAGGCCTGAAGTGCGCGGAACACGTTGCCGACATCCAGACCAGTATTACGCTCGAGCGCGAGTGTGGCTGCCTTCCAGCATGCCAGTAGGTGGTGCCCATTACTATAGTTCCTATAGAACCTTGTTATCCATGCCTTCTTTGTAGTAACTGTCTTCTGAAAAAAGAAAGAGCCCGAGCAGTGTCAAATAATCAGATGTATAGCTACTGAAAAGCTGCACATAAACTTCGAATCGTGCTCAGCCGTTGACAGTAATAACCACTCATTGATTTGCTTCTCGACTTGTTGTTTTCCTGTACGAAGAGGCCTAGAGTAGTCGGCAACACGATTGATTCCATTCTTTCTATAAACACGCATTCAGTTCTTTTTTTTTAATGACAGGCACTATAGGAAGAAGTCATACCAAGCCAATATATAGACAACAAAAGGAAAGGAGCCTTGGCTATGGATAGCTGAGGGTGACCCCCCCACCCCCACATCTTGACCATAACTCCTTTTTGTTTTCCCTTACCGAACGCTTTATATGATAACTGATGCGGTTTTACGTGCCAAAGCCACGATATGCTTACGAGGCACGCCCTGTGGAGTAGGGCTTTGGAGAAACGTTGACAACCTGAGGTTCTTAACGTGCACCAGTTCTAGGTGGACGGGTCCACTATTAAAGACGATAATCTTTCTTGGGCTACCTCAATGCGAAAAACTTCGTCTGTCTGTCTGTCAATTCAACCGCCCGGCCAAAACCAACCGTGTGGTCAAAAGCAACCCTGCTGCTAGCACTGGTGGACAGGTCATACACGTTGATATTACGATAGCAGAGATATGGTGACACCAACCACGAGCGTTATCCTGCCAAACTACATAGACTTGCTGTCAAACGTTCACGTTTGAACGTTAACGTTATACAGTGCGTAGAAAACCTCAGGCCTATTTGAGGCAAAAGGTACATACATAACCGTGATCTGTCATTGTTACGACACGCACCTGCGGGCCACTCCTGCCAATAGGGGCCTCACTCCGTCCTCCTCCGCCTTCCAAGGCTGTTCCTGCCACTACAACGTTCACCATTGGCAGGCGTCATGGCGCGTAGGGATACTTTTAACACGTGTTTGCCCTCTTGATAGGCAGAAGGGGCCTGTAGCTTCCGCAGTGCTGCACGGAATTCCTGAAGCAAACTATAGTAAGCATTAGCATGCAGAAAAGATTTTGGCAAATAAGTTCTGCGGAAATCTGCAAGCGTTCCTAACGTTTGCCGTGTTCATGTCCACGTGCTTCAAGTTGATCAATTCGCCCTCGCACTGTACACCTCCCGGCTAGCTCAGTTGGCGGAGCCACAGCGCCGGCACAGGCGTTGGTCCCGGGATCGATCCCTGGGCAAAGACGAATTTTTCGTCCACTAAGAGGCTTTCATTGTGCTACAAATGGGTGTATGCTAAGTTTACCTTTCTCCGTAGAGATTTTGTACATTTATCTGATCGATGAAAATTGGCAACAGCGAAAGCGTAGCACGAGTGAGGCGGGACAGTGAAGATACCATCGAATTTGCCCGTGCTGGAGATAAGAAGGTCCCTGGCGTCGTAGCGTTTGTCCTCGGAAATGCCTCTGCCAGGCCAGTGAGCAATATCTTCAGACTTCTAGAAGAAGCTGCTCTAGCGCTATCTGGTGCCTAAGCGTGCTTAGCACGTGTTTTCTCGCTGAAAGCATGAAACATTATAACAGGGTACATGGAGGAGATGAAATTGTTCCTGCTTCCTGTGGCCAGGCGTTTACTCCAGGAGGAAGTTCGGTGGGATTTAGGCTCATTGGAAGCAGTGGTCTTGCCGATTGTCAGCCGAATGTAGGGTGTTGGCCCAGTGCTTCGTAACCATCATTCTGCTACTATACCGTACACGCCGGTAATATGCATTTCACGAAATGTGGAAGTATCTTCAATCGGCTGTGAGACAACTGACTGTTCGCATATGCGTGGACGAATCTCATTCACACAGACCCTTCTCATTTTTTGCAGAGACTTCAGTTATACACGTGACGTCACAGTGACGAAGCTGAGAGAGGTAAGCATTGGTTAAAACGAAGTAAGATCATACAAGGAAAGGCTCGATATCGTATGATGTTAAGTGCATCATTATTGGCCCCTGCCTACGGAGCAGTAACCGGGATGCATAAAAAAGGTTAAAATGAGGATGATGCAGCGAGCCATCGGAAGGAAAATGTTAGGCGTAGCGTCAAGAAACAAAAAGTCAGCGGTGTAGGTCAGGGAACAAACGTGTGTTCGAAGGACACTAAAGGGCAAAGCAATTTCTCGCGTATTAGTGACTGGCCTATGCACAACGCCAAAACGGCCACTCTTTCGATGAGAAGACGTTTCGTAATCGAAAATACATACAAAAAGAAGGTACAGGAGGCAATGCCGCCGTGGGGTTTTCGCGCCGACTCGCTGTGACGTCCTACATTTTGTAGGCTCCTGCTAGGGTCCGCATAATGGTTTGCGGCTAAGAATGAATTACAGTGTGTTCTAGGAGATCCAGAGACCTTGAGTAGCAAGTTTCACAAAATTTCATTGTGCGAATAAAAGGACAGAATATGAAAAATTTGCTTTCAAATCTGCGACGGGATGCTTGCCCTCGGAGACCGATGTTTCGGGGCGAAGTTAAAAAAAATGATGCTTGAACTTAGAACTTTATTTTGCCTCTATGCAGCCAGCTGGAAGGTTAGGGTTACCGCCGGCTTTGTAAGGTTACCGTTGCAACGCCGGCATCGCATATACAGAAGAGGCGACTTGGTGGGATTCGTCGGCAGATATGGAAAGTGAGCGGAGAGACTTAAAGAAGCCTGGCTTGGTCGTCGGAACGAAACCAAAAGGAGGCAGCAAGCGGGTCGTCTTTGTGGTATCTGAGAAACAACAAGATTAAGACTTTCAAAATAAATGCGTTACACTTTAAATAAAAATGTCTAGTCTTTAATGTAACCATAACTTAACGAGAGGTAAAAAACAAACCTAAGCACTCAGATGTACGAAACTAAACGATAAAGATGTAACCATAAAGAGAACCAAGCTAAACAATAAGATTAACCGTACCACTTGCTACGCACACCCAGGCATAACTGAGTTAAGCCACAGCCAATCTTTTGGCGCTTGTGTCCAGCTTGCCTCAAACTCAGCTGCTACAGGTACGGAGCGCTTGTGCAGCCCGGAGCTGGCCGTTCGAATGCTCCATACAAGTGTGATTCATACTGTACAAACACATTTCGCTGGTAGCTCAAGTCCTGATCATTAGCAGATCATTGTCATTGCTCTGCATCGAGTGTGTAGTTTACTACAAGATTTTAAATGTCGGCATCGTTAAAGGTCGACGCGACCGAACCGAAAGACCGTCCCTGCAAGTACATCTGGCAACGGGCACGCGAGTGATATGATTGCCGCTTCCCGACTGACGTCATGGGCACCGGAGGGCCAGCCGCAGATGTCTTCGCGGCACCTGGCCACTCACCAAGCGCTGGTTGCCCGCCTACTGAGACCCTGGCGGACCTCAGTAGGGACATGGCGGCACCGAATTAGGTCTCGGTACACCGACTGCCGTCGGAAGCGCTGCGGTCACTGGCGTGTACCCTGCAGCTAAGAGAGATGGGGAGGAAAATAGTGGTGAGGAGGAAGGTCACACAGGGGCTCATTGCTACTGCCTTGGTGCAGGATGTTTCGCTTAATTTGTGGTGTGAACGCTTTGATAATGGCGTAATCTAATGAATGACAGAATGTCGAAGAACCGTTTCAGAAACGCTTGAAGGGAGTGCTGCAGATGCAACTAAGTTTGTGAACATAATGAAGAAAGTGTGTGTTCTTTGAGATTTTTTATTTATGCTCCTGGTGCTCATATCTGTCACCTATTCTCTGCCCTCACTGCAGGACATTTCTGGCCCGACCAGCGAGAACGGGTACGTACCGTAACGCCCTTATTCATAACGCGCTTCAGTGACGCCTGCTGTGCCACGGGATCGTTTCCAGGATAGCTATAATTTTTCTACAGTCGTGCGCTATACGCGCACTCTTGATGCAAGAGCGTAACACGAGGTTTTGTTCCGCATTTCTGTCCGTCACTTGAGTGTTCCGAGGGGAGGTTGCGTATAATAATCATAACGGTAGTTCGTGAGTGTAACCGACTATTGCTGCGGTGACAAACAACATTCCGCTTGCCGTGTGTCAACGATATTTGTATTGCGGCGCGAACGTAGAACACGTTTATTGGTGCCTTTTATCAGCTTGAAAAACATTTTAAGATGCATGCAACTATCTGCTCAGTACTTGCAGCAATCGGAGCTTACACTTAAAGTCATCAGGGTTCACTCGAAAGCAAGAACATGACTGGCCGAAAGCAGCTGAGGTGAACTGATTCTATGGTAGGCCAAATTGGCAATTCTGGCTATCTTGATTGATTTCTGGGGTTTCATGTCCCAAAACCAGCTGTGATTATGAGACACGTCATAGTGGAGGGCTTCAAAAATTTGACCATCTGGGGTTCTTTAACGTGCACTGACATCGCACAGTGCGAGCAGACGGGCGCGAACATTTCGCCTCTATCGAAATGCCGCCGCCGCGTCGGGATACGATCCCGTGGCCGTCGGATCAGCAGCGAAGTACCATAGCCACTAGACCACCGGGGCGAGGCTTCTGTTTATCTTGGAACACTGGGCAATGTAAAGGGCGTATACATTCCAAATGCAATGGTATCTGCAGCAAGATTATTATATTAATTTCGCTTTTCTAGGTTTCAGATTGGGCTAGTTGGTGATCCACAGTATAACAAACAGCGCACAAGTGGACAATGGACAAAGTATCTGACCCTGTCTCTCTTTGTCCGTTGTCCGCTCGTGCGTTGTTTATTATACTACATTCACTTTTCGTTTTAGGGGCCACGCTCCTTAGGGTGTGGGTCGTTCCCTCCTCTGTAGTAGTAGTAGTAGTAGTAGTCGTCGTCGTCGTAGTATGTATGTAGCCACCTCGCGCCGCCGGGAGGCTCGCGCTCGAGAGCTCGCGCGCCTGGAGGCTCGCGCTCGCGCTCGGCGTGTGCCTCCCGGCGCGCGACCTCTCTCACTCTTCCATCTGCTGTCTTGTGAGAGAGAGAGAGCGAAAGGCGCGCGTTGACGATGGAAACCCTCTTTCTTCGATGAACGCGCTACCAGCTCGCAAAAAAGGAGAACGTGCCCTCACCCGCGAGAGACAAGCTTGACGCAGGCAGCGTCTTTTAGCGAGCTTCCTGATTGAAAAATACCGACTACTCGCGCTGGAGAACCGTTCACCGGCCACGCATATATATATATATATATATATTTGATTCTGACGAAGGCCGTGCCACGGCCGAAACGTTGAATAAACGTGCGATTTTCGCAAGTGCGCAATTCGTTTCTAATATATATATATATATATATATATATATATATATATATATATATATATGTTTGAGGAGGAGGGTGACAAACGTTCGAAACGTCCCTAATTTTGCGGCTATTCTCCGAAAACATTACAATATACTTATGCAGAGCGAGCGCCTTGCCCGAGCGTTTCCGAAGCCACCGCGGGTTGTTTACAGGCGGGGAAAAACCTGCGAGACTTCTTCGAAGATGAGTCGTAAGGACAATGACCAGACGGTTGGGTCCCATCCTTGCATGAAACCGCGCTGTAAAGTGTACGCACACATGACGACGACAAACGTGGCCACGAGTACCACTGCAAATTTCAGTTTAAAGATCAGGGGCAATTTCACTTGCGACACAGCAAACGTCGTTTATTTGCTAGAATGCTCCATCTGCCATCTTCAGTACATAGGCCAAACCGAGACAGGTTTCAGGTACCAACCACAAGGCACATGTGTATGCCCTTCCTAATTTGCCTGTTTCAAGGCATGTCACTGACGCAGGTCACTCCTTTAGTAAATTTAAAGCCACAATACTTGAATCAGGGTTCAACTCACATCATGAACGCGAACTCAGAGAATCATTTTTAATCCATAAATTCAACACACTGTCTAACGGCATGAACGAGAGTCCGGGCACTCTGACTTGTACCTTGAAGCACTGACCCGGAGTACGGTCACGTGTACATCGCTCTCACGTTCTCGAGAACCGACGTATTTTTAGCCTGCCTACTTGTTTTATCTTTTTTCTTCTCTGTTTTCGCGTTGTTAAGTATGACATGTGCTTTTGCGTGATGTCTGTTCTGTTTATTTACTCACTACAGTAGTGGCTGTCCGCGCTTTTCGCTGTCGTGTATTTATGTATAAGCTATCGACGAAAGATTGAAGGTGTAAATTCACGATTGTATAAAGTCGCGCGTTGAAACTGTGTGTCAGCCTACGACCACGTGCATGCGTCGATAACTCATCATAATTCCTCAGAGACGATATTAGTGATGACACGGCTTTGTGATACGCCAGTATATGCGGACGCTATATATGCCCTGCGTGGCAAGCAGTCTCTTCTGTTACTCTGACGAAGGCAGGCCCACCTGCCGAAACGTTAGTAAAGAATTTGTGTTTCGAACGTTTGTCACCCTCTTCCTCAAACACATATTTCACCGGATCCATCAATTTTCATTCGCTCATATATATATATATATATATATATATATATATATATATATATATATATATATATATATATATATATATATATATATATATATATATATATATATATAGCGGCGGTCGCATTTTCGATGGAAGCGAAAATGCCAGAGGCCCGTGTACTGTGCGTTGTCAGCGCACGTTAAAGGGACCCTGAAACGGTTTTGACGATTTTGTGCAAACATGGTGATCCGGTAGAGCGGGTCACTAGGACCATTACAGGATAGATTATAGCGCTGTGCGTAAAGTGTGTAATTTACAATAAGGTTTTGAACACGCGTATCGCAAAAGGTCGCAGCGGCTCGCCAAAAAGCGTTTTCAAACGCCCCCGCCATCGAGCGATCGAATGGGAGGTCGCTGATTGGCCCCGACCCAAGTGACGTGCGCGTAATTTTCAAAACCTAGCTGCGAACAACGTGCTTCTACAACGTACTCCTTCGTTTCAGCCAACGGTATCATCGCGGCATCTGGCGGCGTCACACGAGTCGCCGGCGCTCTATTACTATAGTGCCTAGAAAAAAATATCTAGTGTCCTGAGCAGAGTGTCGGAACTGAACGAAAAACGAAAACGAAAAACGAAAAAAAACGATATTTTTGACCGGAACGAAAACGTAACCGGAACGTTATTTATTATTTCGTTCCGGAGCAAAAACGAAATATTTTTTATCGTTTTTCGGTTCACGGGAAAACTTTGCGATCCGGAACAACCGAGGTCGTGCAACGTGAGCAACATCATCAACGGTCATCGCCCTCTTACTGGAAATGTTGGACAAGGAGCCGCGCCTTCAAAGAAGCACGAATGTGTAGAAATTTAGGGACGGGCGCAAAGAGCGGCAACCGGAGCTGTAGATGTCAACACAAGTAGCCCTTGGTGTGCCAGCCACACAAGTCAGCGTTGAGAGGGCATTTTCGGGACTCAAGTTCGTTTTGGTCAGAGTAGCGGTCTCGCTTATCGGCGAGTACACTTTATCGCCTGCTGCTTCTGAAATCGTGTGCCCCCCCTTGACGAAAATTCGGGATCCAAATTTGAGGAAAAATAAATACCAAGATTTTGTTGTGTCCTTGCTTCGAAACCTTTTGCGACTTCCGTCATAGTCACATCGTGGCTTTGGGACGTAAAACCCCAACAATTATTAGTGCATTTTTATGTATTAGTTCAGTATTTCTTTCTTTCTGTTCTTAAAAGATACTTTTAATGTTAAGTATTTTGTTCGTTTTTCTTATTGAAAAAAAAAAGTTATGAACCCTTACGGAACGTTTTCTTTTTGTTCCGGAACGAAAACGAAACGGAACATTTTTCTGTGGAACGAAACGAAATCCGGAACGAAAAACATTTCGTTCCGACACCCTGGTTGTAACAGCTGAGCCATCGTCGAACCGGCTAGTGTATGCATCTCCAATACAAGACTCCGTGAATAATCACCCTTCCCATGGGCACGATGCCGGACCAATGCTCGTATGTTTAAAGGGACACCGAGACTAAGTGGCAAATGAGTTCTGCGTAGACCCGCAAGGTGGAGTAACGTTTAGGAAAGGAAAGATTAGCATTCATCCGTTTGTGGAACAAAGGTGCAAGAAAATCCATGCGGATTTCTCTGAAATCAAAGCTTCTCTTCTAAGAAATCCGTGCGGATTTCGTGGACAGCCTTCGGTGTGACGTCACGAACACATCCGCGCTCGAACGAACTGCATCACAATAGTGCGTGCTTGATAAGCATGTACAAAAAGGATAACAACGTTCCGGCGGCGGGGTCCGAACGGCACGCCTCTACCACCGATACCCAGTTTCCTCACCACTAAGCCACAGGTGGAGCGACAGGTGCAGTCACGGGTGCAGTTAGAAAGTAATGTCCTTAAATTTTTTTACAAGCCATTACATTCAGGCTCCTGACGCTCTTTGTCCAACGCTGATCATTCCCTCAAAAGTTCCTTTCGAGCGTATGGGACAACTTTCGCGTTGGCACTGTAGTAATCAGAGTGTCGGAACGGAACGAAAAACGAAAACGAAAAACGAAAAAAACGATATTTTTGACCGGAACGAAAACGTAACCGGAACGTTATTTATTATTTCGTTCCGGAGCAAAAACGAAATATTTTTTATCGTTTTTCGGTTCACGGGAAATCTTTACGATCCGGAACAACCGAGGGCATGCAACGTGAGGAATAATGCGTAACTCAGGGTTCAACGTCAGCTCGTATCTCGGGCAGGTATTTAAAAGGAAAGATGCTTTGAAATAATGCAGGAAACCAAGAAAGTGGCAGCCATAGCTGTTTGTATTAGATTCAAGTGGAGTTTCGCATGCCTCCCCAGACAACACACTACATCCAAAGGACGTCCCAAAAATGTCCCAACATCCCACATCCCAAGAGGGAGGTTCTTATGGTGTCCTTTGGACGTGCGCTTTGGGATCATCCTAAAAACGTCCTTTGTAGGTTCTGATCGGGACTTACGATTAGCCCCATCAATGGCCGGGACTTCGAATTAGTGTGAACAGTCGTTAAATAAGTATGCTGGCGTTAGAAGGCTACCCAGTTGAAAATTGGCGATCCTAATTTACCGCAAACTGCAACTCCACCATATATATATATATATATATATATATATATATATATATATATATATATATATATATATATATATATATATATATATATATATATATATATATATATTGCATTCTTGTGAAATTGTTCCTTTCTTTTCTTTTTCTACTTGTCGCACCGTTACGAGCTCGTAACGGTGACGAGGGATTGCTGACTGAGGACGTGCCACACTTAACCGGTACAGTCGGACAACTCAAGTCTGCAGTAGTGATGCCGCTCTTACGCTCTTATAACCGCCAGTCAATGTACCTCTGCGAATCTTCAAATATTTCCATCTTCAATTGAACATAATGCGAAAATAAAATGAGGGTGGCAACAATAATTATTAGGTGCATAAATTTTCGTCTTACTCGTTATTACGAAGGGATACTTCTTTGTTGAGCTGAAATCAAGCGCTTACGATGCAAAAGCCCGGTGCGCTACAGCTCTGCCGTCTGAGCTTTTCAATTCAGTTCAGTGAAATTTCACGTGTAAAACGGGCTTGGAAGCGAAATATACTGTACCGCGGCCGTTTGCAAATGGAAACGCCGAGAGTCCATGCATGCTTCTCGAGCACATCACGGCTTATACCGATGAAAGGACTCAAGAGCAGCAGACGCTCCGCAGGTACCGAAGGCATAAACACAGCGCCATTTTGAAAAGGTCGCATGACGACGATTTTGGCTGGCAGCGTAGCACTGACTCGCGCGGTGGTTTCGCATTAATATGCTCAGAGAAAAATACGATATTGTTAACTCACCATTTTTTTAAGGTTTAAGGCGCATTACCACACTTTTAATAGCGCTTATTGCGAGCACTGCGCAGTCATTGCCATCGCCATCATCGCGCTTCAAGATGCCCGCGGTGTGCCTGTTCTCTGTGTCGGTCCTCAGTGGAGTCGGTTCAAACGGCGTGATCGGACCCGAGCACCGGCGTTGTTTTGCTAGGATTTTCGTTCGTGACGTTTCATCGAGATATCGCAAGCGGAACTGCACGCCGTGTTTGCCCGGCAGCAAGGTCCTGCCTGTTTTAACGTTTGTTGTTCACCTTTTCGGTAAGTACACTGCATGCCCGGATTACTGCAGTTAACGCGTTCTTAACACTTTTTTTTTTGTTTCCCCGCCGCGCAGTGTTGGCGTACGCTGAAGTGGGCTCCTGCAGCAAGCATGGCACGTGGGAGTAAGTTTTATTCGTAATGCGATTCGCTTTGTACGTGTTGCGCAGAAAGTGTTGAGATCACTATTTATGCAATGACAGCAGGTAGCTAGCTGTTCAGTGACTGGTATGCTGCTGGTGTTGTCGCCCACGTGTGTAGATTGACACCACGATTTTGGAACACATGGCTGCACTGCCTAGAATTACTGCATACCGGCGCGTGCGCCGTGCCGTGCAGAATGATCTAAACGAGATACTATCAGCTGGAGTAACGGATCCATGCTTAACTGATGCCTCGTGTGCTGATTCTGCTGTGGATGGGTCAGCAACTCAATCAGCCCCATTGTCTGGCCCTATCGCTGCGCCTGGTTATCGCACACTTTCTACGCCTGAACTTCTGGAGGCAGGTGTCAGCGCCGACGACGTTCATTCAAGTGTTAACAGCCCTCCAAGTTATGTCGGGCCTTGCACTTATACTCTTGATGAGGAGCCAAACTCTCCAGAAAGCAGCACGTTGACCCAAGGCGAAGAACCAAGTGCAGTTTCTTTCAAAGAAAAGTTGCAGGTTTGGTGCATAGAAAAAGGTGTACCCCATGCTACGGTCACAGATTTATTGCAGATCATGCGCTCCCACACTTGCTTTTCTGGCCTCCCGAAAACTGCTAGGGCTCTTTTGTCAACGCCAAGGTCAGCAGAGAGTGTTAGACCGATGGGTTCAGGCCAATATTGTCATTTTGGTTTGAGTGAAAGTCTTCAGGGTGCATTGAAAAATGTTCAGTCTGTGCCAGACCCAGTCATTCTTCATATCAATGTAGATGGACTTCCTTTGACTAAAAGCACCCGGGACCAGTTTTGGCCTATTCTGTGCAGAGTAGCAAATTGTGAGGGCAGTACACCATTTCCAATCGGTATTTATTATGGGCAGTCCAAGGCTTTAGAGCCCAATGTCTTCCTGCAGCAGTTCGTGCTGGACCTGAAAACAGCTCTGCATCAAGGTGTTGCTGTTAAAGGGAAAGTGATCCATGTGGAACTTGGTGCAATAATCTGTGATGCGCCAGCTAAGGCTTATGTTCTCGGAATTAAGGGGCACAGTGGTTACTTTGGCTGCCCTAAGTGCACAACAGAAGGGGACCATAAGCATGGTCGTATGTGCTTCCCTGAGCTTAATGCTCCATTGCGAACAGATTCAAGCTTTCGGAATGCAGATCAGGAAGATCACCACCTTATGGATACAATCCTCAAGGAGCTTCCTATAGACTTGATTAAGCAGGTGCCACTTGACTACATGCATCTTGCCTGTCTAGGTGTTGCACGTAAGCTCCTGCTGCTATGGATGAAAGGAGAAAAAGCCTACAGAATAGGCAAAAAAGCAAGAGAGTGTGTGTCTGGAGCAAGTGTTGAATTACGGCACTACGTGCCATCAGAGATGTCCCGAAAGCCCAGAAGTCTTTCAGACATTGACAGGTGGAAGGCTTCAGAGTTTCGTCTTTTCTTGCTTTATACTGGTCCAGTGGTCTTGAAGTCTAATATGCCTAATAAAGTGACAGATAATTTCATGGCATTGCATACTGCTATGAGCATTCTGTGCAGTCCGCTGTTGTGTACTGAGTACCTGGAGTATGCGGAGAGACTATTAGTGCACTTTGTTAATGTATTTATTACAATATATGGTGAGCACGCTGTTTCACTGAATGTTCACTGTTTGGTGCACGTCGCAGATGACGTTCGAATTCATGGACCTCTACACGGATACAGCGCTTTTCCTTTTGAAAACTACATGCCTAGGCTAAAAAAATATGTCAGAAAGCCTGAAAAACCGCTCCATCAGCTTTACAATAGAATTATGGAAGAGCGAGCATTGGCTGGCGTGATCGGAAGATCAGAAACTTCTGTTGCTATTAATTCAAGCTCTGGAAGCTTTGCAGAAGTTCATAAACTGCTTTTAAGGCATGATAATGGACCACTTCTGCTAGGTTGTGTAGGACCTCAATTCAAAGGCTTCAAGTTTTCTCAGCATGTCACCATAAAAGCAACCAAGAGAGACTGCATGTGCATGTTACGTGATCACAGCATTGTCAAAGCCGAGAACTTTGCATTTTGTGGTGTAACCCATGAGCCTGTGATTATTGGGAGGAAATATGAGAAACTGGAGGACCTTTACACTTATCCGTGCAACTCCTCTCTCATTAACATATTTTTAGCTTCCAAACTTTCAGAGCTCTGCTTCTGGCCTGTTTCTTATATAGCACTGAAATGTGTGAGGCTGCCTTTTGGGAGAAAGTATGCTGTATTTCCGATGAGGCACCTGCAGTGAGATTTGTTGAAGTTCCGTTTACTGTTTTGCTATTTCTGCTTTGCAATGTTATGTCTTTATGCTCAAGTAGCTGCTTCTAACTTTATATAATTCATAAAAGGCATGTGTTTATACTAACCTTGGACAGTATCTTTCTTTGCAAGCTCATCAGTCTACCCCTATCCACTAGTGTCCCTACGGCTAGGTCCTTTCTATCCTGTGTAGAATGTTACTACATTTGGGATACTTAAGATTTTCTATAACCTTGATCTTCTAGAAACAGAGGAAATTACATATAGACTGAAATTACATGGAACAAGCCTGCAACAAATAAGCTGCATAAACTAGTTACTGTTTGTGCAACTTCCTCCTTTCTGCTGCTTGTTACCCTTCTTTAGACATGTATCAGCTGTGTGTTTTACCATGCTTTGCTTCATGTATCATGAGCTGGCAGATTTGCTGTCGTGGAATTTCCTGAAGAAGACTTCAGCTTGGCTGTTGTACATGCATCATGGATTGATGACAGCAGAAGTCATACATATTGGCCAAGCTTTAAAAGTTCATCAAAACTGCGCCGGGTCACCATTGAGGGGGCTACACCGTCGCCTGACTGGGGACAAGCTAACTGTGCAGTGAAAGCCTGGGCTGGTATGATTGCACTTATAGTACTTGTTTTGTTCCTTGCACTAACCATATATTTTTTTAGACACATATGAGGATGCTCTAGAAAAACAGAGATACTTGGAGTACAATACTGATATTAGCTGCGAAGAGGAGTTGGGCCGAGGGAAAAGGAAAAAACGAACTGCCTTGGCCTCCGACTACGACACAACAGATAGTTCAGGCGATGATGCTAATTATGAGCCACCCAGACCACCGACACCACCTCCAGTGATCACCAAGAATGGTATGAAACAAGCTTTTTTTTAAATCTGTGTGTGTGTGTGTGTGTGTGCATGCACGCATGCTGTATAAAGGTTAAGATTGAGTTGCTACAAGTTATCTCAGTATATGGATATTTGGAATTTTTTGCAAAGCAAATGTGTGTAGCTTAAAAGCTTTGTCTTGAAATTATTTTTTCAGGTGCTTGTGGTTCAGCATCATCTGGATCATTCAGGAGGCCTGTACGACAACAAAGACGCTCTGAAGGTGTGTTGTGCATGTGTGCCACAGCAACCAATGTATGAACATAAAAAAAAATAGAATTCCACTTTCATGCATATCTGTACTTGCATTAAATATGCATATACATGTAGGATTTGTTTTTGTTCTCCTCAGCTGCCTCTGCAAGACCCGCTGCTAGACGCCAGCTGGAAGGCTTTTTCGAAAGCGTGCACCCCCGACATCATGCTCGTAAATCCCAAGTTCTTTGTCATTCTTGGCATGATTGCAGTGCTCATAAAGCAATAAGAGCAGGAATTCGTGTTTACTAGCACTGTTATTATGACCCAGATTTAACCTCCTCTTAGTGCACACACACGAAAACATAGGCATGCTATGTTCGCAATGTGCACCATTTTTGTGCGTGTTTGTTTGCAGTACATATGCATACGTGCAGGATTTGTTTTTGTTGTCCTCAGCTGCCCGTGCAAGCCCTGCTGCTGGACGCCAGCTGGAGGGCTCTTTTCAAAGCATGCACCCCGGCCAACATGCTTGTAAATACCAAGTTCTTTGTTATTCTTAGCATGATTGTACTGTTGATACAGCAGTAAGTAAAAGCAGGCATTCATGTTTACTGGCACCTTTATCATGACCCAGATTTAACCTCCTGTTAGTGGACACAGGACAACATAGGCATGCTGTGTTCCCGTTGTGCACCATTTTTGTGCATGTTTGTATGCAGTACATATGCATACATGCACATTTTGTTTTTGTTGTCCTCAGCTGCCTGTGCAAGCCCCGCTGCTGGACGCCAGCTGGAGGGCTCTTTTGAAAGCATGCACCCCGGACAACATGCTTGTAAGTACCAAGTTCTCTGTCATTCTTGGCATGATTGTAGTGTTCATAAAGCAATAAATAAAATCAGGCGTGTGTGTTTACCAGCACTTGGTTATGACCTAGGTTTAACCTTTTCTTAGCATGCACACAGGACAACATAGACAGGCAGTGTTCCTGTTGTGCACTATTTTTGTGCATATTTGTGTGCAGTACATAAGCATACATGCAGGCTTTGTTTTTATTGTCCTCAGCTGCCTGTGCAAGCCCTGCTGCTGGACGCCAGCTGGAGGGCTCTTTTCAAAGCATGCACCCCGGACAACATGCTTGTAAGTACCAAGCTCTTTGTCATTCTTTGCATGATTGTAGTTTTCATAAAGCAATAAGTAAAAGCAGGCATTCGTGTTTACTAGCACCTATTATGCCCCAGATTTAACCTCATCTTAGTGCATGCACAGGACAACATAGTCATGATATGTTCCTGCTGTTCAGTTTTCGTGCATGTTTGTGTGTGCATTACATATGCATACATGCGGGCTTTGTTTTTGTTGTCCCCAGCTGCCTGTGCGAGTCCTGCTGCTGGACACCACTTTGAAGGCCCTCCAGTTGAAAGTGTGCACCTTAGACTACATGCTCATAAAACCATTTTCTTTGTCATTCTTGGCATGATTGTAGTGATGATAAAGAAGTAAAAACAGGCATTTGTGCTTACTAGCACATTATTATGAAGCAAATTCAGCCACTCTTACAGAAACAGGCATGCAACAGCATAATTGTGTTCACAGTTTTGTATGTATGTGTACAAGGCATGTGTGTTAGCCTGTTTTTTATTTATTTTTTATATGTCAGTAGCCACTCCACCTTCTACCTCTAGAACTTTCCCAACGTTGTGCAGGAGAAATTTTATTGCCAAGGCTTCTGACTAGTCAGTGCCAATGGTTTAATGAAAGTTTTAAAATGAGACTTTTGTGTAGGAGTTGTTTGGTATGATTATGCCTTTTCAGAGCATCTGCCATGCATGCTACCAAAGGGATTTTTCTTTCTGAACTGTGCAACAAGAGTATTAACGCGTAGTGTCCTTTCAGTTTCAGCTTCATCTGCCACTTCAGCAATGCTGACAAATCCACAGCTGCATGGTATGATGTCTATATTGCAACTCTCATGACTGCTTTGACAATTTGTGCTTAATCTGTTTTTGAAGTTGCCATACTCGATACAACATTACGGAGATCAGAATCGTGGGCCCGGTCTATAGTCATGCGTATCATTTAACATTACTCTATTTGCTTTTTTCAGCAAGTTTCTATAACTTGGAAGGATTGTGTTTGATATGTTATTCAAGTTGCAGAGCTGCAAACGGCATTATGCATATTTTGCACAGAAGTGCATTGAAATGTGTCCAAGTGTTACCTGCCATTCACGTTATGGGGCACCAATAACTCACTTGTTTGATGTAAATCTTACAGACGTGTTCACAGCAGTGACCTTAATATGAGATTATTTTTCCAGTTTTTATGGAAAGGGTGCTGTGCACGCTGAACCATATAAAAATGGTGCAGCAGACACACACCCAGCTCCTCACGGAGCTGAGGAATAAATGCGATGACGCATGCATAGAAGAAAAGGTCCTTCCTGATTTGCCCTTCCAAACGCTGCGTGATTTAGTAGAGTGGGATGGACAGCTGGCAACCAGCAAAGAGGCAAAGCTTCAAATGGTAATGTGAAACTACACACTTTCATTCATGTACATTTTTCACCAAATCTTTTGCATGCAACCTGTATATGCTACCACTACCTTGGGGAAAGTATGCCGTGCATTGTGAGGGCATTTCTGTACTGAGCTGCTTTTGTCGTTTACCTTATTTTCTACTAGAAAAGGCACATGCTCATTCAAGGGGGCGACTGTGTGAGGCAAAAAACAACAAGAATATTAAAAAGCCTTCTGTCCTGGGACCTTGCAAAGCAGTTCAGCTGGTATGGCGCAAAAGGAAAAAAAAAGTTCAGTGAGCTGAACATGTGCCAACTTCTCTGCAGTAAGTCTGCATGCCACTTTCATGGCCTGCACTACTTTATGGTTTCATGCCTTAAAATATTTTTGTTCCTTGCACAGCTTGCCTGACCATCAATGCAAAACAAAATCAGGAAGAGGCAACCTTAAAGAACGTGGAAAAGGCAGCAATGACGTGGTTTCGTCATGCTGCTGAGAGAGCAGCAGCGGGATCCAGGAGGCCATTTTGCAATGATGATGAAGCTGGCTGTTAAAGCCGTATTCAGCGAGGAAATAAATAATTTTTGCTTGTCACCACATGTTCCACGCATGTTCCTTGATTTCCAGAGCATTGACTAGGCTTTAAGTGCTCAAAAAAAGCATGAAAACAAGAAAAAGAAAGACAACTTGGATGAGGAATTGCTTTCCTGGAGTGGCAACTGGCTCTTACGGGCAAGGGGGGGGGGGTAGCGTTTGCAATTAAACAGTAAAATATTTTAGGGTATTAGGTGTCCCACCCTTTTGGCAGTGTACCTAAGCTAAAAATGCCAACATCTCCCAATAACATCCCAAACATCCCATTCTACATCCCATTCTATGACATCCCATGGTGGTCTCTTTTTGTATCACTTGGGATGTTTTTCCACTTTGTATGGGACATCATTTGGATGTCCCGAACTCCCGAAAGGGACGTCATTTGGATGTCCTTAGGATGCCCTTGTGTTGTCTGGGTCTCACACAGGCCTTCGTGGAGAGGGCTTTGTCGTCGCTTATGTGTTGAAATTTTGGGACGAGCGCAAAGATCGGCAACCGCAGGTGTAGATGTTAACACAAGTGGCCCTTGTTGTGCCAGCCACACAAGTCAGCGTTGGCAGCGCACTTCCGGCACTCAAGTTCGTTTTGTCAGAGCAGCGGTCTTGCTTATCGGCGAGTACACTTGATGACCTGCTGATTCTGAAATCGTGTGCCCCCCCCCCCCCCCTTGACGAAAATTCGGGATTGAAACTTGAGGAAAAAATAAATACCAAGTTTTTCTTGTGTCCTTGCTCCGACACTTTTTGCGACTTCCCTCAGAGTCACATCGTGGCTTTGGGACGTAAAACCCCAACAATTATTATTGCATTTTTATGTACTAGTTCAGTATTTTTTTCAGTGTTTAAAAGGTACTTTTAATACTAAGTATTTTGTTCGGTTTTATTATTGAAAATAATAACGTTATGAACCGTTACGGAACGCTTTTTTTTCGTTCCGGAACGAAAACGGAACGGAACTTTTTTCTGTGGAACGAAACGAAAACCGGAACGAAAAACATTTCGTTCCGACACCCTGGTCCTGAGCGCGCGCATTCCGTACGAGAGAGGGTGGCCCCGCAAGTGATGACTGCACTCAAATGCCGCAAGCGGCGCTGCGTGTCGAGTGGGTGCATGAACGCGCGAAGCTCCTCCGCATGGACCAACGCCGTGTTGCGCTCTGCAGTCGACGATGGCGAGACGCGGGTTGATTCTCATTGCGTCCCGCATGGAGGTGCGTCGGAAGGACTCCGGCGTTCCCATTCACAGCAAAAAAACACGCAACGTGAAAGCGTTCGAGTTCTTACATTACAAAGTGCCTTGTAAAGAACTCTCGGAAAATACGGAAAAGATTCATGTATTTTTAAGGTTCAGAATTTTTGTTGAGGGCCTGAACGAGAAAAGAGAAGGTCAAAGGTACCGGAAAAAACTCCTTAAGTTACGGCGCTGCCATTAACGCGAAGTGCGTTTTCTCTAGGGCCTGGTTTGTTCTGTTGTTGTGTTGTGTCTGTAAATAAAGTACTTTACGTTTGCAGTGAGTGCTACCCTCTGGAATTGTTGTTTGTATCATTTTTATTGCTTCCATATATCCTTACATCTAATTAAAACACTTACCAGTGGCCAAACTCATTGGGCAGAGAATATAAAATGTTGTAAAATACAGCTTTGACAGAAGCAGCTTGTTTAGTCAGGATGCAAATTGAGAAATAGATTGTCTTGTTTCAGGCATACTAGCGTTTTAATGATGCGCTGAACAGTGTTTTATTTCTTAATATTACACTGAGCTATCTGGTAAGTGGGTCAGTGGAACTGTGAGGAAGCTCTCCGAAAAAATACGGAAAACGTAAGCGTTCGCGTCGCACGGCTCGGTTTACTAAAAGCTTTGCAGCGCTTGCAGAGCGCGCGGATGGAACGCAGATGCACCCACCCGCACAGCAGCGCACCAAGCGGGCACCGCCGCCAGTCATCAGTGGCGGGGCCATCTCCTAGCCCGCGCTCCGCACACTAGTCAGTATATTTCTAGGCACTGTACTATTACAGAGGGCTAGCACTGCCGAGGCGGGCGACCTCAGTGAGGATATCGGGGCGCTATGTCACTACGGGAGGCTCGGCAGAGCGGCTGACGCGGGAGGCGCTGTCGTCGCTAGCGCGCACTCCGCAGCAGATCGAGTTGAGGAGGAACAGCAGTGGTAAGGAGGAAGGCGACAGAAATAAGCCCATAGCTGCCTTAGCGCATTGTGCTTCGCTTGATTTATGGTGTGAATGATTTCGCAATTGTGTTGCCTAATCAGTGACGCAATGTCAAAAAAACGTTTCAGGGACCCTTTAAAGAACCCCAGGTGGTCTAAATTTCCGGAGCCCTCCACTACGGCCTTTCTCTCTATCCCATTCACTCCCTTTCCCCCACCCCCACGGATGCTTAGCCGTGCTCCCTACATGGGCTGCAGAAATTAGCGTCCTTTCTTAACCGAACCACAATCATCATCAAATATATATATATATATATATATATATATATATATATATATATATATATATATATATATATATATATATATATATGCACTGGATCTTGACTTGCAATGAAGTGCCGGTGGGAGATTTCACTTGTGCGTATTTGAACCATAAGGATTCGTAGCGTGCGCGTTAACTAAATTAATCCGGAACTCGGCACGATCTACGATGAACCTCCGGAGCTTCGCCCACTCATCATCATTCACTCCGTGGATATGCTGTGAATTTTTTTGTTTTTCTTCCGTAGGCCACCGGCTCGTCTGGTCCTGTACTTCAAGTCGCTCACCTACTCACATATACGGTCCGTGCCGAAGTACGATGTGAGTATATTGTGGACCACTGAAAGGTGCAATCCTTTCTCTTTACACTGCTTCCGCGATTGTAAACACAATGTGACGATGGGCCGCACGCCAGTTACCTGTACTCACAAGAAGGAAAACGTAATGAATGAATGCATTGGTTCGGTTTGGTTGGTCTATATTTTATGAAAAACTGTATTTAGCGTCAGTGACACCACGTAACACCGTCCTACGTCACGTTTTTTTTTCTTTATTTATTTTTATTTATTAGCTACCTGAATCGCCCCGTAGGGCATTACAGCAGGGAGGTTACAGGTTATACAAAATACAAGCAGAAGTTATTGCAATGCGTGGTAAAAGGTATATTTTCTCTAATGTATACAATGCGCGATGGCAAACTGTTCCAATCTTGAACAGTCCTAACAAAAAAAGAGTAACGGAAAACGTCACCCCTACAAGAAAATTCCCTGACCTTCAAACAGTGGTCCAGTCGCTGAGATATGTAGTGTGGTGCCTGGATATATCGCTCGCGGTTTATGCCTGTTTTAGAATAAAAAATATCATGGAAAATTTTTAATCTAATATGCCTTCTACAACATGTCGTTTCTTTTTGGCTCTATTTTGCAGTGGGTAGTTGGTACAATTCTATGGGAATGTCCACCTTGACGCCTAAAGCCATCTTGAGAAAAGTTGTGTATTCGTGCAGGAAACCCACGTGCTAGGCAATCTGGGCGGCATCATCGGCATGTACCTTGGCCTGTCCTTCTTCGTCATCTTCCAAGTCATGGACATCCTGGTAGTCGGGACGCTGCGACTCAGGAAGATGCTTCGCTGAAATTCACGCGTAACGCATATTGCGACGCCCGTACGGAGCCAGTCCCGCGCCTCAGCACACGACTGCTGCGTGCAGCTTCGATTAGTGTATCGCCTCGTTCATGCCGTGGCTCACCGCTTACACGGCGAATCAAAGCTTATAAATGCAACGACATTCTGTTTGGCGATTCGCCTACTGCTACCTGATCATGCCTACTGATATTCGCGACCCTCCGTTGGTGCGACTGTACACATGTTAAGTTAGCACGGAGTGATTTTCAATCAGATGGTTTACACTTGCAACACGTCCCGCACATAGAGTTAGCTAGCATTGTACGTGGCACAGGCAGTCTTTGTGTCCTCCAGATGTCTAGGCTCATTCCTCCTGGAATTGAACATGATGTGTACGTGACACCATTCTCACATTTAAAACGCGAATTGAATAGGCTTAGAACCAGCGTCCCGTATTTCAAATATGCCGCAGTTGTTTATGAGCCAAGATTAAAAAAGAGTGCAACTTTCAGTCGTTGGCTTTCATGTGGTGAAGTAAAGTTGCAAGGCGGTCATGTTGGTATGACACTTTGAATAACTATGGTAGCACAAGATAACGGGACACAAGAAGAAGACACAGGTGTGTGCCTCCGTGTTCTTCTTGTGTCCCGTTACCTTGTGCTACCATAGTTATTCAAAATTTCATGTGGTGATCACAAGAGTGCGTGGCCCTTTGCAAAAAATCACAGCATATCCACGGGGTGAATGATGATGAGTGGGCGAAGCTCCGGAGGGAATCGTCGGTAAACCGTGAATCTTCCGTGTAATTCGCCCAGTCGATCATCATGTAAAGACGTCTTACGCAGCCCCTTACACAGGCAGGAACGCGCACCGCGTTTGCCGACGCCATCACATGACTGCTGAGAGAGTATAAGGCGGAGAGGCCACAGCGTCTTACACCAGCTTCTTACACGGGCCGTAACGTGCTAGCACAAACGCGTTAGAAACGCGCTGCCACCCAAAATACGCGGGTTCGATACCGGCCGCGGCGGTCGCATTTTCGATGGAGGCGAAAATGCCAGAGGCCCGTGTACTGTCGACACCCCCGGGAAACTGTCGGTACTGTGCGTTGTCAGTGCACGTTAAAGAACCCCAGGTGGTCTAAATTTCCGGAGCCCTCCACTACGGCCTTCTCTCCTATCTCTTTCACTCCCTTTCCCCTACCCCTACGGACGCTTAGCCGTGCTCCCGACATGGGCTGCAGAAATTAGCGTCCTTTCCTTACCGAACCACAATCATCATCATCATCATCATCATCGTTAGAAACGCGCAGTCTTTCGTTAATGTTGGGTATTTAGTGTCATCGGGGTGCATGTATCTACGTGCGCTTCGTGGCGTAGTGTATATCCCAGAAGAACACCGCATCCCAACATTCTAACGTACCCTCAAAAAAGACTTACCCATAAATGCCCGTGGAATAAGGTTCTTGCCGGTGGAAAACGATGACGGTGTACCATTTGACACTCTTATGTTACTGGGCCTTCATGGCATATGGAGATCTAGATTGGCTGTACGTCATAATGATGCTGATGCAAGACCTGTTCGACAGTACTTCCATGAGGATGTGCTAACATTTTTAGAAGTGCATAAAGCCCAACCATGTGTACCTGAATGGGTACCTCGTGTAGAAGCTGTGTTGCACATGAAACCATTCTAGTTCACCATGGTTATATTATGGTGGGCCATCTGTAATATGTAGCGCTCCTTTCTGTGTGTGGATGTGAGCGTGGAGTACCGATCTCCACGTATTGTGTAAGAATGTCGAATGGCAATAAAGAAAGAAAAAAAAAAAGCTTCGTGGCGTAGTGGCTAGCGCCGCGCGTTCGGAAGCGAGGGGTCCCTGGTTCGATTCCGCGCTTCGGACACAACTTCCGGAATTTTTTTAAGATGCACACGATGGATGGATGGATGGATATTAGGAGCGTCCCCTTTATAACGGGGCGGTGGCCGGGCCACCGAGCTCTAGCTTTATTTCTTTTTCGTTTACAACCATTTCTTTTCCCGAATCACACATATTTTCACAACTAATTTTTTTCCTCGCCTATTTATTTTATCTATTATCGTTCTGCTGTGATGTAACAATCTTACCCGAACTACCTTGCGCTTTTGTTTGCTCCATACTTTTGCGCCACCAATGCTCTAAGCGCCTTTACTTATATCTATCGCCGGCATGTTCAGCTTTCCCCTGTTACTCCTGAAACCCATGGCCTCCTGTAGGGTAGTGTCCACAGCTACACCTGGGTGGACATCTGTACATTCAATCAAAATATGGTCTGTCGTTTCCGTAGCTTTTCCACAGCACGTACATGTATCCCCTTCTTTATTGAATTTCGCTCTGTAACTTCGGGTTCTCAGGCAACCGGACCTTGCCTCAAACATCTCTATGGGACAGCGCCATCTAGGAAACTAGACGAGAAATGGAGGTGACGACACAGAATGCGTACAGCGCCATCTAGTGTACCGTCACCCAACTGCAGTTTGTTTGCATGTATCTCTATGGGACAGCGCCATCTATTGTATGCTATTGTATGCTAAGGGAGACGCTACTGGCTACGCAGGATGCATCGACAACCGAGAACCGCCCAGGTGATGCCATAAGGAGCTTCGCCCCTAATATACTCGATAGCTGTTTCCTGTGTGCTAGTTTTGGTACACTACCAACGATACTCCGCTAACATAGCTTCAAAGCAAAGCAGCTGCTTGTGCCACGTGATGTTGCCGGCAAAAGGCAGCCTACACGTGCGAGTCGGTAAATGCCACACGTGACACAGAAGCAACGCCATACAAGAACTAGCATTTGCTCAAGGATTTCCTGCGTGTCCTTACTTTGCGCTTTAGCGAATAGCACCATTCAAAATTTTATAGCGTCTTCGGCCACCTCCTCGTTAATGAAGATGTAACGATGCGGTTGTGGTCGCACGTGGAGGCAGTGGTGTCGATGATGGTGGCGTACGTGACACACAGTTGTACGACTACCGTAACACGCAAACGTCGTTTGGCATCCGCGCACCAAATACAGTATAGACCTTTTTTTTCGTGGGCGCCGCCATATTGCTTAGCGGGCGCCGTCATTTCTCGTCTGGCAACCCATCTGGCTTGTGCGAAGCTCCGAATTTGCATGGTAAGTATACGTGCGGCTGCAGTTTTAGTCGTTTTTTAAGCGTTTACGCGCTGAATTTCGATTGAAGTGACGCGAATTGTTTAGACAAGGAGTCTGTGAGACGTTTCGACAAGGTTTAAGCCGTTGAGAGTCAATTGTATTATTATACGGTGCCGCGAACGAGTCCGACTTGGCCGATGCAATATATATACAGCACTGACTTTCTGCTCGAAGAACTCGCAATGTTTTCAACTCCTTCTTTTCCGGAAAGAGCAGCAACACTTCGAGGGCACAGTGAATTTTTTTCTCAAGCTGTAATCATCCTCTTTTCTAACACGACTTTGTTTACGCCACGCCGTCGCATCGGCTACCGCTCTTACATGAAGCCGTGCGTTGACGCGTAGTGGTTAGTTCCATTTCGTAGCACGGACTGCTTTTGTTTGCTGCCTTCAAACTGTTGTCTAGATTGTTTTTCAACTCTGGAGGAGTGACCGGTTCTTACTCACTCGTTTATTTCCTACAGGTGTGCACTTGAATACAGCTGTTTGCAGCTGGTACATCAAACGACGCTGACCTGCCTGCGCGTTTCCTTTTTCTTTGAGAATCGCGATGTTGCTACCTCGCGTTAGCTACAAACTTTCGTTGATGCTTGAAATAGAGCGCAAGAACCTAGCCAGTGGTATGCCGATGCTTGCTATCATTACGGCGTTGGTCTCTGCTCATTTTGTGCAAAAAGCGGCGGCTGAAGAGACTGACTGGCCACTCTAACAAGTGTGATTCAGGCTGCACTCTCCGCCGCAATCGAGCCCGATTTTTTGAAGCTGTTGACTTATTTGCGCAAAATGCTGAAAGGAGTCAATCACCGCCGAGAAATTCAATCCAGATAGCGCTTGATCACGATCGAAAGTGCACCGTGTGTCGCTGCACAGCAGCCTATTGGCGACCTAACCTTCGTTTCTTCGTAGGCGCCAACTATTGCTTCACTATTCGTCGCCGCGGTACTTTGACCTGCGATAGATAGAAATGTTACATGGGACTGTTTGTTTATCGAAGAAATGTTATTGTTTGAATAGCTGTAGGCTACGTACCTTCCGTTCATAGCCGAGGTTGAGCATCGGCGTCGAGGTCATTTCGCTTCGTTCGCCAGAAAAGAAGTGCTCTGAACAAACCCGAGAACTCGCGGAAGGTACAAAGTTTTTCCTATTTAAGCTTGTAATCCATAAACGCCGCTGCTCCTCGTCAACAGGAAAACGATGCAACTTGAAGAGTCCGCAGCCACAAAGACTGCGCGCTTGGTGATGCACATCACATGTTTCTTCCGAGAGCAGTTTTCTTTTTCTGTAGTTGTTACTACACCCAAAAACAGCACAGTGGTTCCCTGTTGACCTATTACTGGCCGACATGGCAATGAAAGAGAAAAATATCCGCAGGTTGATCTAAAACACGCAAAAATTGCTCCACAACGACACACATCCCAGCATTAACACGCGCACTCCAAGCCGGCTCGCACGAGCCAGTAAGGAGGAAAGCGCTGTTGCCAGACCTGTCCTCCTCGCCCGATGCAACGGTCTATAGATCACCCTGGGCCTGTTAAAGAAAAATATTACAGTTTCGCCAAAGGGCGAAGCAATGAATGCGATAGCAATGCGTGATACAATATACGAATTAAGGCTAGCAGCTTTAGCATGTGATGGTCAAGCGAGAGAGACAACGGCCCAGCAGAGCTGCGAGCAAAGTTACGTTGTTCTGGTGTCTTCTGGCACGTGCTTCACACCTCGCGACCGTGCTAAGCAGCGTGCACTTTGCACCATCGAGAAACTTGGCCCAAAGCGGCATCAAGCAAGTCCTTCCGGCACTCATTCGCGTTAGCGCTATGCGGCGAAGGCATTGCCGGCGTTGCGACAATATGTGAGGTGCCTGGGCAGAGCAGGTGATCAAGGCGCTGCTACGCAATACGCAGCACGTCTGACGGGTGCCGAGATAGCGCGCGCCAGCGATGGTGGCAGCGCGAAGTCCACAGTTGCTGCTTGAGCGAACTCTCTACCCCCCCCCCGCGGCCTTTCATGCTCGTTACCTGGGCGCTTCCTCTCCGCTACAATGCAGGCATCCCGCGCGGAGTGATGTTATCGCGTGCGCCCTCGGAGCGACGGAGATGGGCCGGGCTCGTCTGATATCCGCTTCAGCCGCGTTGGGTTAGAAAATATGATGCGTGGTGGTTGATCAATTTGGACATATACGGGACATGACAGCGACGGCAAAAATTCGTGGAGACTGTACGTATAATTGCTATCACAATAATAAATGTGGTCGATCCATCTGTCATAGAAGTCGGTATAAGACGGAAGTGGAACTTGCGATCGCGAAGTTGTAAAATGCATAAGCGACAATCTGGCGAACCGAGGGGCGGGAAATAGGTTGGACACTTTGGACATGTGAAACCGCTGCCTGTATAGATCAGTGGCACCTCGACACTGCACAGTGGTGTATTGGAAACACAGGGAAGTACATTTTTTTTTCAACTATGTGTTGATTTCTTTAAAACATTCACTTCCGTGAAGGAAGTATGTCAGTGATTTCTTAGTATGCCTGGGCACAAAGCACTTTCGAGTTCAAACCACTTGACATTCCCGAGTGTGACGCTCCGCGTGTGGCCCTTGTTTCACGAAATGCTACTACATCATCACGATTTATCTCCAACGCCTGCGGCCAGGCTTGTGTTCAACCTTAGGTGATTAGGCGGTCCTCCTACTCGACAACCACGCAGCAAACCACGCCGACTACAAATGTACCTTGTTGTTTTTTTGTGGGGTTTAACGTCCCAAAGCCAGCTCTGATTATGAGAGACGCCGTAGTGGAGGTCTCCGGAAATTTCGACCACCTGGGGTTCTTTAACGTGCACTGACATCGCACAGCACACGGGCCTCAACATTTCGCCTCCATCGAAATGCAGCCGCCGCGGCCGGGATTCGGTCCCGCGACCTTCGGATCTGCAGCCGAGTGCCATAACCACTAGACAACCGTGGCGGGGTGTCAGTAATTCCCTTCGTGCGAGTATGGTCACGCCTGAGCACACCTGCAGGCTTACTTAACTGCTATCGCATTCATTGCCCACGTTCACTGCAATTCAGATTGACCCTAAAGCTGCTACTCTTCGTATATCATGTGTTGCTATCGCATTCATTGTTTCGCCCTTCTGGCGAAACGGGCTTTTTAAGCAATTCAATTAATTTAATTAATGACAGAGTTACGGAGGACATTTTACGGAGAACCCGCAGTCAATTAGCATTCTGAAGGCTACAACAGCCTTATTTTTGTTGCCTGGATGTTCCGCGCATACGTACGATGCTGGGCGGTCACAGTGACGATGACTAATTTATACGGACATCAAGTGCAAGTCTATATAAATACACATAATTGTCCCTACGCACGCATGTGTTTTAATATATGCAAGCCACTGCTTTAACCTAGCTTGAGGAGCGTGGAAGCTTAGAAACGGGAGGATACCGGAATACAGCGGACACGGACAAGCACGTACTACTTCCAACTGCGTTTAATCAGGTAAAGAAAGAAATTACACCATCTCCCCGAAGGGAACCATGGGGTAATGCGGAGCATCGCGGGAGTTTCAACGGTGCATTTAACCGCGGTGTTTACAGGTTTGCAGTGTTTTCGGTGTTACATTTGCGGTGAAATTTGCGTGTTATTACGTTGTTAACTTGGTTCGTTACCATGCATCGCGTGACCGTTGTGTTGGAAACTCCCACGAGAAGAAAACTCTCTCTCTCTCTACCCGCTTTATTTATTGCAGCAGCTGTTGGAGAGAGGGAAGGGAGAGGAGAGTCGCGCATGCGTAGTGTTAGTGCGGACGCCGGTTGACGCGTGACATACCCGCGAGCAAGAGATGCTGCGCATCTAAAAGGATGGCGTTCTAACGATTGCCGAAAAGTAATGTCACGGGAAAATGAAAACGAGGACCGCCACTTGCAGAACGCATTATCGCCAAACTTGGGGGTGTGACAGAACTGGAAACCAGGAGCTCAAATGAGATTCTGAGATACAGAATCAAAGAAATCATTGCTGACGTCTGTCGCGCTAGCCAACGCCCTCTAGGAAGTCCCGTTCTCTTTCTCAGCTAGTGACACAGAAGGCGTACAGACACAACGCACTTCTCGCGTTTCATTAGCACTTGGTGCTGATCCGCAGTACGTTCGAACTCCGGAGTACAGCCGCACGCAACACGGTGGATAGCCAGAAAAAGCCCTCTTCTACGTACTACATTGCTGGCATGTTCCCGAAGGCCGTCATTCACACGCCTGCCAGTTCGGCACAATTAGCAGGCGCCGCAAGACATAAGGATGACCGGCAGCAACTCCCTCATGCAAAGAAGGTAACGTTTCTTTTGCCTTAGTTTTTGCCTTTACATTTACGCGCCTTCTGTACTTTTACGGGACTACTCTGCGCTAGCGTAGACAACGTACGCACACCCTTCATCGAATGAAACCGGATTCTCGGGAGTGAGCGGCTGCTGATGCTGTCTGCGGCATTGCTTTGCGCTGGGGGCGCCAAGTTGATTCGTTGTGGTTCTCCATGAAAGCCAGAAACTTTGAGAAGCAAGCTCATTCACTTTGATACCTCTGTGATCACCCAGCTCACTCCAGTGTTGCAAAATGCGCCTGCCATCACGCGGTCCGGGTATCGCGTTTGAATCTATGAACACCATACGTGTAGCGGAAAGCTTTCGTGTCAAGCAAGATGAAAACGCATTCATTATGGAACAAAATAATTGGTAACAGCTGATTTCGACGACGGCATGGCTTCAGTAATTCAAAATGTCATGAAAGTCTGTTCCATTCAACGGTTATACCGCTGAGGCTTTGTTGGGTTGTTGAAAGAATATTCGGTACGTAATGCAAGCCAGTATGTCTTGTCTTTGCATGCATAGCAGGATTTGAAAAAGCACAGATCCGTCAAGTCACAGATGCTTTTAAATCCTGCAGCTTCTGTCTTTTATTGACTAAGCAAATTTCTGGCTCGACTTCGGCAGTTTCCGTGTTTCTTCCTGACTGTGACGACACCTTCCCTGTGCACGCAGGTACGGCAGGCCCCTGCTGAGTCTTCAGGAGAGAACCCGCCCGACATCGATGAGACCCTCTACTCTAGACAGCTGTAAGCCTTTACAAAGCATGCACAAAATCGCGTCTTTTCCTTAACCGAACCAAAGCTATTATCACGCAGTACATGGGCTATAACGCTCTAGTTTGAGCTGTTGCCGCATTCTTGCAAAACATAAAAGGTCAGCAGACCAAAAAAAAAACGAAAAAATGGCAAGTACAGTGCAGGACGGGCGCGATCCGCGACCTGTTCTTGGGTGGAAACTACGCCCTTGCCAAATGCCAGAGAAGCTCCGCCGGAACTTAACATCGTCCAGTTGAGTGTGGCAAACACCAGCGCGACAACGTACTACCTATCAGCATTCTCAGAAACCGGGACCCGTATCGTGTCGTAAAATATCCGGTTCTGCCTCTATGCATTATCTTGAGAAGCTTGGAGGCAGAACTGGATGTTTTACAACAAGCTTTCCGCATTTTCAAAACTGATAAGGGTCTCGTTTCCACTTAACAAGTCACGATTTGCGGCCGTCCTGTGTACTTGCTTTCATTTCTTTTTATTTATTTTTTTGTAGAGAGGGGGGACTTTTCTGTTTTTAAGTACGCGGATCTTTGGCATTTCGCCTCCTTCGAAATGCGATCACCGTGGCTGGGTCTTAACCCCCGTCTTTCATGCCTACACTAAACAAGTCACATAGCCACTAGACCACCGCGACAAACCACGTGGGTATATTGAATGATTGATTATCAAAATGCAAGATACAATGCATATGAAAAATACATAAACCGTAGAATGCGTGACGCCCTTACTCGTTGCTCTGCTCCACCGCGCTGTATGTCGGCTTTTCATGCTTCCGTAGCACACGACATGGACCGACACAGCTGCTTTTCGCTAGATTGAAGCCCTAAAACATGCACAGAAGCGAGATATTAAGATGCATTACCGGACTGACAGTGTGCTCCCCACCCAAAATTCAAGAATTTGACGTTTATTTTCATTTTTTTAATGATCCCAATGTCTGTGAATTAACTACAATGTGTCCTGAACGATTAACCTTTTATCAGTGTAAACTGACTCAGTGACTGGCTGTAGATTTCCTTTGAAAAATGGTAATGTGCAATTCATCTTTCACAGCTACGTGCTCGGGCGAGACGCCATGTTACGCATGGCGCTGTCGGACGTGCTGATATGCGGAATGGGAGGACTGGGCGTGGAGATTGCCAAGAACATCATTCTGGGTGGCGTCAAGTCAGTTACCCTACATGACGAGGTCGTGTGTACTAGACATGACCTGTCATCACAGGTAAGGACTTTCGTGCAATATTTGTGTATATGTAGTCCCAAATGTTATTGCAGTGAATGGTTTGCCTATTTCTTCCGCTCGTTAGCCCTGGTAAAAAATTATAATAATTGGAATTTCATTTTTACAGCTGTACTTAATAATAGCTCAGCACGTTTTTCATTGATGTTCATTTGCTCTCCGCTCGTCAGCGTCCGGAACTTAGCTCACGCAGCTTCTCGTCGTTCTGGAACGCTCCTCGGCATCAGTGTTCGACATATCGAAGAGGGTGCACATATATGCTGACTGCCTTCGCTAATGATATGTCCACCATCGGGATTGACCTGACAACTTGCTGCTAACAAAAACTATCCTAATTGCGTTTTTTAGATTAGGGCAAGGCAAGATTTCTTTACAGTTTAGGTTCAGCGCGCCTTAATTCTTCAGTACGGGAACATGAAGCTTTAGACCGAGCAGCTCAGTGGAGTGAGTGAGTGAGTGAGTGAGTGAGTGAGTGAGTGAGTGAGTGAGTGAGTGAGTGAGTGAGTGAGTGAGTGAGTGAGTGAGTGAGTGAGTGAGTGAGTGAGTGAGTGAGTGAGTGAGTGAGTGAGTGAGTGAGTGAGTGAGTGAGTGAGCGAGCGAGTGCCCGGCCAATGTAGGGAATTGTGAAAAACTTCGGGAAGTGTTGAGGGAACAGCATCTTTAGCCTTGCAGCATATGTGCACTTCTGTTCGATACATGTTGAAATAGGTCGCTTTCGTACGAGCTGGTGGACCTTTCCTGCACCGCTCGGAACATGCCGGTTTGATTACGGAGTGTCGCACTGGATATTCCGCGCTTCATTATTGAGCTCCAAGTGAAGCGGCGTAAATCTGCTAGGCTCTTGATTTGTTTACCAGATATAAGTGCTCGCTGTCAGTTTGTAAATTAGTCATCGAAGATTCGACTGATGGAGCTCGTCATTGCATATGTTTTGAATTATTATTAAATGCTTTCGTGTAGTATACGGCACTGCGTCGCGCAGTTTTAGTTCACCCTTCGCATAGTCCTCCATAAGGAGAGCAGCAAGATACCTATAAGGAAGGGCGTATGACAAGGAGACACAATCTCTCCAATGTTATTCACAGCATGTTTACAAGAAGTATTTAGAACGCTGGATTGGGACCAGGTGGGTGCAAGGGTTAATGCGGAATACCTCAGTAACCTCCGATTTGCTGATGACATTGCCTTGCTAAGTAACTCGGGAGATGAATTGCAAAGCATGATTACTGACCTAAACAGCCAAAGTATAACAGTGGGCCTGAAAATTAATATGCAGAAAACTAAAGTAATGTTCAATAGCCTTGGGCGAGTACAGCGATTTCAGATAGCTGGCGAGGCACTGGAAGTAGTAAGTGAATATGTCTACTTAGGCCAGGTAGTGACTCCTGATCCGAATCATGAGGCTGAGGTTATTAGGAGGATTAGAATGGGGTGGAGTGCGTTCGGCAAGCATTCTCAGATAATGAATGGTAGCTTACAATTGTCTCTGAAGAGGAAAGTGTATAACAGCTGCATCTTACCGGTACTCACCTACGGGGCAGAAACATGAAGGCTAACTAAGAGGGTTCATCTTAAATTGAGGATGACGCAGCGAGCTATGGAACGGAAAATGATAGGTGTAACCTTAAGGGACAAGAAGAGAGCGGTGTGGGTTAGGGAACAAACGCGTGTTAGGACATATTAATAGAAATTAAGAAGAAATGGGCCTGGGCGGGCCATGCAATGCGAAGACAAGACAACCGTTGGTCATTAAAGGTAACAGTGGATTCCTAGAGAAGGCAAGCGTGGCAGGGGGCGGCAGAAAGTTAGGTGGGAGGATGAGATCAGGAAGTTTGCGGGGATAAATTGGGCCCAGTTAGCACAGGACAGGAATAATTGGAGATCCATGGGAGAGGCCTTTGCCCTGCAGTGGGCCTAGGCAGAATGATGATGATGATGATGATGATGATGATGATGATGATGATGATGATGATGATGATCGCATTGCGATGCCTGCGGGCTTTTCAGTACTACCTTAGCGAGGAAGCCGTGGGCGAGAACCGAGCCTTGGCTTCCGAGGCATCACTGGCGCGACTGAACCAGTACGTGCCCGTGGAGGCCAACACGGAGCCCCTGACTGAAGAGTTCCTGAAAAAGTTCCGAGTGAGTAATGTATTAGGATCGAACGTCTGTCATAGTACTCTTGAGATTGGTTCTTACCGAATTAGTAAAATGATTTCGCTTGTGTGGCATTATTTCAATTTAGTTGAGGCTCCATATACGTATACGTGACAAATAAGAGTTCACTTACGGATATATCCGTCAGATAAGCACTGTCTGTATGCGATTGCTTTGCTTACGCAACCCCCTATACAAATATGATCCGGTGCTGAACACAAACTCCTGTTGCAACCAATGTGTGTCCTCACAGGTGGTGGTATTGACTGAGAGTCCGTTAGAGGAGCAGGAGCGCGTCGCGACCTTTGCCCACGAAAACAACATTGCCGTGATCGTGGCCGACACCAGGGGCCTCTCTGGGTGCGTTCTGCTGCAGAGAACAGTTTGCACGTATACAGCGGAGTTTCGTTTCTCAAGTACTCCATAAAAAGTAACCCAGAATCAAGTCACGTTGTCGTCCAGGTATTACTCGAGTGAAGAAAATGAAAGTAAGCGCTCCTGTTCAACAGTGGATAGCCCATATCAGTCGTTATAATCAACACTGCCGAAAGCTACCGTAATTCTGCCAATACTAACTAGCGTTGGCCAACATAAGCAATAATTTAGCCAAAACTATCCAGTGCTAACTAGTAGTGCTCATATTATGACGGAGCACGCTAGGATATGTTCTCATTTACGACGTTTGCATCGCCATTTTCTTCCTATTGCATACTACAGGCAGATATTCTGCGACTTCGGCGAGAACTTCCGAGTGCTGGACACAAACGGAGAAGAGCCGTTGTCAATTTTTATCTCATCCATAACCAAGGTGTGTAAACGAAACGCTGTCTTGATCCGTTTCGTAAAAAATTCATTGTGCAGGGCCTCCCAGGATGCGTAGTATTTCGAGCGCCAGTGTTATACTCAAGCTACAATTTATTGCTTTCAAATAACGGCACTCCAGTTTCACGCCTATCAATACTACTGCAACTGAGATCATTGTTGATCAGTAAAAATAAATCGGCGTTTATCAAAAATTAGGGAACGTATGTCTGTTTCTTGAAGTGCTGGAAATTCTAAAAACAATCCGACTATTCTGCTTCTGTAGCGGACAGTGTAGGTGCATTAAAATGCACTAAGTCCTTCGCTTTAGTTTCTCATGATTGTAGCAGCTCTCTACACCGTCATGTTGGCATCATTTCGCTCTTCTCTCCCGCAAAGGCCACGGAAGGCGTGGTGACTTGCTTGGACGGAATGAAACACGGATTCGAAGACGGTGACTACGTCGTGTTTCGCGAAGTCAAGGGCATGACAGAGATCAACAACTGCCCGCCAATGAAAGTCACAGTTCTCGGTACGTGGCTACCTGTGTCACTATACGTTAGAGTAAACAATCTCCTGCGGCGGAACTATTACCTCCGCTAACAACGTGTACGATTCACGTGACGCACGAAATTCCGCGGACGAGCATCACGTGATGCTCTGCTGTACTCAATCACGACGTCGCCCGGGTTAAGACAGCTGAACAAATGGCGGCGCTGCTTCTTGCGGTTAAGTTACGTCAACTTTGTCCGCGGAATTCGATCCGTCGTGCGAACAGGCCTTAAGCCTGTACAAGCGTATGTTTTATCTAACTTTACATATCTAATCTCATTTGCTGTTGCGTTTTACGTTCCTCAAGGCCCAGACACATTCTCCGTCGGCGACACATCGCAGTTTAGTACCTATACCAGAGACGGCATCGCAACGGAAGTAAAAATGACAAAGGACATCAAATTCGTGAGTGGCTTGTTTATTCGTTTTATCCAGTGTATATTAGTGGTAAAGTAGATGGTATCGCTATACTGATTGCACTATCTGTAGTCTTCTCTCTCCGTATTGTGACTTCACAGGAAGCAAGTGTTTGAGGTATTCCTCTTTGTCTGGTTTCAGAAATCCTTCCAAGAGTCGATGGCCGAACCCAAGTTCGTCGTGTCAGACTTCGCCAAAATGGACCGTCCTCCGCAGCTTCACCTCGGATTCCAGGCTCTCCACGAATTCCGACGTGCACACTGTCGTCTTCCTCGGCCATGGAACAAGGTACGTCGTCGTTATAACAGTGCCAGATCTCCATATTGTCACGATCTTTTGTGGCGAACCACGGATACCTCTGGCGGGAGCGTCTTGGTCTGGAGCCGTGAAGGGGCGCGATGGGTGGTTAGGCAAGGCGACGGCTTCTGCGCATTCCTTCTGTCGTAAACCGTGTGAAGTATTCATCGCAGCTGCACCAAAATATTACACGCGAGGTGTTCACTGGAAGGACAGGAACAAAGAAAGACTGCACACTCACGGGCGCTAAAGAAAGCTAATATACGCGGTTTAAGCTACCATATACCATATGAGAGTTGTAACGCAGGCGAACTACGTTCGCCCAAGTTGTGCGCTTTCGCGTACTTTGGGACGGTTATTTTCGCCCCACAGATCACGTGAATTGCTGTAGGGCGAAACGTGCATGTCCTCGTAGACGTCATGCGCTGTTTCACTGAGGATATTTGAACTAAGAGCAACGTACGTTTAGATGCCATTAAGACTAGTTTACATCTACTGAACGCTTACCCTTGGTGACCACTCCAAACGGCATGGCCCCGTTAGATTCGAAAGGCCACAGCACCGCGGCTCTGCGCGTAACACTTGGACAGAGTCGTTAGATATTCACCAACTCTGGCTCCACAAGAGTGACTAGTCGTGCTTTTTGGCTTGAAATTTGCTGCAGAGTCAGGGAGAACATGGGCGGACAGGAGCATAGACCGTTGACAGAACTGACAGACCCACCGCCTCGACACGACACTCTACATGCAGACACTCTACATGCAGACGCTCTACATGCAGATGCATACAGACGGATGCATGATGCAGAAACCGATTCGCAGGAATTGTTGAGTCAGCCTTAACAGTGGCAGCCCCAATCTTTCTTGTCCTGCTTTGCTGCTGCACCAATTATGACGAAGCGGTGTCATTGCAGTTATTACTTTTATCTTCGCTGCGACGGCCGTCCTCCTAACGCCTGTGGTCACTGCAGGTAGATGCAGAAGAGGTCGTCCACATGGCGAAGCAAAAGAACGCTAAGCTGGCAACTCCGCTGCAAAATTTGGACGAAAGACTGATCACGACGCTGTCGTACGTGTCCGCCGGCTCCCTGTGCCCCATGCAGGCAGTGATCGGAAGCATCGCCGCACAGGAGGTGATGAAGGTTGGTTGCTGGCTACTCTCCCATTTAGCCTTACATGCAGGCGGTTGCGCAATGGAGCTCCTATGGCTGATTTTTCTAAACAATCTTTGTTTGTTTGTTTGTTTGTTTGTTTGTTTGTTTGTTTGTTTGTTTGTTTGTTTGTTTGTTTGTTTGTTTGTTTGTGTGCAGCGTAGCCAAATTAAAAGCCATATTTTATGCCTGCTGACTGGCAGATACTTGGTAGAACGAAATCAATAGCTCCCGTTACCTTTTCTTGCGGTTTCAATGGGGCATTAATACGACGTGTTTAATCTTGTCATCTGGTATATGAGTGCACATGCTGTGGTGCGACTCCTGTCGGCTACAGGAAACATGATAGGTTTGAGTGAAGCATTCGTATAAGTCATCTTAGCAGAATCTCGAGCCCGGTAAAATTGACATCTGCAAGACAGCAGCCTTAAATCAGAGCTACGCAAGAAATATGCTGCCGCTATTCGGTCCTAAAGATGCGGCATGTTGGCGATTTACTTTCCTTCTAAATCATAAATATGCCACAGTGACACTTTCCCGGCATTTCGACCAGTCTCTTTGACAGAGCTACTTGCTGGGCCCGTTGGCGCATGATGTTGAACGGAAAAGAGCCACTAAAACATCGAAAACAAAAGAAAGCCAGGAGGACTAAGACGACAGGAACAGGAGGATGGCTTTCCTGTTCCTGTCGTCTTTTCTTGGTCCTCCTGCACGGTTTTGTTCTGTTTTTAAAGTTTCCGTGTCGCTTTTCCTTTTTTTGCAGGCTTTCGTCAGATGCAGCTGAGTTACCTCGTGCCTATAGTGGGCATGAAGGCGCTAGAACGTGCAAATATGGCGCGTAAGGCTAGGCTTCGTAATTTTAGATCATGGGCACAGACTACACAGCGCCGTGACGCCATACGTAGCCAATAGGGGTAAAAATTGTCCCGCTTAGTATGGAACGTGTGGTGCTTGTTCGAAGCCAAACGACTGCACTTGACAAGCATAGCTCTAACAGAGCTAAAGTCCACTTTCCTCGAATGACTGTTCTTAGTTCCCTCTTTATTTGTCTTTTCTCACAGGCATGCAGCGGAAAGTTCGGGCCGATCCAGCAGTGGTTTTATTTCGATGCTTTCGAATGTCTACCCCAGCGTGAAGACGTGTCGGAAGCGAACGCCAACGCTATGGTAAGCTTCGTAAGAGGTAGGACTGTCGGAATCTTGGGAACTATTTGTCGCACTTGCGGTGAGCCCGCCTTCATTTTTTTTTTTTTTGCAGCTTGTGCTGATTTATTTTTATATTTGGGTTCTGGTGTTTTCTTTCACCTATTTTCGCCGCTGCGCAGGAGGACACCCGTTACGCTGGACAGGCCCGTGTTTTTGGGGCTGATGTGCAAGACATTCTGATGTCTCAGAAATACTTTGTGGTAAGATATCCCCGCTCTCGCCGACACTTAATCGCTGTGAAGCCTACACTAGCCGTGGTTTAGAAAGGGACCCTGAAATTTTTCTTGACACTGTCCCTCATTTGGCTACGTCATAATCTAATCATTCACGTCATAAATTAAGCGAAGCACCTTGCACCAGGTAGCAACGAGCTTGTTTGTGTCGCCTTCCTCCTTACCACTGCTGTTCCTCATCAACTCGCTTAGTACGTGAGGGACGCATAGGGCTGCATAGGGACGAGAGGGCTGCGCACCCCTCGACAGCCGGTGTACCGAGCCCCCGCCGCCATCTCTTTAACGATGCTCATATTTAAGCACATGGTGTAAATCACACACTTAACGCAGAGCGCTGACATTGGTGTGCAATCGTCAGTACATGCTACCGGCTTAACGCATATGAACAAAATCAATACAATCGTTTTATGGTCCCTTTAGGAAGAACTACACATGTGTGTCGGCATCGAATGAAGCTTAACCTTTGACCGATTTCCGCATGTGCTTAGGAACCCTTAACTTTTCCTCTTTTTTTTCTTTTTTTTTGTTCAGCCCACATTTCACGCTGCCATTTATATACTTTTCGAACACTTTACGAGTCTTTGCGAACGGGACGTGCTAATGTCACGAATTGTTTGTCTTAACAACGCACGCGAAGGTCGGTGCCGGAGCCATCGGCTGCGAGCTTCTCAAGAACTTCGCCATGATGGGCCTCGGTGTAAACGACGGTATCATTCACGTGGCAGACATGGATGTCATCGAGCGGTCCAATCTCAACAGGCAGTTCTTGTTTCGACCGGAAGATGTCGGCGTGAGTAATTTAACTTCATCCGATCTTTGGTTGCCTGTCTTTTCTTTTTCGTAATACTTTCTGGAAGCGTAACGTACAGGGCAGTGAACTGTTAAGGAAACTTGCGGTGGCGTGAACCGTGTTGTGCGCAAGCAACGTGGGGAACAAAGCTTCCGGGTCAATCTTCTTCCTTTTAGTGTGTTTTGTTTGATCTTACCGTAGAAAGATCAGTGCGTTCACCCTCTGACTTTCGGGCCAAAGCACTACCAGTCATGTTCACGCATGCTTACGAGCGAATGACAGCTGTTTGGGTGCTCCTGTAGCGCACATATAGGCGAGCTGACGTCCCATCTACATTGTAATTTGGGGTGAGATCTCGCTTGCGTTTGTTCCCGTGAACCAGATATCAAGTGCTTCAGTTTATCTTGAGCCCGTGCGAACTTGCTTCATGTGGTCCGGATTAAGCGTGCGCCTTGTCAGACATATAAAAATATTTTAGGAGCACTCGGTGCTGTGCTAGTTGGTGCCACATACGTATCATTAATGACTTATCATTAGCAACCACGAAAGTACACACAGGACGGGCGCCCGTCCTGTGTGTTTGCGTTCTTTTGCGATTGTTCCTTTTGCACAAAGTCTTTTAATCGTGTGTATACAAGAACATTGGCTTGCGCAAACATGCTACAACCTACTCCGAAGGTGCAGGTTCAGCGCGTTCGTCTGGCTGGCCTCCTGTACCCTTTGTATAATGCAAAATAACTCCGCGCAAGCCCACATTTACATGGTGGGAAGAACTTGGGGTCTTGGGGAGAAAAATGGATCAAGATCTTGTGAATACTGGCCAAAAGCCCACATACGCAAAAGCTTCTGTAGCTGGGGTCTTTCATAAGAAAAATGTAAACAACTCACGTTAGATATAGTTAAGCGAATATGGCCCTCAAAGAACAGCGCGGTAGAGCGCATCTTGATGTTGATTATGGAAAGCGTGCAAAACACGGACACAAGTGAAGAGGAGCGGGCAACACGGACGCCGGCGTTCATGTTGTCCACTCCTCTTCCCTCGTGTCTGTGTTTTGCACGCCTTTTCTTGGCATAATGAACCCTTTCCGACTCGCTCAGCTTTATGTCCTCTTAACCTTAATGTCCCTTCGTTTTTCTTGTACCACAATGAGATATTGCGGCACACCATAATGGACTCGCATGGTCGTCCCTTACAGTGCACGAAATCCCGTCACTACACGGCTGTTTTAACGCTGTAGCGTTATTCATAACGAGCTGTGAGACCCGTTACAATGACGTTGATCTTGACGTTGCATCAATGACGTTGTATTTGATGCAGCGGATGAAGTCCCTAACAGCAGCTCTAGCTGTCGCTGAAATGAACCCCGAGGTGAACATCACAGTGTATGAAGACAGAGTGGGTCCACAGACGGAGAACGTATACGACGACGACTTCTTCGAATCCCTAGATGGCGTGGCCAATGCATTGGACAGCTTGCAAACACGTAAGTGGGCAGCCAGTTTGATTCGTTTTCTTCTGAGATAAATCGCAGACTGGGAACGCTTTGCCAACATGGTGTCGTGTGGAAGCGCTTTTTATAGAGCATAGTCACTCTCGTATCTCACCTCACAAACGCGCATAGGTGTTTTTCGTAAAAGTCTCCCTATAACTGGGCCTGGATTCACTCTTGAAGATGTGCACACGTCAGGGACCGGATTTTCAAAGAGGTTTTACGCTAGAATCGTGCGTTAAAAAAAGTACGCAGCATCCGCTAGGTCGCGAAAGGCCAGATCACAACAGAGCTGGCCGATAGTTTACTGAAACAGGCCCGTACGTGATGGTCATGTGGTAATTTTTTTTGGCTGCAACATGCTGCGTTACATTGCGTTACGCGATTTTGGTGGGAACGTGTCACGTGATCGCTCGGTGGGAACGCGTGATGGTCACGTGATCATTAAATTATCTTAATTAGGTGCTTAGGTTAATCAGTGCGTGCATGTGTAGCGAGGTGATGCTAGGTTTAGGGTAATTATGTTATGGTTAATTACCGTAATGAGCTTAAATATGCCTTGGGTTAGTTAGGTTACTTAGTTTGTGTGGGTGTTTCAAGGTGATGCTAAGTGTACAAGGTAATGACAGAACTGGCAGCACGTAGCTGGGCATGGCTGAGGCAGGGTCATATCAAGGTCATATTTCTGACAGGACAAAGTTCTAGCTTAAACAGCTCACGCTGCCAAAAGAAAATCAGCAGGCCCTGATGCTTGACACGACAGTAAAGGCGACTGGCGAAAGGCAGCTGGATAGCTTGTGTAGCAGGGATAGTTGCGTGAATTCGGCCTCAGAAAGCTGTTGTTGGGACATTGCACTGTTGGCATGTGCACTGCACATGATTCAGTGTAAACAGCGCGATTTCCTTAATGAGACACGAAAACAAACGATCACTCGGTCTGACAAACGCTTGTCCTTGTCAGTGCTTTTTTTTTTTTTGCTTCCTATATCCATTCGGGAAATTTTGCTGCTTGCCTTGAATTTTGCCGATTCCAACTAGCTGAAACATTCACGTCACCAATGTATAATAGTTTCGTTTCCATTCCCCCAAGAATAGGTGGAAAGAACGACAATGTTTTACATGAAAGTCGGCAATATAGTCTTTGTTAGAAGCAATGATTTCTTCGTTGCTTTCTTCAGAACCGACATCACTTTTGTCGTGATGGTTATCACTTAGCTGCAAGTGCGTCTAACACCGTGCGTTTGCGAACGAAGGAGGAGGAGGAAATAACTTTATTAAGTCCGGAGGAACCCCTCCCCACCCACTCTTGGTTTAATGGTCGGCAGGGGTCGCGGGCCGCACCCACGTTGGGACGGGAAGCCCGTGAGCCCTCTGGAGGACCGGAGTTGTTTCTGGTGGTCGCCGCTTCGCAGCGCGTCTTCCCAGTCTTTTTCTGTGCTCAACTCGGTGCCGCTTAACGCGGTTCATTGCCAAAGCATGTGCGATAGAGAGCAGTACGATTCACCGCAATCCGGACCAACGTTTATCCGGACAGTGTGGTTCTGTCTGGCGAATAAAGGCTCAGCCTGCCTCTCAGAGGGAACGGTCCTGTCTGGAGCATTCGCAATACCGACGACTGTGATCTATTGAGTTTAGCGTGGGGGAGCGGGAACGCCCTCCTTGACAGCTGGTGGTGCGTCGTTATTTCGTTGAAGGTAAGCAGCGGGTCTCGGTGCTCCCCTCCCTCCCTGCCGCTTTGCTCGCCACGGTCGCCGCGGTGCGTGAGTCCTCGCGCACGCTCGGGCGCCAGCTCGTTGGCGTTGGGAAAGTCTGGGTGCACGTCGGCCCCCATGTGGGCCGGAAACCATTTGATAGTGTCATGACCAGCGGCTCCCTCGTTGGCGAGGACGGCCGCCGCTTCCCGCGATATAGAGCCCGAGGCGAATGCTCTGGCCGCCGATCGCGAATCCGTGTAAACGTAAGGACGTTCGGGGTCCGACGTTTTAAAATTGGACGACTTCTCGTAACGCGTCGCGAAATATTTCTTCCGCGCAATAATTAGCACTGCTGTTGCGTTGAGTAGGATCGAGCCTGCCTGATTATCAGAAACTTACGATCCATCCTGATGGAGTGGAGCTCACCAAGCATGAGACATACAAGACTGCATCAACAGAACCCATACCTGGAACTCCGCCCTCCATCCGGACTACCTCGACGTGAAGCTTCGCTTCTTTGTCACCTCTGGTTAGGAGTGGCTTTCAGGAAGGCATACTCTGCATTAATTGGAGTGACCGACAATGCAACATGCGACGTCTGTGGGACCAATGAAACAGTTGACTATGACTATGCCAATGCCCTCGATTTGCCGTAGAACGTCATACCCTAACTCAAGCATTCCAACGACTGGATAATCGGCCGCTTTCGGTACAGACGCTACTGGAGCACCGTCCCCATCGCTCGTCGGCCCACAAGGCAGTGAAAGCACTGTTTTTCTTGTGAACGCCTTTGACAGAGGGCCGTTACATTATCTTACGCGTCAACGCATTATCTGCAGTCCCCAGCCACCTTTCTTTTTTCGCTCTTCTCTCTTTGATCTTTTTCTTCTCCTTTCCCAATCCCCCAGTTTAGGGTAGCCAACCGGACGCTTTCTGGTTAACCTCCCTGCCTTTGTTTTCTTCCTCCTACTCCTCCTCCTACGATCCATCCTGCAGGCCTGTACATGGACAAGCGCTGCTTGCACTTTCGGAAGCCGCTGCTCGAGTCCGGCACATTGGGAACCAAGGGAAACGTCCAGGTTGTCAAGCCAGACCTGACCGAGACCTATTCGTCCTCACACGACCCGCCAGAGAAATCCGTACCTTTCTGCACCATCAGGTACTTTCCCAACAGCATCGAGCACACCCTGCAAGTACGTATTGTTGCTTTCAAGTCTCTGAAGGGAGGAGGAGGAGAGTGAGGAGGAATATTTTTCTGATGTGCAAGCGACGGTCAACGCGAGCGATCGTTTTTAAAATGCGAAACGTCTACCAGAGGTGATGACAGGTTCCGCAATGTATCGAACCCCGGGTCGTCCAACCTTTCTCGGGTGTTTCTCTCGTCGTGTTAAAATCTAACTTCCCATTAAAGGGGAACTCCGGCGGTCCCCCCTCCATATTTTCTGATATCGCCGTTTCCCAACAGTACTGATCCCCCATCGCCCAATTTTGAAGCCGACATCCATGACATGTATCTGTAACATACCCTCGTCTATTTGGCATTGGTGTCAGCTCTTATGTTGCATTGTTTGCTTGTTTCACATTATTACAGCGTAAGCTGTTATGAGATCACAACAACGTTCGTTTTTGCGCCGTAGTTGTACGCCGCCGCCGCCGGTGTCCGTAACCACTATCGCTGCAAATTTTAGAAAAAAAACCAGGACCGACGAGTATTCCAACTTGTCCTCTGCCTGGATTCGAACCCAGGCTCTCTGCGTGGCAGTCGAGCGTTCTACCACTGAGCTACGCCTTTTTTTTTTTTCTCTTTATTACATGGAAATCAAAACTGAGGTCACAGTGAGATAACGCCTACACACTCAAAACTCAGGCAAACACACACAGACGTCCAACAAGTGCATCCAGTCAGGAGGTACTTCCTGGGCAGCGTACACGCTTCTGACATAGGCCAGAGTTTCTCGGTAGATAGATCTTGTGGAACGCGGATTTTCTGCATGGCGATCACACAGTCTCGATCTCCATAGGCTGTACAAACCAAGTACTACAAACATATCATAGGGTGGACCGGCAGTCGTTTTAAACGGTAGAAATCTAATTGTATACGGATTGTTGTCAATGTCCTTTTTAAGGGTCCGCTGGAGAATGTCCCAAAAAAATATTGCGTCTGTACAATCAACAAAACAGTGATCAATTGTTTCCGCACGTGGACAGAGTCGGCAGTTCGTGGACCATGGCACGAAGCAGCCCTTCGAATTCAACCAGGTTTTGACAGGGAGAGTTTCCGAATGAAGTTTAAAGAAAAATGTTTTAACACCGGGAGGTACACACATTTTTGAAACCCTTCTAAGTACATCCTGACAAGGCCGACTTAAATAAGGTGTCCGATCATCGCTAAAAGACCTAAACAGGTATAACGTTTGCCGCGGAATCGCATTAACAAACGTAATGTTACGTTGAAAAATAGTAATACACCGCTACACGACGCGAAAATGGATTGTTTAACGAGGTCGAGGAATCATTTGAAAGAACACAGGGCTGCATGCTTTGTAGCTCTGAACCCATTACGGAGGCACTGGCAATTATGGCGTAGTGGGTACTTCCCTACTTGGCAAAATGATAAGTTATGGCATTATTTTACCTGTTTGCACAATTTCAATTGCTGTTAACTAAAATGCCGCATACGTCTGTATTCCCACTCCTGCCATAGCGCAGTTTGCGGTGTGGTATGTATAAATAATAGATAAATAGCCCCAGTATAGTTGCCAGTGTAATTCAGTTTGCACAGAAACTCGCAAATAATTTTAAATAGGCGAATGAACGATGTGCTCAAACAGAAACGGGTGGACGCTTCGTGCAGAGTACATGATGACGTCACGGCGTTCCACGCCATAAGAAATACGCAGCTGGTGCTAGAAAAAATGAGTGGCGACGTCATCCGACGACGTGTTGAGTTCTGCCAGCTCTTCTGAACTTGACACCGACGATTTGAGCGCTGAGGTATCACCGTTTTGCTTTTGACGTCCCGCCTACTCGGGTAGGCAGTGACGCAAGAAGTGACGTCAAAAACACAGGGTGACTCGCGTGGAAATCCGCTAAAAATATTTAAAATTCAGCGAAATAATTGTCGGTAAGTGAGAGAAAGATATGGTAAGAAGTTGTTAACCACTCCCCGAAGTTTGATTAATTTGCTCTGAATCTCGGTGTACCTGCCCATGGTTCTCATGCTTTGAGACCTCAGTCTCCGAGAACAATACAGTGCGTGACTGTGTTAGTCTGATTCTCAGTGACCACGCATATTTTTTCCCCGAGGTTTTTAATGATTCTGCTTGGTGTACTGATGGCTTAGAGAAATGACTTACACTTCTGTACAGCGCTGCACGCTGGCCATTCCTAGATTCTTGCGCTGAAGGATAACAGATGACGGCAGAGACGGACAAACTAGTGGTGGTGAAACTTGACACCGTGCATTAAACTACGAACATATCCCTGTGGTTAAGACACGCACACTAGTGGAGTGGAGTGATTCGGGAGACAGCGTCACAAATTTATTTGTCCAACGGCAGAGGCACCTCATGCGTGACTCCGCGTGACCCGTGGAGAAGGCGCATAATCGCTGTATGCTGCAAAGCGCATCGACTTTTTTTCTCATATGTGGACAACAAGTTCGGAACCGTGATACGCGACATTCCAATACATTTTTATGGTTTCGTTAAGCAGTCATGATTCAGAAAAAAACTTTTCTTCCCAAACTTCATATTTCCGTTGGCCAGCGGGAGCATCTGGTAGTGATACAATAAGCTTCGGGATTAGGTCAAGTTGCTTTTCCCCTTCCGAGAAGTTAGTCGAAAGACGATATTGCCGAATATGAGGCCCAGTATTTGGATGAGTCGCCCATTTTTCGAAACAGGTATGTTGGAACTGAATCTTGTTCACCGGCAGCTTATTCCGTGTTGATTTCACACGCACGCAATCCCACTCTTGCTTATTCACACGTTTTGAGCTACACTTTTACAGCAAATTTGTGTATGGCTACAAGTTCTACTGGACTGCATCCGCGGACAAAACGACGCGTACAACAACTTTGCAAATGTGGACGGATCCCGGGTGCTGTGCAGAGCGTGGAGGAGTGGCTGGTAGGCGCAACAATGTGAACTAAGTAAACCAAGTGAAAAGTGAAATGGATCAAAGTCAAACTATAAGCGGACTAAAGGTGCGACGGAGTTGATAAAATGCGAATTGAGTGATTGTAACGTTAACCAATGATCTTCAAGTGTTCCCTAGGTGAAAGGTATAATGCATTTAGTGAAGCTGTAAATGATGAAAAGTGAGTCAGTTTATCGAGTCGTATCCAAAGAGAATTTTACAGCGCTGGCCCGAAGCCACGACCATAGCATTTTGATGGACGCTACGATCGAACAACTCAAGAGTTCGCTTGCAACTGCGCGTTATACCTGGCAACGGAAAAGGTGCGATTGTTTCCAGCATGAATTTGCGATCTTTTCGCGCCTGGCGGGAAGGCCACAAAGACTTTAAGCGCGTGCGGTGGACGATTAGGCGAGTGCATTTTGGCCGCCGGGGTCCAGAGCCGACGATGAACGTGGCCCGTTGATGGCATTGGTGATGGAACTGACTGAAACGAGTACTTATTTGGTGTGGGCGCCGCAGTGCAATTGAACATTTGACGTCATTTTGCGCCACGTGACGGCGCACGGCGAATAGCGGTACAAGGAAAGGGTATGCGCCACTTTGCTCCCCGAGGGAGCATATACAGGGAAGCTATCGGCGACCTGCTGCAAGAGCCATTACCAGCGCCGTCCGCCTTCCCGTGTTCGCACCACATTGCCGTTGGCTGCAGCCAGCGCCTCTAACGGCTGCTCGGGAAGGCCGGGATAACATCACTCAGCTCACTATCGACAGACATACCTCTCCAACGTCGCAACGCTCAACACCCTTGATTCCTTTATATCACACACGCGTGCCCGGCAAATTCAAACCTTATGGCCATATAGGCCTACAACAATTGTAACATGCATGGTGTTCTTGGCAAAACGAGAGGTAACAGTGTTTTGACAGGGTGTAAATAAAAAAGCACCCTTTTAACACCCTTATAGGTGTGAAAATGTTTAGTGTGTATAGTTTAAATAATTTATGAACTATGCTGTTGTTAGAAATGTGCAATACATTGTCATTTCAGTGGGCGCGAAATGAATTCGAGGGTCTGTTCAAGCACTCGGCCGCGCGAGCCGTCCTGTACCTGCGGTGAGTACACACAGTGCGGCGCACAAGGGAATGTAATAATTTCCGGGGTCCCAAAATCACGATGATTATCGGAGAAGCCGTAGTGGAGAGCATCGGAAATTTCGACCACCTGAGGTTCTCTAACGTACACTGACATCGCACAATGCACAGGCCTCAACATTTCGCCTCTATCTAAATGCAGCAACCGCGACCGGGGATTAGATTCCTCGATTTTCGGATCAGCAGCCGAGTGCCGTAGCGACCTGGGCTAGTATAGTGGCCAGGCCAAAAGTGAATCTATGCGACAACTGACGGTCTGACATCTGCAGGTACTTTCATTACATCAAGAAAATGTAATTAAGTTTACGCGATAGCGCAGCAAATTCGTGTGCGACGTTTCCTTGGTCAGTCTATTTATTTTTTTCCTGGAAACTATCCTTACAAATATGATCGCTAAGCATTTACTATTGTTAGTTTCACGTTCAGTATAAGCAACCGCATGAAACGCGTATAGCTTCCTTTCTTCGCGTTCTTTATGTATTTGTTTCGGTTATACGTGGTGCTAATGATCGCTCAACATTCGCGCAAAAGCAGTGCCTTTCTTACGCGCGTGCCACTGTCCAAAACTTGTACTGCCCTGACCGTCACGACATCGAGGGACGTCCATAGCGTGTTCCTACATAGCGCAGAACTACGTGCTGCACCAACGCCTCATATAAAAGAGGCCTCCTCATAGCCAACGCCTCCTGGAAGGAGGCGTGCTGGGCTCGCAACCAGAAACCAGCGCAACACTAGGCAACCTCGTGAGCTGTCTACCACACACCACAATGCAGTGAAAACCGTTGTATAGCTATTCCTTCTCGTTGCACTGTTTGCTCTTTTCTAGCTACGTCACAGTGGTTATTCACGAGAGAAGCCTTTTCTCGTTCAAAGCTGCGAAACGACACCATTGCTAACAGTTCGGTTCGTTCTCAGGAAAACGAGGCCAAGAGACTCTCTAAGATGTGCAGTTATACAGACTTGCGCGTTACGATACCGCAGTAATTATGGCGTGGTGGGTACTTCCCTAGTTGGCGAAATGAGTTATGGCGCAGGTGGATACCTACCACCTCTACTTGCACTAGTTTCCTCAAGCGTTTAAAATGGCCTCTAAGAACGTCGCTCCTCCAGCTTACACTCACTGTCCTACGGTTCCACGCAGGCCTGGCTCTTTTCATGAAGGCCGAAAAAAAAAAAAAAAAGGCACGCTTGCGCGGTGCGTGCCTCCAGCGTAAAGTCCAGGGCACGCCATATAACTGAGGGTGCGCTGCAACTCAAACTCCGTATTTTCAGAGGCCCTACAGAACGGGTGTGGAGGAGATGGTCGGTGTGGTTCTTATATTCCACTGACAATATAAATGCGCGTGCAGTTCAACATTCTGCCCCGCCACGGTGGTCTAGTGGCTATGGTACTCTGCTGCTGATACGAGGGTCGCGGGGTCGAATCCCCGCTGCGACGGCTGCATTTCGATAGTCCAAATGTTGAGGCCCGTGTACTGTGCGATGTCAGTGGCGCACGTTAAAGAACCTCGGGTGGTCAAAATTTCCGGAGCCCTCAACCACGGCGTCTCTCATAATCACAAGCAGGTTTTGGGAGGTAAAACCCCAGAAATCAATCAAATCAATGAACAATTCAACACTGTGTTGTTCTTCACTATACGTCTGCGAACAATCATAATATAAGCGTACATAAGATGCTCTGCAGTTGGTTTCGTGACTATGTCGGGTAGTCAGAACTACTTGCTGACACCAACGCCTCATATAAAAGAGGCTCCTCATAGCCAACCGCTCCTGGAAGGAGGCGTGCTGGCTCGCAACCAGAAACCAGCGCAAACACTAGGCAACCTCGTGGAGCTGTCTCCACACACCACAATGCAGTGAAAACCGTTGTATAGCTATTCCTTCTCGTTGCACTGTTTGCTCTTTTCTAGCTACGTCACAGTGGTTATTCACGAGAGAAGCCTTTTCTCGTTCAAAGCTGCGAAACGACACCATTGCTAACAGTTCGGTTCCTTCTCAGGAAAACGAGGCCAAGAGACTCTCTAAGATGTGCAGTTATACAGACTTACGCGTTACGATACCGCAGTAATTATGGCGTGGTGGGTACTTCCCTAGTTGGCGAAATGAATTATGGCGCAGGGGGATACCTACCACCTCTACTTGCACTAGTTTCCTCAAGCGTTTAAAATGGCCTCTAAGAACGTCGCTCCTCCAGCTTACACTGTCACTGTCCTGCGGTTCCGCGCAGGCCTCGCTCTTTTCATGAAGGCCGAAAAAAAAAAAAAGAAGGCACGCTTGCGCGGTGCGTGCCTCCAACGGAAAGTCCAGGGCACGCCATATAACTGAGGGCGCGCTGCAACTCAAACACCGTATTTTCAGAGGCCCTACAGAACGGGTGTGGAAGAGATGGTTGGTGTGGTTCTTATATTACACTGACAATATACAATGTTATAAATGCGCGTACAGTTCAACATTCTGCCCCGCCACGGTGGTCTAGTGGCTATGGTACTCTGCTGCTGATACGAGGGTCGCGGGATCGAATCCCCGCTACGACGGCTGCATTTCGATAGTCGAAATGTTGAAGTCCGTGTACTCTGCGATGTCAGTGGCGTACGTTAAAGAACCTCGGGTGGTCATAATTTCCGGAGCCCTCAACCACGGCGTCTCTCATAACCGCAGCAGGTTTTGGGAGGTAAAACCCCAGAAATCAATCAAATCAATGAACAATTCAACACTGTGTTGTTCTTCACTATACGTCTGCGAACAATCATAATATAAGCGTACATAAGATGCTCTGCAGTTGGTTTCGTGACTATGTCGGGTAGTACATATATATTTGGTAAAATCGCTGATGCTTTTACTTGCTGACTTTTCCAGAGATGTCAACTTCTTAGCGAAAGTGGAGGAAACGCTGCCACTCTGCCAGGCGGTGAGCAACAGTTCATTTCTCGGCCGCGTTCTATTTGTGCAGCAGCACGGCTCATCCCAAACAACGTTTGCATTTTTCGCGAACTAAATAAATAGGCGCATCGTCGCCTTTTCGCCGACAGGTGGTGGCGCTGCAGCAGATCAAGAAGATTCTGTTCGACGACCGAGCGATTCTCTTTGACGACTGCGTGGCTTTCGCCCGGTTGCGGTTCCAGGATCAGTACAACGACCAGCTACGCAAGCTGCTACGCAACCACCCCGAGGATCAAGTACGAGCTCCCTCTTTTATCGGCCTGTGCGAGCGAAATAGACGGGGGTTCGTGGTCCACCGCCAATCTGGTGAACGGGCACCTAAATGCAAAGAATTAGCCTATACCACCATATATCGCGCATGAATAATCGATCAACATAAAAGCGTCATTCTTGACCTCTGTAATCAAGAATGGAGGAGCACGCGAAACGTGCAGAGGGACGCCAATGTAAAGCTTTCGCATTATTTAACCGTTAGTATTACAACTTTGCTTTCGACTCTGCCTAAAGGGGGCCCTGCAGCGTTTCTTGAACATCGTCTGAAAACGGTGTCAATCGGTCATTGAGGCTTCTGTGAACATGTGAGCAACAAACGTTATATCGCTGCGGGCGCCAGGGAATTCGCAATTTGGTTTCACATACAGCCGGGGATCGCCTGTTCTTCTTTCCACAAATGACGTCTCTGACAGGCCGCTTCACCTTTCTCGTTCTTCAGGGATCGACACATACACCGTCCGTAATTGTTGAACTCAAAAAGAACAAACAAAGCATCGCCGAGGATCTTTCCGCGATCATGAGATCAGCCAATGCTAATTCTGCCTCAAGTGACGTAGTCGGTGCCCCCAGTGACGTAATTTGTTGAAAGAGGAGGATGCGCTTTCCCGCTTAATTTTAATCAAACTGCAAATTCCCTGGTTCGTATAGCGCATTAGTACTTGACCGACTTAATCAGCCTCTACCACAGACTGCCCATCTTTTCTTACAAGATTCAAAAGTGCTAAGGGCCCCTTAGCACTTTCGAATACTATACGTAAAAACGCTGGACTTAACTACACTTAAAATTGAAGATTCAATCGACTAAACGTCGCTGCGCACTCACTGCCTTACATAAGGTCTATGACGTGAGGCTGATACTCTCGGTGCTTTGGATTGCATTAGGTGTAGAGAAGCATATGTCAGAATCTGCAAAAGGTATAGACCGAGAAGTTTCGCAAGTTGCTCGGTTGGTGTCCCCTACGAGTTCGTACCTTTCTTTCTCGGTCAATATGGGCCTTAGTCATGACGTAAGCGTCGTGCCTTAGTTTCCGCAACTGCTATTCTTCGCAGACTACCAACTCTGGTACTCCGTTCTGGTCTGGCCACAAACGATGCCCTCATCCCATCGAGTTTGACCCCGACAACGTAAGAGCATCCGTGCTTGTGTTAAGTGCTTTTCTGTTTATATGCGCTTATCTGTGCTTGCACAACATTTATGTCGCTGATGTGTTGAAGGAGTACCAACACGATGACGCATTTTCGTATTCCTCTAAATGAAAGCAGGGATTCTGAGAACCTTTGAAAAAGTATCGTGGTGCCTCGGAACGCAACCAATTTTTCTTTACTACAACCACCTTGAAAATCCATTTTCGGTTTCAATTTCGAGGGGGCGGTATCCTAGTGCCGTGCCAACACATTGGGACGTAGGTCTCGGTCATGTGGAGACAGCAACTCGTCATCGAGTCGCAGTGATTGTCTCGGTTACTGTCAGTAGCACATGCAGCGTGCTAACAATTCCATTGTCTTCCAGCGAGTCTAACAGTGATTATGGCGATTTTTGGAAGACTGCGTTCACGCGTTATCGTATTGTCGATTGTGATGGAGCTGGCTTGCAGATGCTCGGACGGGAAAACGTTAAAATTAAATTAAAATACATTACACGTGTTCCCTGGCTCTGGTGTTTGGAGAACGTTAACGATGCGCGCCAGGTATACAAAAAAGTCCTTTGCGCCGCCACAGACTTGTCAAAGGAGTTCTTTTTATTGATATATTAGATGTGGGCGCACAAATAAGGCGCCAGGGTACTCCTTGGCTCCCGGGTGTGGTGAACGTTCAACATGCATGGTTGCGAAGCAGTATGCGAAGCAATTAACCTGGCATAATGTAACCGGCACTGTTCCGCATGCTTCAGATATCTGGGACGCATGTCATGGAATGTTTTGCAAGAATGTTCCGGTTGCAACTGGAATTTGTGTAACCAGAGTAGGAGTGTATACGCGTGGAAGCGTTGTAGAGGGAAATTATGCTCGATTCTGTAACAACGTGATGCCCGCGGCGTCTCTCATGACTCGCACCTCACCTTCCCTTTGTATTGCAGACCCTGCACATGGACTACATCGTGGCTGCAGCCAACCTGCGCGCAACGATGTTTGGAATACCGCACAACACGGACCGTGTGGCGATCGCCGAAATGCTCGAAGATGTCCAAGTCCCAGCATACAACCCACAACCGTTTGCGAACGTCCCCACTAAAGCAAACAATCCACGTGCGCAGAAGTGTTTCTTTGTGGATAAGAGTGGTGCGTGTTAAAGTTTTGTCAACCTATTCTTACCATGATATGGTGAATAATACGAAGGAGCGATAGAATCGAGCGAAGAGAATCATAGGTACTACGAACGGCGGTTTCAGCTTAAGCGTCGAAACTGTATGTAAGGAAGATAGATTGAAATTACCTGCACAGGTAAAGAGATGTCCATGGATAAATGACCAGATTACCAAGCAGCCATAGTTACATTGCATTGCACTCTCCAGGGTATAGTATGAGGACCCGTATGCTAGTACGCCTAGAAGGTAATGGGTATAGAAATGATTAATCAACTAGCAGATCACTTGAACGTAGAGTGAAGGTGGCACAATGGAAAGGACGGTAATAAATAAAAAGGCGCAGTTTCATGTGAACTGTCGTTTGGGGAAGTACAAATGCCTAGGGTGTTAAATATAGTGCTTGAGTACCCGCTACATTTTTTTTTTTACGCGAGAGCATATACTTGCGTAAAACCTCGCCATTATGGAAGACTGCTGACCGGTGTCCTTTTAGTAATGTAACTACTCGCGTATTACCAGCAACGGTAAGCACTGACTACGGTAGACTATACCATCAGTTGTGCTCGTTTGTGTCATCCAAATGATCGCTATTGTTGGCTCTGATTGCTTAGGTTGGTTAGCGGCCGCTTACGATTGGCAAATATTGGCTGGTGTTGCCACGTGTTGCGTAAACGATGACTGTCGTCACCGATCCGAGTCGTGACACGGGACGCAGTCGCCGGAAAGGATTTCACGAAAGCTTGGACAATTAGGTTTCGGTCTCCTTCGGCGCACTAGCAAAACGCCAGTAGTCGTTCAAAGACCGAGTCAGAGGCCAAGGGTGATCAAACAAAACAAATATATTCTCATCAAACGGGTAGCTACACAAAACGTGCACAAACACGCCTCTTCAATATACAAACACAGATGGGTTACAACATTACACGAAACAAACAACAAACGTACAAGCTCATGCACTACAATAAATAATAAAACACAAGTCATATTCACCAGTCACTCGAAGTGCCTTCTCAACATGAAGTTTGCACGCCTGGCTCGTCGGTTGGCTCGCGGAGCAGCGTCGTTTGACGTCTTCTTCCTTCTCGCACGCTCTCGGACGACTAGGACTGCTGCTGTCGGCCCGGGGTCAACTCTTCATACTGCCTTCGGTAGTCGTTCCAGAAGTTTCGGCGCTGGCCACGTGATGTAAGCACGCGCAAAACTGAACGAACCTTCTTGATAAAACCGGAATCTTCGCCTCTTGGTCGGCACCTCTTTCTCCCTCACCTGTCGCGACGAGCGTCGGTACGTACTCTTCGCCTCCTCTCTCTCCCTCCGTCTGATTCACGTGCACCCGTCATGATAGGATGACTCACTGCCGCGTTCTACAATTTCCGAGTCCGTTCTAGAACCTCGCCGTCTCGACATCGGTCAGCTGCTGCGTGACCTTGTGAGCGCCTTTACCGCACCGTTTTTCTTCGTTGTTTTCCAGTGCTCCTTCTAACTTGCCGCCGGGTTATTAGACAAAGTGGCCACTCTTTTGTGACAGTCTTTACTCCGCTATCCGCGGCGTTCATTCCTTCTCGGCCCAGTGCCTTTGGATGGCGCTTTGGACATACGCACATAGACAGCAATTTTTTCATCATTAGGCAAGTTGAGTCGTTGGATCTGCATTTTTTTTTAGGGGCGAAGCTCCTTAAAGCGGCACCCGTTCGTCCCTCGTCGTAGTCGTAGTGCGTAACCAGTCTTACGCTTTGACCTCCAAGGTGGTGCCGGTGGGAGATTTCTCCTGTGCGTTGTTGAACAATAAAAAATTCGCAGCGTGCGCGTTAACTAAAAGCCGAATTCTTCTGTCTCTCATTCCCCATTAGCAGCCATTGGCATGTTCCAGTAGGAAACGTTAGTAGAAGTAGAAGTGTAAGTGTTAGCTAAAAGCCGACTTCTTCTGTCTCTCATTCCCATTAGCAGCCATTGTTTACCTCCGAGTTGCCTTCAGGAACGTCAGGTGGCGCGCGAGCTCTCTCACTCTTCCATCTGCTGTCTTGTGTGAGACAGAAAGAGAGAGAGAGAGAGCGAGAGAGCGAAAGACTGTCCGTTTCTAACGATGATGATCTGTTTGTGCTAGCGCGTTACGGCGCGTGTAAGAAGCTGGTGCAAGACGCTGTGGCTTCTCCGCCTTATACTCTTTCAGCAGTCATGTGATGGCGTCGGCAAACGCGGTGCGCGTTCCGGCCTGTGTAAGGGGCTGCGTAAGACGCTGTGGCCTCTCCCCCCTTACTAGAGTGTACTGCATGTTTGTAACGCGTTTGTGCTAGCGTCCCCTTAAACGCCAGATCCCAGCGTTCGAATAGTGTTTCTGACGTCTTTACATGATGATCAACTGGGCGAATTACACGGAAGATTAACGGTTTATCGGTGGTTCACTCCGGAGCTTCGCCCACTCATCATCATTCACCCTGTGGATATGCTGTGAATTTTTCCTTCCGTGCAGACTCGGAGACCTTGGAGGAATTGATGCAAGCGCTGTCCGATCGCAGTAAGCTGAAGGACGTGCAGCTCAGGACGCTGGAGTTCGAAAAAGACGACGACACCAACTTCCACATGGACTTCATCGTTGCGGCGTCCAACCTGCGCGCGGCCACCTACAACATCGAGCCAGCAGACCGGCTCAAGAGCAAGCTCATCGCGGGCAAGATCATACCAGCCATTGCCACCACTACGTCTCTCGTGGCTGGTCTCGTCTGCCTCGAGTTATACAAGGTGACGTCACGATCCACTTTTCAGTGCGTGTTTAGGTCGAAGCATGTTCATGCTATATGTTGACTACATGCTGCCCGAATGCCCCTTATGTACTGAATGCACGTAACAAGTAAACCGATGGAGGTGGATTGAGGGACTATCCGAAGGCCGCTGCGGTGGTGGAGGGAATATGGCACTTGGCTTCTGACCCGAAAGAGGCGGGACCGATCCCGACCACAGTGGTCGCACTTCCATGGAGGCCAAATGGTTCATTCCCGTGTACTGTGCCTTATCAATGCGCGTTAAATAACCTCGGATGTTTGAAAATCGATCGTGTCCTTAGATTTGGGTGGACATTAAAGAAACCAACATGGTCAGAGTAAGGCCGGACCTACGGTGTGCTTTATAATCATGTTGTCTCGGCACATAAAACCACAGAATTTTGTTTTCTGAAAAAGTGGTGCTACAAGTTCCTAAAGATAGACTAATACATTACGTAATAAATATTCGAATTTTCCTGATATACCTACGTTGCAGTGTACGACGTAATAAAGCCTACGGATGCAGAAAGGCGGGGCGTAATAAAGCCTTGTAATTTCAGCGCTATTATTTTCTACGTTTAATAGTACTGTGTATAGAAACTTGTGCCCTACCAGTCAGCGCAATCATGCAGAGTGCTCAGCAGGCATCAGGAATGTACGTGACCAATATATGACAGGTTACTTTGCAACTATTGTTGTTCGAAGCGGGAAACCAGAGACGCGCGCATTCAGAACTCGCGGCTTACTGGCGAGCCCTACGACGGGAAGACCGCCGAACCTTCCCAGAATTTGTTACGCAAGAATGCATGCAAGAGTGCAATAGCCAGTACACGCATTCACATTATACATATAGGCACATTCGCGTTATGTGCAGATATGTTGCGCGTTAGTCTCGTTTTAGCAAAGGTGGAATTACTATACGTTTTCTCCCAATATTAAGATGTGCTTGAAATGGCGCTATTAGAAAACTATGTTGTCTTTGTTTTATTTTCCGAACGACGTATTTCGAGCAGCTGGTTCAGAATCACAAGTTGGAACTGTACAAGAATGGTTTCGTCAACCTGGCGTTACCTTTCTTCGGCTTCTCCGAACCAATTGCCCCAGTCAAGAAAAAGGTGAGTTACTGTTTCATCTATCCTAGTGACTGAAGCTTCACCCTTCAGAGGGAACTATTGATGTTAATGGTGCTACTATTGGTGTTTTGTTCGTTGCGAGGCTTGCACCGACAGTAAGTTCTTCGACGTGGAGAGATGTTAATACATTATCCATATCCAAACTTGTTCGTTTATAGTCATTGTCCTGCGAAGGAATTGTCATTGTAATAATGTGGGATAGCTATAGTTTTACATTTGAGTCCATAAGGCAAGGAGGTCATTTGTGCTACAGCTGTTCTTGGGAGCATGTGCGAATCAAAGATGCGAGAGAGAGAGAGAGAGAGAACACTTTATTGATGAACCGGAGATGTCAGCCTGGTTAATCGCCTGGCTTGCTACTCCAGGTACTTTGCGGTGATTATGATATTTACAGTGATCACATCTAACATAACACGTACATACGGTCACACTTACTCACACACTCATATATACATATATACACTATAACTCAGTTTACAGCGTTTCATTGAGGCATGTTGCCCGTAGAAACGCTATCAGCGCCTTGGTGCTACGTAGTGCGCAGGCGCTGTCTTGCCACGGGCCTAGGAGATGCCGCAGCTCCAAGGTCGTACCGTGTGGCAAGTGAAGCGCTGCCTTCAGAGTCTTTCTATCCGACTCGTAGCGCTGGCAGTTGCACAGGACGTGTTCAATGTCCTCTCGTGTGTTGCATGCGGAGCACAATGGAGAATCAGACTGTTGTATTTTGTGCTTAAAATCTCTCGTGTATGCTACATTGAGTCTTAATCGGTGAAGGCACGCTTCATCACGCCTGGCTAAACCTTGAGGTACGTGGAAGCTGCAGGCTGGGTCAATGGCGTGTAGTGGTCCATACTGATGTCCTGGATCACACCAGAAGTGTCGCTGCTGATTCCAGGCAAATGTCGATACCATAGTCGCCGCATCTTTTCTTGAAAGGGGTATGGCTGTTGGTGGTGTTTTAGTTCCATGGGCTGTTCTGGCAGCACTGTCGGCCCGAACGTTTCCTTGTATTCCACAGTGGGCTGGTAACCACTGGAATACAACGCGGTGATTAAGTTCATGAGCATTATTGCCTAGCCGCTTGATGTCCAAAACTAGTTGTTCTTGGGCTCGTGGTGACTTCAGGGACTGCAGCGCCGCTCGCGAATCAGAGAAGATTACCCAGGAATCAGGTGTCTGAGCTACGATGTAAATAAGCGCTCTCCGCAGCGCAGCCAGCTCAGTAGCTGTGGCAGATGTGCGATGACCCAAGGTGGCAGAAATTGACATGTTTGCCGACGGGATCCACAGACCTATTGCCGATGATGTGTCCGTAACAGAGCCATCAGTGTAAATGTGGCGGCAGGATCTGTAGTTGGCGTTAATATGCTCCAGGGCGAAATATTTCAGTGCTGGAGCTGGCGTGTTACTTTTACTCTTGATGCCCGGTACAGTCGTGACTATGGCCCAAGAGGGTAGTTTCCATGGCGGCGTTGTCGGAATTGATGGCTTTTCGTACATCAGCGGAAGAAGGGTCTGTACTTCGGATGTGGTGGCTGATGCAAGCGGATGGTTGTGAACCCTAGCAGCAAAACGCACACAGGCTCGAAGAAACTCTTGCTTCAGTAGCAGTGGCACCGAAAGTCGCCGGCTTTCTGTAAGGGTTCCTACGATCGAAGTCTTTTTAGGCAGGCCCAGGCATATCCTCAGCGCTTTAGCTTGCATACTGGTAAGCGCCTGGATACTAGACTTGGAAAGTCCCTGTACCGCAGGGAAGCTGTACCGCAAGAGACCTTCGCAGAGAGCAGTGTACATTCGCAGCAGAGCAGCCACAGAGCAGCCACCAGCATTGCTGGACATCATACGAAAAATATTTGCGTATGATTCCAGTTTAGCCTTCAGTGTTCTTGTATGAGGCGACCACGTCAAGGATCTGTCGAATGTGACCCCCAGAAACTTGTGGCTTGGTACGTATGGGATGTGAGATCCTGCCACCTTTAACTTATAGCGCGACATATCCCGTTTAGATCAAAGATGCGATGTCGGCTTATTCAAATTGGAAAAGGCAGCTTTCAAAGGAAGACTGCGATTACTCATGGGGACATTTCGCGAGTCCTGGTCAAGTGGCTTCAGATCCGCTTGCGAAATTTTGGGATGCTGTGAGGTGCAGTTTCAAGTCGATAACAGAAAAGAAAAACTTACGCAACGTCCGACACTTCTCATTTGGAAAGTGTGACTGTACAAAAAGAGAAAATGTCTCGCTATCTTTTGCACTCGCATATGCAGTCGACGTAATGTTTCTGCTCCGACTGCGAACCGTGCCCTGTGGTGACACACTTGTAGCCGCGTTTCAAGTTGCAAAGCGTTAGCTTTATAACCTGTGAGCGCGTGAAAATAATGGGTGCGCGATGCGACAAAAGCCTATTAAATTTGGCCCAAGCTACTTAGCCAAATATTTTTTTTCTCGATTCTTTTGCATCAGTTCCGGGACCAAGAGTTCACCCTATGGACATGCCTTAATGTTCAAGGCGAGCTCACCGTCAAGGACTTTATTAGACACTTCAAGGTAAGGGTGAATTCGTCGATAAATCGGTAGACTGTACGTGTGTTTACCGAAAAACAAGAGCTGGCACAGGCTTGAAACGCTCAATCGAAGCCAATGCACTGCTTCTTCGGAGTGGGCCCGATAAACGTATTAGGCTGCTGCCTAAGCAAAATATACTTACCTAAGCTCTCGCCATGAGTTTTCGTGCCCAAATTACCAGCGCCTGTATTTTACAGCTCTTCTGACTACCACGCTGTGACCAGTATACGGATACGTCAACTGCTACCTACTTATCGCGCCATAGTGTAAGACGTGTCAGTCGGTATCTACATTTGCGCACTCCTGTAGTAAATGTTGATATCGTATACATTCCGAACGTTTCTGTCGCAAGTAACCGCAGTGTGCGCAAGAGATTCGGGCAGTCTTGCTTTATTCTACAGGAGGTAATTGGCGATGAGTGGTTCGAAAGGGAAAGGGCTGGGAACGCAGGAGGTCCCACCAAATTGACGAGGCTGGTTGTGCGTTCTAGATGTCACTTTATACACGTGCGCAACATATGCACACATTCAACAATGCACTTTCACACTAACAAAGCGAAAAGAAGCTTATCAGCATCCCTTACTACTGTAGACTAACTCGTAGTGTCAAGCTGTCTGGGCCGACGCAGGCTCACCCATTGACGACACGGGGCAGCCCAGGTAACATGGCGTCGCGATGGTGCAATTCAGAAAAAATAATACGTCTGAATCTGAAATGAGCGCCGAGAGGACCGGCACTGCTTTGAGAATCGCTATAGAGGCTACAGCAGACCTCATGGTGAATCGAGAAGACGATGGCGGTCACGTGCAGCACGTTCTGCAACTCGTGGACGGCTAGTAGAGCTTCAAGACTATGGCCTCTTCACTGTGCCTGCGGCAGTATATAAATCAGTTGTCACCCAATACCGACCGCGACGCGGACTGCGGTTTACCGATTGAAAGTTCTGTGTAGTTGGTCGATTCGAGCTCTATACGCACGATGCGGTGGACGTCGCAAACAAAATACGACATAAGCTAAAACGCAGATAGTGACGCTAAATCGTAACGTAGGGGTTACAGCATAGGACTCTACGTTAATACTCCGAACGAGCGCAACCTCGCTCACGCTGCGTAAAGCGCGTTTATGTATACATACCGCTGGAAGACACTGACGCCAAATGTTGCGTAATCGTAAGATCTTCGCAATTTCACTTACCTCCATCGTTGTACTGTCACCGCTGCCACCGTCGATCAAGCGGTAATGAAAATGTGGTCGGCTCGGTGAATTAGTTGACTCTTTATGAGTGCTACGCACGAAGGTCGCAGTTCATTCATGTTTTCGGCGAGCCATTTCTCTAGAGCTCTGCAAAGCGAAGGAATGTTGACAAAGCTGCAGTATTGCCATCCGTCCACTCGCAGCATGAAGTTGCAAAGAAAAGCTGTAGGAATCTCTCAGGCATAAAACTTTCTAGTTCGGCATTCATACTTGGAGTCACCACCTTTTTTCATAGTTATACTCCTGCGTGGTCAATGTTTTAGTCGGTTACAGGACGCAGTGAGAGACCAAGACGGGGTCAAGGCAATGTTAGCTTCTTCTTTCTTTTTTTAAACCTTTGTATTCCTTCCTTCTCTGCATTTGGCAGGCGAAAAGTGGCTATAGAGCAGCAGCGGCGGCGGCGGCGGCGGCCTAATGATCAACGGTTATCCTGCCTCCTCATTATATGCCGTGCCCACGCCCTTTTCTTGATTTATACTACAATGTCACGCATTGTTACGATCTGCCACCCCCTCACCAGCGCGATGTTGGCGAAGGAAATAACAAGCGCAGATGTCCCATACGCAAGCACACGCAGTGAATCAGCCGGAGACGTACTGAAAAACAAAACTTTAATGTAGTGATTAGGCGGAAAATGCACCCATGCAATACAACACCTACAAACAACAAACATGCAAATAATATGAATCAGTCGACTCCAAAAGGCAAGTATCTTGAAATTAAGACACGTAAAGAAAATAACGCAGACAGTAAGTAAAGGCTGAAACTTCACAAGAATATAATTCACAGCAAGTGCGTGGGAGTTCGAAGGTAGAAACAGACATAAGTGAGATGATAGGAAGGGTTAAGCCCTCGACAATCGCAGCGAGGAGCCGCGGGAAGTTCTGGCACGACTGCGATATGTCGGCAGTGTCAACACTGATGCTTCCTGGAGTCAGTTCTTCGATGCGACCTTGTTTCCATTAAGCGGCCGTGCCCGGTGACTATACGTTGCATACGGTAGGAATGACTGGTCTGACTGGACTGGACACTGCCTGGACTGACTGGTTGATACGCCGCGCTTACATAGCACCGTTAGCCGCGATTCGCTGCGTGGTTAAGATCTCTTCACTTGCAACATTTTCATTGATCGCTGCCCCCAAAATCTATCTAGAATGCCTCCGCATTAGTGCGAGGGTAAAGGAAAGAAAACCACTCGCCGACGCCGGCTCAGGTCGCGGGGTTTCTTCTTTTTACTAGCCGTCTCGACGGCAGATTCGAAGGCCTGCTGCGCTAATGGGACGCAACAATGCTGAAAAAGCGCCCCTCACCACGCTCCCGTTCCCCTCTGTGCGGTGAACCTATGCATAGAGTAACTGTATATGCTTCCTATAGCCTTTGGGAGGCTATACAGTAACTCTACTACAAATGGTGCCGTGGAATGACACCGAAAATATCCTCCTCCGCGGCTGTACCTGGCGCTTAGAACCGAACCGTCTGAGTTGCCACGCCACAAGTCCTCTGCTTCTTGCATGGGACGACGGTTTCTTGCGCTGCCTCGCTACGACAGTCTTGCCACGCCGAGAAAATGTTCCGTGACACGTATGCCCGCTTACGCCCTACATATGTCGTTTTCTTTCTTTTTTTTTCCTTTTTTGCAGGAAAAGTACCAAGTTGATGTCCTCATGTTGTCCGATGGACCAAGGACGTTGTTCGCCAGCTTCATGCAGTCGGAAAGGAATCTTCGGATGACGTGAGCTCCCTTTTTTCAGAAATCCCACAAGTTACTATAGCTAAGCGTGGGGCACAGTATCATCATCATCATGTCTACGCCCACTGCAGGATAAAGGTCTCTCCCATAGATCTCCAATAATCCCGGTCCTGTCTAACTGCGCCAGGACCGGGCACAGTATAACGGTGTGTATATACGCCGTGCGCATTTAGTGCTAAATATATTCGTAAATCATACTGCGGGATGCCACGTCTCCTGAATCACGAATCCCAAGGTAACGTAACTGTTCATTCGATCAGCAATGGCTGCGGGCGAGCATACCAACGCTGCACTCGGCAGGGTAGCGAAACGAAATACCTCGTCTGCAGTCTGTTTAAGGAGTTCCATGCCACAGAATCAAGGCTACGAGGCCATCGAGCGCAGAATTCTTCCGAAGCGCGACGAAACGCCGTTGTTCGGACACGCACACCCACGGCCAATCTGGACGCAGACCGGCCGTGGCACACCACGCTTCGTCTTCCTCCTCCTATAGGGCTACAGCTGCCACCGCAGCGCCCGCCATTGGCAGATAAGCCGCGGAAGGACACGTTTAAAATGTGTTCCCCCTCCGGATTGGTGGAAGAGGCTTGTAGCTTCCACAGTGCTGCACGGAACTTCTGAAACAGACTATAAGCTGGGCAGCCGGGCACCGTCGGTGACGCATACCTCGTTTGGCGCTGCCGTAGCGCTGTGTTATCGGGCGGTATTGCCATCGAGCCCTGTATGGCCAGCTCCAACCATTATAGGATGGATTGCCACAGCGTCCGACATGTCTTGAAATTCTCGGCATCTGTGCTTATTTTCCTCTATTTGTAATGAGCGTAGTAATTGGCTGATTAAAGGTGCCGAGCAAAATTTACATTTGGCCCCACCACAGTAGTCTAGTGGTCATGACTCGGCTGCTGATTCCAAACTCGCAGGATGGACTCCCGGCCGCGGCGTCTGCATTTCGATGGAGGCGAAATATTGCGGCCCGTGTATACTGTGCGATGTCAGGGCACATTAAAATACCTCAGGTGCTTCAATGTGCCCTGACATGTGTAATTTAATGTGCCCTGACATGTGTAATTTCCGGAGCCCTCATAATCGTAGCATGGTTTTGGGACGTAAAACACCAAAAATCATCACCTGGAGTTCTTCAACGTTCGCTGGAATCCACAGTATACACGGGCCTCAACATTCCGCCTCCATCATAATGTAGCCGCCACGGCTGGGATTCGATCCCGCGACCATCGGACCAGCAGCCGAGTGCCATAACCACTTGACCACCGTAACGGGGCAAGCGCTGGAAGCACTAAATTTCCACCTTTTGTGGCGTCGTTTTGTCCCGCTGCAATAATGGTCATCCATCTTGCGCCGCTTTCCTTGCGACGCCGCGCATCTGGTACATTCATGTCACCAACGCTGTGCGTGCTATTAAGTTGACGTTGCGTTCTCGACAGGAAAGTTGCCAGCGCAGAATCCGCAAATTTTAAAGCTTAAACACAGCAAACCTTGCAGCTGTTTCGGTAGTGAGCGAATAAAAACGAATTGGCAACGCCGTATAAATAAAGCCATGCCGGAGGACCACCCTAAAAGAAAGCCAGTTCGCTTATGTTTAAAAAGTACGGAGCACCAATATTCCCGCGTCATCAATCATTCTCGGATTTATACTCTTCACTGCATCTCGTCAGTTGCCATGAAATTTTAAGATGGGGTACCCAAGGGTTTCCGTACGTGATCGCTTGCGTTCGCTGCCGCTTCGCATGTGTCGTTCGCTAAGCATTGTTAGCGCTAGCGTTCCGGCTCCAGTTTTTCGAAGATAGCGTGCGTACCGAAGCCTTCCTCAATGTTCCCTTACGCTTAACAAGTGCAGTACGCACCGCTTAGGCAATACTAGCTAACGTGTGCGTCCAGCATGCATTTAGGATGACTTGGGAAGTTGAATGTTTCCTGGCAACGGTACGCTTCCATGTTCTGTACCGTAACTACGTCCATAAAAGCACTGCCTGCACTTGTCTCGCTCATGTGCAAGCACTTGACATTTTTTTTTTTTTCGCAGCGTGAGTGAAGTGTACGAGAAGACCTCCAGGCGAAAGATTGACTCGGGCAAGCGTTCTCTAATATTGCAAATAACGGCCAAGGGGTCGGACGGCAAGCAAGTGGAGCTGCCCCAAGTGCGCTACTTGCTACAAACTCGAGGGGCCCCAACAGCTCGAGACGATCCTGGCTCTCTGCAATGAACGGTGTGTTTTCGCTTATGTGCTTATGGTGAGATGTAGCCACCTTGCCCGTGATTTCCGCTGCGAACGTGGCCCGGTAACGCTATCGCGTTCCACTCTTAAAGAATATTAAGCGTCCTCAGCCTTTTGTGCAGCGACACTGTTTATGGCGTTCAGTGTCTTTTCGCATTTCAAATTACATATTTTTTTTTCAGGCGGAAGGGCACCGGCAGACACCGTTCCTACGACGCTTTGTCGCAGCCCGTGTTGTCGCCAAGATGAAAGCTGACGCGAACGACACGCCTTCTAGCTCCCTCTCACTACATCGCCATCACTTGAAATCGGCAGGGTTTAATTCAGGCCCCGGCGGCCAATGTTTACCAAAATTACAGCTGTGAACTTCGACCGCATTTTTTGGTTTTGTGAGGGCTTACTCGTACTCGTACACGTGCGCGTGTGCTGAATGTAATACATTGCGTTTTCTGAGGATGGTGAAGCCCGTTAGAGGTTTTGTGGCGCTAATGGACACGCCTGAAAATGCTAGTTTTCACAAAGTCGAGTTAGTAGTCCACGGCAGTGCTTGCCAACTTTCTGCCGCCTGCACTCTCTAGGGGGCCTTCCTTTTAATTGCGTACGCAGTTTTACGCCATGTCGATTCATCAAAACATCTGTGCTCGTCACGTGAGGTGAACCGCAATAAAACAATGTACAGAAAATATGCTTGTGTATTTGTGTCTTACGACTCTGCGCCTCGCCTGGGGCTTTTGGTCGCATGTAGAGCCTGCTTGGCCCCAATAGGAGAGCGGAAAAGCGTGTAGATTTGAGGGGAAAGGCAGAGGGTGGAGAGGATTTTCTCCTATTTGTGCAGTAGTACGCGCTACCTTTAAAATATACAGGGACCTTAAGCTGTGTGAAGCAGTGGTGTCCTCTCTTGACCCAGCGGAGAGTCTGCGGTAGATGCCAACTGCGGGCATAACGACGGACGAAAGCGGAGACCGAAGCAACCGAAGTTTCGGGCCTTTAAAGAGCTTCGCTGCTCAATATCGCCGAAGTGAAGCAGTGGTGAACGCTACGACGAAGTTGGCGGAATATGTTCGAGAATTCGTGTCGTTTCAAATGGAGAGCAACACGTTCGCACGAATACGGGCTCCGTCCACTGATCAGAGGGCGCTACGTAACTCTCGTCGGACAGCTCAGTGTCGCTGACATTGGCCGCTTGGGGTGCACTTATGAGACGCGCGCGTGTTCGCCCGTAGGCTCCGTGCATAGAGTTTCCTACTAAAATACTAGAGGGGAAAACTGGCGCTAGTGTCTATGGTAGTTTCAAACCTGGCGGTTGAGCCAGCATGGGAATGATGGGTATGACATGGATTTGCCTAGTCTTCGTTCTTCTGGCTTCATATGGCTTTGTGGCTTCAAAAAAATAGGTCGTCTACGACAAAATATTGCACTAAAGCTATATTTCTAGGCACTGTACTGAAGCGGAAGACTTTGGAATAACTATGTGCGTGCGCAGATAGCAGTTGCTTTTTCGCAGTTAGAAAAATACTGATCGCTCAGAAATTTAGAAATATTGTGCGATATCGCAGTGTTGTCCCCTCTGCTTGTGCCCAGATTTAGCAGCGTCCATACGGGTTTAAGTTCCAGATATATTTGAGTTTGAAATTAAAATAAAGGTTTTTGCTCTTGTAAGTGACGTGCTGACATTTTCAAGTGTGTAAAATGTAGATGTGTCTTCTAAACATAACAGACGGGCTTTCGCTCGCTTCTTTTAGTGCATGTCAAGTGTTCCACTGTTTTTTTACAAACTATATGCGTGGGTCAAGCCCCTGGGCAAGGTCGTAGCAGGAGTGCAATGTCGGCTATCGCTTGATGGTTGGTTCTGTGAAAAAAAACGTAATGTTTGATAAACTGTGCCGTGAAATTCCATCGGAAACTGCGCGTGAGCTTCGATTTGCGCTGACTTTTTGAGCGTCGACCGCAGGCGCGTCTACCTATCGCCCACTGGGTGTCTAGTACGCACGATATCTGCGCGTCTGCTTGGCGCATTCGGTCAGCGTTGAATTAATCAAACAGCGGAATTGAAATGATCTAGTACAGGACATACGGACAGCCTTTTCACAAGGGATGTATGTCAGCCATGAAAGCGACCCTACGCTTACAGATTCTTTCGCACCTGACACAAAAATAAAGAGCAGCGAAATCACGTCGACAAAGTTCGCGAGACGCAGCGCAAATAGTTCTAAAGTTGGGTAAAATACCACTGCAAATAATATGTGTAGCCATCCATCAATAAACACAACAACGAAACAGAATACACGGCACCTCATCACTGCAAACGATTTTAGTACATGCGAGAGTCTGATAATCTCTAGCGGTAAAGCGTACGCTAGAGCCGCTGCCTTGGTCACGTAATGAAAAAGTGTAGCAATGCCACTCGCGTCACCGACGCTAAAAAAACAGGAATAAACAAATCCACCAGAACGTTTGAAGCCGCAGGCAAGAAGACTAGTCAAATCCATGTCATACCCATCATTCCCATGGCATCTTCACGATCGCAGCGCCAGTTTTCCCTCTAGTATTTTAGTAGGAAACTCTATGGCTCCGTGCAGTGGAGTTTTCCATGTGCGACATCAGCGCCAGAATGCACAGCCTGGCAGATAGAAAAAGTAAAATTGGGCAGACTGTAGCCGGACAATACGCAAGCGCGACGCCCGCGTCTGCACCGCGCGTCCCACTTTCTTTCGTTTTGTTTCCTTTGAGACGCGCGCTCCAAACCTGCAGCAAACTGTTCCACAGGATGGATGGATGGATGCTATGAGCGTCCCCTTTGTAGCGGGGCGGTGACATGTGCGCCACCAGGCTCGTAAGAAGATTTAAGAACTTTTTTTCTCTCTCTCTCTTTAAATTTTCCTCATGCCTTTTAAATTTACTTCAATCGAATCGATCATACTATAGAAAAAACGGAAATTCATAGCCCAGTTCCCTGCCCCGTATGGCAGAAAGTCCTTATTTTTCTCTATAATTATTTTTGTCCGTTCTCTCTAGTTTTCTGCCACCAGTATTCTAACCGTCTCTTACTTATTTCAATCGCGGCTATGTTCAGCTTCCCGTTGTTCGCCCTAAAACCCAAGGCTTCCTCTAGGGTGGTGCCCAAACGTACACCTGAGTGGATATTTCCGGATTCAATCAGAACATGCTCCGTCGTTTCCCTATCTTCCTCACAGCATGTGCATTTTTCTTCTTCTTTACTGAATTTCGCTTTATAAATACGCGTTCTAAGGCAGCCCGATCTCGCTTCAAACAATAAAGCGCTTCCTCTTGAATTATCATAAAATGCTTCCCTCTTTATTTCGTTTTTGCCCTCTCGGTAGTTATTCAGAGTCGGCTTTTTCTCCATCGCTGCCCTCCAGTAAATCTTCTCCGCCTCTCTGACTTTTCCTTTTACGCTCTTTGTTGTCAGTTCTCTTAGAGCCGTATATTTACTGGTGAGCCTCCTAGTTCTCTTTCTCCACTGCGTGTCAACGCTCTTTTTATATAAATAGCGGAACACCTTCACTGCCCACCTACTCTCGTTCATATTCCTTAGCCTTTCTTCAAACCTTATTTTGCTCTGCGCTTCCCTTGCCTCAAAACTCGCCCATCCCATATCGCCCTTTACAGCCTCGTTTGTCGTTTTCCCGTGAGCACCCAACGCGAGGCGTCCCACAGTTCCTTGATTCACATCCATTCCTGATTGTATCTGACTGACTGACTGCGGTTCGGTTAGGAAAGGACGCTAATTTCTGCGGCCCATGTAGGGAGCACGGCTAAGCGTCCGTGGGGGTGGGGGGAAGGGAGTGAAAAAGATAGAGAGGAGAGAAAGGCCGTAGTGGAGGGCTCCGGAAATTTAGACCACCTGGGGTTCTTTAACGTGCACTGACAACGCACAGTACACGGGCCTCTGGCATTTTCGCCTCCATCGAAAATGCGACCGCCGCGGCCAGGATCGAACCCGCGTATTTTGGGTGGCAGACGAGTACCGTGACCACTACACCACGGCGGCGGACGTATCTCTGGCCTCATGCACACCACTGAGTTCCCAAATGTAAGCCCCGGTACCATTACCCCTTTCCACAGACCCCTAAGCACCTCGTACCTGTTATGTCCCCATAACGCTCTGTGTTTCATTATTGCTGCGTTCCTCTTTCCCTTTGCTGCCAAGGCTTTTTCGTGTACCTTCATGTATCTATCACCCTCATTTACCCATACGCCAAGGTACTTGTATTCGCTTACTCTCGGTATTTCTTGGCCCTGTATGGATACTGCCTGGTCGTTGGGATCATTGAATACCATCAATCCGCATTTTGTTACACTAAATCCTAGCCTCGCCTTCCTTCCCGCATATATTCACCAGCCGTTGTATATCATCTCGACTTCCGCAAATGAGACAATATCATCAGCATAAAATAAACCCGGAAGCATCTGCTCAATCATCACGCCGCCCTGAGGAGCCAGGAGGGACGACAGGTCGAAGAAGACTGAGAAAAGGCTTTATACAATAATCTACATACTCCACGGCCGTGTCTCCGTGAAGAGCTCTTGACACGGCCTCTTGACACGGCCATAATAAAGTTAATTCTCTCTCTCTCTTGACACGGCCGGGTCTACGTGAGCAGCCGCTGGTGCACCCAGATTCACCCGCTTTTCTACCCTCGTTCGGGTTGCTTCCACCTCGCTCTTTCCCACGAAGTGGCTGGAGTGCGGTGCCGGTCCGTGTTGCCGGGGGGTCCTCCCAATGTCCCCTGTTCATGGTTCTCGTCGACCGGCGACCAGCGAGGTTGCTTTCGAACGACGTCAACTGATGACGCACGAACGCCTTCTGGGAATGCACGCTGTGGGGTCGGTCGCTGGTGGAACTGCACGTGCTGGCAGGGGAATTTGAGGCACAACAGTGTTGCGCGAGCGTGCGTGTGGTTTTCTTCGTGGCACGGCCGAAAAGCAGCGAAGAAACTCGCGCGTCGCTGTCGCCTCGGCTTCCACCATGCGCGCGCTATGGGCGAACGCGCGCGCGTCTCGTAAGTGCACCCCATAGAGTTTCTTACTAAAACTCTATGGTGCACCCTAAGCGGCCAATGTCAGCGACACTGAGACGTCCGACGAGAGCTACGTAGCGCCCTCCGGTCAGTCACGGCCGTGGGGTGGACGGAGCCCAGCACTCTCGCGTCGCCCTCTTGAACAGTCTGCTGTAGGTTTGGAGCGCGCGTCTCAAAGTAAACAAAACAAAGTGGGACGCGCGGTGTAGACCTGCTGCTATAGAGTTGTAGACGCACGCATCGCGTTTGCGTATTTTCCGGCCGCAGTCTGCCTGATTTTGCTTCTGTCCACTAGCTCAGCCAGCTCTGCTCTGCATTTGGCGCGGATGTCGCACATGGAAAACTCCACTGCACGGAGCCTATATGCTTTAAATGGGGCGAAATAGCAAAGGTAAGACGATAAGTTGGTGTAAGTGTACGGCGTTGAAGCAGTGATTAGTGTTTGAGTAACGTTCTACAGACGGAAAAGGTGTCAAGGAGACGCCGCGGTATTCAGCAACGCTGAGCGTGGTGCTTCCAGCGATTCCACCAGGACGAGTTTGCTGACATTTTCCAACATATTTGCAATCGATGTCAGATTTGGTGTTACGGTTGTTATTCTGAATGCCAGTAAAGGTGTTTCCTAACTTCGTTTCCTTTATTTCTTGCGTCCATTCACCTATGCCGTTTTTCTGGATACGTAAAAGCGTTCAGTCATGTCACAGCAGTGCAGTAAAGCGAGCACGGTGCGCGCAATATTCAACGAGGGGCGAGTCCAATAACTGTTCCTGCAATTGTGAAAGGCTTAGCGTAGCGCCCCTAGTCGGCGCACACGTATCACTTACTTTAAAGCGAGCTTTTCCACATAAACACCCTTATTACGAGGAAGCTGACTTTAACAACGCTGTTGCTGTTGTCGTTATTGTTGTTGCTAAATGTGAGCGAATGGGAACGTAGGCTACGTCGGAGCCGGCTATGATGATGATGATTGATGATTGTGGTTTGGTTGAGGAAAGGACGCTAATTTCTGCAGCCCATGTAGGGAGCACGGCTAAGCGTCCGTGGGGGTGGGGGAAAGGGAGTGAAAGAGATAGAGAGGAGAGAAAGGCCGTAGTGGAGGGCTCCGGAAATTTAGACCACCTGGGGTTCTTTAACGTGCACTGACAACGCACAGTACACGGGCCTCTGGCATTTTCGCCTCCATCGAAAATGCGACCGCCGCGGCCGGGATCGAACCCGCGTATTTTGGGTGGCAGCCGAGTACCGTAACCACTACACCACCGCGGCGTCATAGCATCATACTATAGCCAGGTGCATTTATCTGTGCTAGCGTTGGTGTTCCAGTGGCAGTTTCTTTCGGCTACATGGTTTGCACCGACGCGTCGGTGTAGTGTTGGAGGCGCGTTTGCGAAAACAGTGGCTCATGTTCTGTTACAGCGTGTCACGAGACACTCGCACTCGAAAGCGTTCGTTGTCGCGGATACAAGTGCCGGACTGGCGAGAGCGCGGCCATTCTTACCGCCGACGCTCGACTGCGCATGCTGTTTTCGCCGCCGCCGTAGTCTCGCCAGAGCTTGCGTGTGGGCACAGGTTCGCCCGAATAAAATTTAATTCTTTTCATAGTCTCTTCGTCTGCGTGTCCAAGAAAGACCGCAACCTCAAAGTGACAATATTGAACCTGAGAACAATAACCACACATACAGAAAAAATGTGGCTGATCCCTCTGTCAACGGAATCGGTATAACACGAAAGGGGAATGCGTCATCGCATAACTATAGTTGAATGTTTATTGTTACATCGAGGTGAACTTGCCTATTTCTATCAGTGTTTCGCTGGTACGGCACTATTTGACGTGGATGAACCCGCGTTCACACATCGTCTCCTTAACCTCAAGGACGAACCCCTTGTCGTAACTGAAGTAGTTTACGTAACAAATGGACACAGTCGGTCGTAAATGCCGCACGACAAAGGTATCGATCATATTCACTTGCGCGACATTGACCCGCCAACATCGTTACCGTGCTTGGGCGCCTAACGCAGCAGTGTTCTTGTTGCAATCACGCTCGAAGAGTGGTCGGCGGGGGAACGCTACCCACGACAAAAGATGGCCGGTGCTCTACCACTGCCCTGTCGTCGCACATACGCTCGAAGATCTATCTATCTATCTATCTATCTATCTATCTATCTATCTATCTATCTATCTATCTATCTATCTATCTAGCCGCCTACGACTTTGTGCTCTCCTGGCCGTTTCGTAAATGGGATGTATACGAAAATTAATATGCCGCAACATGACTGCATGACGAACATAAATGGCAGGTCATAACATGAAAATCATAACATGCATATCATGAGCGGCATGATTTACATTTTTTTTATTTAACAATACTGTAGGCCTTTGTACAGGCCCATACAGGAAGTGGTTGATAAAAAAAAAAGTACACATGGGCATGGGAATAGTAGAAATGAACGAACGAGAAACTTAGATAACAATGCAAAACAAAACATAGCTTGGCAAGTAACCACTCTAGTAAGCAACATAAAAAGCTCTTCGCTACAGTGTAAGAAAAAAGAATGCTTACGCCAATTGAAACAGTCATACAATGTAAATAGTTTTATAAAAAAATAGATTCATAAATATCACCCCACAGAGATTCGCAAAAATGGCATCAGACATCAAGAAGCTCCATACATTTACACAAGCACCTGCAACATTTACATTGCGGAGTACATGCCTATGTACAATCAAACAAGGGTTCCAGTTTCGCGATAAATTCATCCACAGATCGACACTCAACAATTTCATTTGGTAATGAGTTCCAAGTTTCAATGGCCCACGGAAAGAATGAATATTTAAGCGTGTCGCATTTGGTATGATGAGGCCTGATGTGTTTAGTGTGACAGGTTCTGATGGAGTGGCGGTGCGGTGGCTGCACGTAATCTTGTTTGATTATGTTTATATGATCATGATAAAGCATAAAAAGAAACTTCATTGCAGCCACAGCACGTCTACACACAAGGGTGGGCAATGCCGCTTGATTTCTAAGTGCAGTTACGCTCTGGTGTCGAGAGTACTTCGAATATATAAATCTTAGTGCTTTATTTTGTATATTTTCTAGTTTTTGTACAAGTTCTTTCTGGTGCGGGTTCCACACAATGCTACCATACTCAAGAATTGGCCTCACTAGTATTTTATATGCTATTAATTTCACATGCGATGGAGCCGCAGACAGTTTTCTTCGCAAAAACCTAGTGTTCGGAAGGCCTTTGTGCACGTGTTTTCAATGTGAACATTCCATTTCATGGTTCTTGTAAAGGTCACGCCCAGATATTTAACCGAGTCTGTCTCTACTAAATCGTTGCCCATTAGTCTATAACTAAAGCTAAAAATCGTCTTTCTATGAGTTATGACCATGCATTTAGTTTTCTTAACATTAATTTCCATTCCCCACCTGTCACACCAATGAGCTATCTTGTTGAGTGTATTATTTAATTTGAGCTGATCATGGACTCCTTGTACGCAAGTGTAAATAACCAAGTCATCGGCGAAGAGCCGTAATTTTACTCCCTCTTCTGCACAATCAGCGATGTCATTAACATAAATGAGAAATAACAGTGGTCCCAGCACAGACCCCTGCGGCACTCCTGAATAAACTTCGAGTTCATCAGAATCATAATTATTTATAGAAACATACTGAGTTCGGTTCGATAGATATGCCGTTATCCAATTCACAATACTGTCTGCTAATCCGATAGACCTGATCTTTTCGATTAATTTACAGTGCATGACACGATCAAAAGCCTTTGAAAAATCGACAAAGATGGTATCAGCTTGGAAATTGGAGTTAATTATTGAAGCAAAGTCGTGTGTTATCTCCAATAATTGAGTAATCGTTGATAAACCTTTCCTAAAGCCATGTTGCATAGGGTATAATATCTTATTTTCGTCTAGATACATCATGATGACTTTACTCACTAGGTGTTCCATTAATTTACAGCAGCAACTTGTCAGTGATATTGGTCTATATGTTTCCACGTGTAACTGATTTCCTTCTTTATGAATCGGTATTACTTTAGCGCATAGCCAATCCTTAGGAAGAGAAGCTGTACTCATCGATTTCGAAAATATAATCTGCAAAAAGGGGGAAAGTTGCTGCGCGTATCTTTTCAAAAACATATTCGGTATATTATCTGGCCCGGGCGATTTCTTGGTGTCAATATGTAAAAGCAAGTTTAGAATACCTGGTACTGTTATCTCGAAGTCACCCTTCCGGTTGTCAGTTGCTGGCATGCGCACCGGCGCGATAGCTGAGCGCGTGAAGACGGATTGGAAATAGGCGTTAAATGTATTAGTCACAATGCGCATGTCTTCTGTGACTGAGCCTGCTACTTCTATTTTACAGATACCACCATCTGGCTTCGATAAGTAACGCCAAAACTTTTGAGGTTGGTTTTTTATGAAGTTTGATAACGTGTTTGAAAAGAAGTAGTCTTTTGCAGCTTTTATTTCTAACTGTAGTTTGCAAGCGAGTTCTCTCGTTACTGCTGAATTTATTCTTTTTCTTCGTCGACGTTTTAATTTTCGTTTTAGATGAATAATGCTCCGCGTTATCCATGGCGTTTTCCGCTTACTTCTTTTATTTTTTGTCGGTATGAAATTATTTTCACAGTATCTTATAGCCTCCTTGAGTTTTACCCACAGAACATTGACATCTCCGTCAATCTCAGTTGAAAAACTGTCCAAAGTTTCTTCTAGATAGTCAATAACACTTTCATCATTAGCTCGGCTGTAGTCTTTCAAAGCCACGCAAGATGGTTTCGCCTTACGGCTAGCGCTCCTACTTAGGGAAAAGAATGTTAGAACGAGCATTTTATGATCTGATATTCCTTCTGTAATACTTATGCGTGGTGTTATGGGCTGTGATACAAAAGCAAGATCAAGCACAGCGCTAGAATTTTCCTGGACACGCGTAGGTTCATTAACAATCTGTGATAAAGAAAAGCCAAACATAATATCCAGCAGGTTCTCACAGTCTTTCACATCTCTATTGCCGATAGTTAACGTATTCCAGTCTATCCCAGCAAGATTGAAATCTCCAGTTAATAACAGCTTTGTGCGGGTGTTCATTCTTTTGTGTAGGTAGTCATGAACCTTCAGAAGGTATTCCTCAGACGCCCTTGGGTGCCTGTAGATAGCACCTATCAGCAACGTCGTATTATCAAACTGTATATTGCACCAGACACTTTCATGGTTGTCTATTCCAGGCTCTTCTCGAAACGTTAAACTGTTTTTTAACACAATAGCTACACCGCCCCCACGGCCGTCCCGATCTCTGCGAATCACAGAATACGAGGCAGGCGCAATTTCGGTATTATGTATATGGGCATGAAGGCACGTTTCTGTAATTATCACAACATCTGGATTATGCAATATGATTATCTCTTCCAATTTCTCAATTTTATTAACAATACTCCGAGCATTTAAACACAAGATTGAAAGTGGCGCGGAAATCTGTTGAGTCTTGTCAGTTTGTCATTTTCTCCTGCGTTCCTTTACCCTATCGTGAGCTGATGACGAGGCCTGAGAATCCCGTACATTGGGCCCACCTTTTTTGGTTATTTCAACTCTAACTTGTTCATCAGGATCCCACGTGTACGTCCGCCCGTTCATTCTTAGTTTATTAAATGACAGTGAAACCTTTGTACCATTTGCCCTTTCACTTGCAGTTGAACGCCATAAATTAGCTCGGATGTCTCTTGTTCTCTTTGAGAAATCTTCTGACACTGATATCTGTGTGCCCTTAAGTTTCTTACAACACGAAAGAATCTTAGTTTTTTCCTTAAAATCGAAAAGTCGTAGCATAATCGGGCGAGTGCGTTGACTCTGAGGACTGCCAATCCTATGAATTCTTTCTATGGATTCAATCTGAAGGCCCAGCTTATCCTTCAATATACCTTCCTTTATCTTATTTTCTAGACTGTTGGGCTCCTCATCTGATTCCTCAGTGACGCCATAAATTACTAGGTTGTTGCGACGACTTCTGTTTTCCATGTCATCCATTTTTTCAGCAAGATCATGCAGCTGTTTGGTTATGCTCTTGCAACAACTCTCATATTCCGATACCTTTTGTTCATATTGTGTTAATCGAGATAGTTCATCCTCAATGACAGCCATTCTAGATTGTAGGCTAGATACGGTTTTTTCAACTTGTTTCAGATTAGAAGTCAATTCTTTCAGGGTTTTGTTTGTTTTACCTTGTTCTTTGAGCATCTTTTTCAGTAGGTCAGTGTTCGTGCTTTCGTCACTATCTGAATCAGAGTGCGGCCCTGGATTCAGTTCTACATCACCCGATGTTAGTAGTAACAGCCTTATGACATCATAACACTCACACATCAATTCAGCGAGAAATCGTGGACTCGGTAGCACCATCAGGGTTATGTCATCGTCCCGTACAGAATATACAAGATACTTGTCACCAACCTGTGCAACAAGAAAGAAGCGCATGAGCATGTGTCCCGAGGCGGTGCCACCAAGTCCACTGATGAACTGGCCATGAAGCTCCGCTTTTATATCCTGGCCTGGGACTGGGTTTGTTGACGTCACTGGCTTTGGTACTTGATAGCCGCATTGCTGAACTGTTTCCATGATCGGCAGCTCACGGAACTTTTCTTCAAATAGCGGCCGGTTGACAGCAGTCACAGCGCACGAGGACGGTTCCTTGCTTCCCGGCGAAACATCCGTTGCTGATCCAAGGCTTACGCCGGCTTGCCATAACGCAATCTGTGCAACAAGAAAGAAGCGCATGAGCATGTGTCCCGAGGCGGTGCCACCAAGTCCACTGATGAACTGGCCATGAAGCTCCGCTTTTATATCCTGGCCTGGGACTGGGTTTGTTGACGTCACTGGCTTCGGTACTTGATAGCCGCATTGCTGAACTGTTTCCATGATCGGCAGCTCACGGAACTTTTCTTCAAATAGCGGCCGGTTGACAGCAGTCACAGCGCACGAGGACGGTTCCTTGCTTCCCGGCGAAACATCCGTTGCTGATCCAAGGCTTACGCCGGCTTGCCATAACGCAATCTGTGCAACAAGAAAGAAGCGCATGAGCATGTGTCCCGAGGCGGTGCCACCAAGTCCAACCATGCCACGGTCTTGGTGCTCTTCTGGCCGTTTCGTTAATGGGATGTATACGAAAATTGGCCACAACATGACTGCATGGCGAACATAAATGACAGGTCATAACATGGAAATTATGACATGCATGTCATGAGAGGCATGATTTACATGCCACGCGTTTCGTTAATTGGATGTACACGAAAATTGATATGCCACATCATGACTGTATGACGAACATAAATGGCAGGTCATAACATTAAAATCATGACATGTACGTCATGAGCGCCATGATTTACATGCCACAGGTTTCGTTAATGGGATGTATACCAAAATTGCTATGGCACAACATGACTGCATGACGAACGTAAATGACAGGTCATAACATTACAATCATGACATACGTCTCATGAGCCGCATGATTTACATGCCACAGTCTTGCTACTCCGTTTCGTTAACTTCATATGTACCAAAATCGGTATAGCGAGAAAACAATGCTGATCCATTTTACGTTCCTGATGCGTGCTTCGCATTTCCTTGATGCCCACTGCACGTGGGATCTGCCATTTTTTAGAGTGTTTTCTTCCTTGCATGTTTATTGTGCATGTTCTTACATGTTTATTTTACTGCGTCATATCCGTTACGGTAGTGACGTATGGGGTGGTGGTGTACCCCGGCATAAAACACTTTCGTGTTAAAAGAGACACTTCGCTATCGCGTATATATATAGTTGCTGCATTCTTTGACTGCGGCTTAGCGCCAACAGAAAAGTATTCTAGAAGTGCTCGTCCTTGAGCGAGTTGGTGACTAAGATTGCTGAACATGTTCAGGCGGTTCATCGATGCTCCTGACCATGATTAGCACTCCAAAATAACGTTGGAACAGGCCACATTCTGTATTCATTACCGCACATGCACGCGAACACGGACAGCACAGTTGCCCTAATATGTTCTCGACGCTCGAGTGCGCTTACAGAACCAGGTCTTAAAGAAAACATCCCAATAAACAACGGACTCAAGGATGAAAAATATAAATGGCCGCGTATCTGCGTGCTTCGCTACATATATCGTCGAAAGACGATAGTCTTCTGCCGGCCGTACTGCGCTGCGTGAGATATGGACGCCATCTGACAGCGCCGTCAGGAAAGATGAGCTTGTGCAGAATCCCTGGGTAACTGCCAGGTGACATTACCAAATCGTCGGCAGAGGCCTTTTTTGTGCAAGTCGTCTTATTTTTAGCGCAGCCTAAGAAACACTAGGGTCTTTAGAATTACGTATCTATGTATATTCTAGTAAAGGAACGCACCACATAACACTTACGTATTGATGTTGCGCCTCAGATATGCGTAATATTTGCTTTTTGATCGACAATATTCACAAGTATGAACGCAGCTACCAGTTCAAGATGGCTGGGCGCTTAAACTTTGGCCGGGTGGCTGAATCGTGTGACAGACAGACAAACAGAAAGACGGACCAAAATTTCTGCGTTCAGGTATCCCAAGAGACTATCGTCCTTGAAAACGGTCCGCTCGACGCAGTTGCTTACCATACAAGGGCAAACTGGGGCACGCCACCTTTCGATCGTGAACCTCCGATATCGTCCATCAATCAAAGCACCCTTAGCATACTTCGAAGCTCGGCTCGCGAGACGGTTTCGTAGAACAAGCGACCGATCAAAGTCAAACGCGAACGCTCAATTTCGTGGTCGATACTGAACATTCCCCAAGCTAAAAAGACGACAGGGGTCGAGTTTCCAAGGGGGGGGGGGGGGGGGGTAGTACCTTTGTGTTCACTGCAAATTTATGAGGAGATCGTATGAGAAAAGAAGACAAGTGCATATGAGTTGAGAAGAAAAAAGAAAAGGAAGCTTACCTTCTTGTGGATATCGACAGCGATCACGCCCGAAAAGGACGTCCGGTTCTGCGCGAGAGTTTGTGGGACACAAAAGAGCCCTTTTGTCCGAGTGGCACTGTATAGGCACACACATGCGTTGCAAATGGCGTGTGAAAGCCGAGCTTCCTTTACAAAAAACTATAAGCCGATTCAAACATTCACGAATAGCTTACCTATGCAAAACTAACTCGCCATGGCACAGTGGCCGTTGGTGCCTTGGGATGATAACACCCATTATGTGATCGATAAAAGATCCCTTAACGGTCTTGACGATATATTGACCCGGGCGCAGCGGTCTGGAAGGACAAAACAGGGCGCGGAATGTCGAAATATTTACGAGCCTGCACTTTGCCTGGTATAGTTCTTTCGATATGTCGAACAACATATATTCTGGTAAGTGGTTCGACCCTAGTCACACATGCTCACAACTCCGCACACGGGCCTGAAGCAAGAGGACCCCGTCCAGCAACAGGTGATAATGCATACAGCTCGCTGTACGTAGACTTCTAGCTCAGAGAGCTGTTTTGTTGTAGAAGGAGACTGATGGGAGCATGAAAGGGGGGTTTAATTAGACTTTGTCCAGTTTGCTATCCTGCGAGGTGAAAGCGGAGGAACGAATGAAAGGAAAGACAAAATTAGAATTTGTGTGCGCGTTTAAGCATCGGATCAAGTATACTTAATTGTACAGCCGAGAAGTCTGTCACCTTCAGGTACAGTAAGTGAGTTCGCGCGACTTGCTGGACAAGCGGCTGTAAGAGCAGGCAACCGGAACTTTTGCATGGTAAAGTGGCGCCAAATCCGTGCAATGTTGAACTTTCGCAAAGATACCACAGTTCATTAATGCGCATTTAGTCGTGCAGACTAGCAGATAAAAAGAGAACTTTTTCCCCCACATTCTGTATTAACAAGGTTGCTCTTAAAAACATTCACTTTGCCTAAGGCAATCGCACCAGATGAGATTAAAGATGTAAGAATAAATTCACGGAAGAATGTCCTCGCAGTTGACGTGCTACACCGGAGCGCTATAAAAGGCCTTCGCAGTATAACCGAGATCGACAATATAAAGGTGCAGTCAGTCATCCCTCTAGGCGGTGACAGTGCTGCGGGCGTCATCTACGACGTCGACGTTGCCATCTCAAATGACGACTTGCCAATACTGATCAAACCAATTTCAGAAGGCACCTTTATTACGAAGGTCACCAGATTGGGGAGCTCACGCTGTGTGAAGGTTGTCTTTGAAGGAGATAGCCTTCCTTCCCACGTCAAAGTAGGACATGTTCGCCACCCGGTACGACCATTCGTGCCCAAGCCCCTCCAGTGCTTCAAGTGTTGCAAGATTGGCCATGTGAAGGGTGTCTGTGTGAACAACACCGTGTGCCCGCGGTGTTCAGAGTCCCACTCAGAAGACGCCTGCAGCGCTGATGTTTTCAAGTGCCCCAACTGCAGTGGTACTCACAAGGCCTCATCAAAGGATTGCCCGAAGATGCGCAAGGAAGCTGCCATTCTCAAACAAATGGTGCGAGACAACTCAACACATCGAGAGGCTGCTGCCACTCTTCGGCGACGTCGGCGTCGCCACCGAAAACGCTCACAGAAAACCGCAGAAGTAGATAGTGACGCGACATCGTTGGTCAAAAAGGTTGCCAGATCAACGCATAGCACCGCCAAGAAAGATACAGAGACAACGAGCAAAGTGGACCGAGTTGCCCGTCCGGACAGACTGTCTCAGCCACCGAGGGTACAACGCGCTACAGAAGTACCTCAAAGCTCACCAACCTCGAAGACGTCGGCAACTAATGAAGAGGCGTTGACTAATGATGCCCAGGTCATCAACATTTTACGATCCCTTATGAGTGCCATTCGTATTATTCTGAGCAACATGAAATCTTCGTCTGCGCAAAGCGCGCTACAGGTACTGGACACACTGAGCCCAGTACTTGCAGCTCTTCGTTGAAATCATGGCTCGCCAGGCGTCGTCGTTCCGTGACGATGTCCGGAACGCGTCGATATTTCAGTGGAACGCCAGAGGTCTAAAGTCGCGTATGTCGGACTTTCGACAGTTTGTTTTTACGAATCACTTCCCCATTATCGTCATCTGCGAGCCCCTGACAACTCATATCAGGCTGTCAGGGTATGAGTGTTTCGTATCCGCCACGCATGGAGAATGCAGCAAGGTCATCGTTTTCATGCGTGGTGACCTTACGTATGTTCATCATCCGGTGCCACCCGACTATGGAAACGAATATGTGTGTGTAACAGTGAAGAGACGCAAGCTCACTTTCACAGTTGTCGGAGCCTACATATCGCCCTCCAGCCGACTAGACTGCGAGCGGTTACGCCGAATCCTGACAGCGACTCCTCAGCCATGGGTGATGACCGGAGATTTTAATGCTCACCACCATCTCTGGGGAAGCTCTAACACAAATTTGCGGGGCCGAAGATTAGTGACATTTGCTTCCGAACAAGAATTATGTTTGTTGAATGACGGCAGCCCCACCTTTCTGCGTGGAACTTCATATAGTAGCTGCTTGGATCTCACCTTTGTTTCACGCTCCTTCATGAGAAAAGTTAGGTGGTTCTCAGACATTGAAACGCGGGGAAGTGACCATCTCCCCACTTATCTTAGGATTGAAGGGCTAATGGACTTCAAGCCTGCTAGCAGCTCTCACCATATGGACTGGCCGACCTTCAAATCAATTATGGAAGACAAGTGCCGTGACGGCTTGACCTCTAGTCTTGAGGACACTATAAAGGGAGCCTTGCAGGCTGCTACACATTCCCTTTCAAAAACACCTACACGCGCTCAATATGACATCGAGCTGGAAAAGCTCCGTGCAATTCGTCGCCGTGCAGAGCGTAGGTACAGGCGTACAAAGTCTGTACATGACTTGAGGTTGGCCAGAAGGACTCAAAAGAAAATTCATCGTCGTTTAGACAAACTCGCATCGCAAAGGTGGAGATCTTTTTGCGAATCTTTGGACCCAAGAAAACCTCTGTCTCTGATATGGAGAACTGTTCGCGGCCTCCGTGGGACCCCTCAGCAGCGTCACCCTTTCAGGTCTTTGTCCCTTCACCAACAGTGCAGCGAGATAGACATCGCAGACAGTTTCTGCAGGGGGATCGCTGGAACCTTTACAAGCTCCGCTGGGACTTTGATGCCCGACCACCTACCCACATCACGCGACCCCCGCATGGACTGCCCTTTTACTATGGGTGAACTCGAAGCTGCACTTGCTTTGTGTAAGCGTTCGTCATCGCCAGGACCAGACGATATAACCTACCGTGCCTTACGTAACCTAGGGGAAGAGGCTCGGAAGGTGCTGCTCCTCTTATACAACAGCTCGTGGGAGACGGGCATGGTTCCCAAGGAATGGAAGACGAGTCGCATAATTCCATTGCTTAAGCCTGGGAAGTCGCCTTTAGACATTGCATCATATCGACCAATTGCACTTGCAAGCTGCGTTGGAAAACTAATGGAGAGAATGATTCTAGCACGGCTGGAATGGTACCTTGAACACTACCAGATATACCCAGACGCGATGTCCGGGTTCAGGCGTGGTCGCTCCTCCATAGACAACGTGATTGACCTGGTGACATATGTCGAGCACGAGAAGTCCCGCAAACGATTATCTGCTGCCATGTTTCTAGATGTTAAGGGAGCATACGACAGTGTAACACACGAAGCAATTTTGAGCACGTTAGAAGCAGTCGGACTTGGTGGCAAGACCTATTTGTGGATCAGTAGCTACCTAGAGCAGCGATCATTTTACATACTTACAGAGGATGGCCCAACCTCTCAACATTACAGTAGCCGTGGAGTTCCCCAGGGCGGAGTACTGAGCCCAACTCTCTTCAATCTAACGCTCATTGGACTCGCCGGCATCCTTCCTGGCACCGTTCGGCTCTCTATCTATGCCGACGACATTTGCATATGGGCATCGGCTGTGACACGACTTCAGCTTCGTGCGCGGCTTCAGAAGGCAGGTTCCTTGACATCATCCTACCTCCGTGAGCAAGGTCTGCAGCTAGCCTGTGAAAAGTGTGCTGTGGTGGCATTTACGAGGAAACTAATGTCGCCATACGTCATAACCCTCGACGGGCAGGTGATCCCCTATAGCAAAAGTCACCGATTTTTGGGAGTGATTGTTGACAGAAATCTGTCCTGGACACCCCATGTGAACTATGTGAGGAAACGGTTGACAGGAATCTGTCACATGTTTAGATTCCTAGCAGGAAAGACCTGGGGAGTGTCAATTACATCTATGCTACAGCTGTACCGAGTCCTTTTCATTGGATTCCTGCGGTACAGCCTACCAGTGATCGCGAACACCTGCAAAACTAACTTGAATACACTCCAAGGCATCCAAGCCCAAGCCCTGAAAATATGCCTTGGTCTGCCAAAGAGCGCGTCGTCGACAGACGTTATAGCAATCGCTCGCGATCACAATGTCAGAACGCATGTAACTATTGAAACAATGCGTGTGCACATAAGACACTGTGCCCGGACCCCTAATCACCACCTCGCAGGTCTTCCAGTGGAACGACCCCGCACAACGTTCAGTTCAAAGGTCCTCGCCCACCGTGCCTCTTTTTCGTCAGGGTATGCACCTACAACAAAGGCTTCAATTCCTCCATGGTGTGTGAACCATCCTCAAGTTTGCCTCAACATCCCTGGTGTTCTGAGAAAGTCGGACTTACCACCATGTGCACTCAAACAACTAAGCATGTTACACATGTATGCGAAGTACAGGGGCTGCACAGAAGTTTATACCGATGGCTCAACCACATCAACCAGTTCCGGTGGTGCAATAGTTATCCCAAGAATGGGAGTCACCCAGCACTTCAAAACTTCCCACGTCACCACATCTACAGCTGCAGAGCTCGCGGCTCTCCGCGGAGCGCTTCATATTATACACGCTGAGAGTCCTGCAAAGTGGGCAATCTTCTGTGATTCAAGATCAGCTCTACAAAGTATACAGTCGTTTCTTCGACACGTGGAGCAAAACCACCTTACATACGAAATCGCGGTACTTGTGCAAAATTTACAAGAAAAAGGACATGAGATATATTTTCAATGGATACCAGGCCATTGCGGTATCAGTGGAAATGACTCCGCAGATAAGGCAGCTCGGACATCAGGCGATGAAGACCGCTGTGTTCCCATTCCGCTCTCAAGGACCGACGCTGCAAGACAACTTCGCACTCTTGCGCGAACCATGTCCTTAACTGAGTGGAATACCCCATACACGAGGCGCACCAGACTGCACCGGCTAAACCCATCGCTGCAACTCGGACCTCCGGCTGGTTTGCACCGACGTGAGGCTTCGCTTCTTTGCCGATTGTGGTTGGGAGTGGCCTTTACGAACGCTTACTCTGCGCTGATTGGAATGGCTGATAGTCCTGCGTGTGCTGTCTGCGGATGCGCAGAGACCATAGATCACTTGTTGTGCCACTGCCCACAATTTGAGGAACATCGACTGCCTATGACCGAGTCCTTCACAAAGCTCGACGATCGTCCACTTTGTGAACAGACAATCTTAGAATACCGTCCTCACGGTCCAACGGCTCAGAAAGCAATGAAAGCGCTTTTGGCCTTTCTAAAAGCATCTGGCCTAGCCGAGCGCCTATGATATTGTATAGGACTGCCCTGTAGGCATTCCCCCTCTCTCCTTCTCTTTACTTTTATTCCCCTTTTCCCATCCCCCAGTGTAGGGTAGCAAACCGGACTCAGGACTGGTTAACATCCCTGCCTTCCCTTCCTTATTTCTCTCTCTCTCTCTCTCTTGCCTAAGGCGTTGCTGGAAACTGTCTCACTGTGTCCTTTGACATGCAAACTGACAAAGTTGAGCACTGTGGTTTCTTGTTCATCATTAGCATGGTACCATAGCACATCGGGACACTGACAAGGACACGCAATACATGAGGGCATATTCATTCCTTTTATGATATAACACAGTTCATTAACGTGCTAGAAACTCGTTGTCACTTACATGCGTTCAACGTTTTTGCAAGTACAAAGTACGGCACATTTTTTTGCGTTGCATAATGAGTCCGAATGCGCAAGCTTACGTGCTCTCAGTTATGCCTTATTTACTCCCAGGGCAGCGTTGATGTTATACAAATTTAGAGAAGAAATGTCTACCTACCGCGTTAAGCAACGTGTCATTGCACGTGCTGCAATATGCAGTGTGTTTCCGCAGCTGCCTTTAGTTAGTTACTGGACCCACCGCACCTATTTATTCCAAAAATTGAGCGTGACGAAAGCATTGCTACATACTACTTCTTTAATTAGGTTGAACAGTGATGACTTCCTGCCCACTGCGAATATATGCAATCCGTTAATGCTACGCCCTGTTTGGGTTACTTTTGACATAGTGTCACCAAAAGGTGCGTACACTGCTCCTAAAGGTATGGTTGGGATCTTCAATATGGTAATGCGCAGATTCCCCGAACAATTTCTTGCGGCTGTCGAACCGTATGCATCTATGTTTACGATGAAGAATCTATAAGGTCAGATTAACGTCGCATGCGTATTAGCAAAGGCCATAGCTCCTCAAATACGAAGTGACCCGACGCGGTAGCTTAGCGGTTAAGTGCCGGCTATCTAAGCACGAGGTCGCGGGATCGAATCCCGGTCACGGCGGCCGCGTTTCGGTGGGAGTGAAATGCCGGAAAGCATACATGCGCTTGCATTTAGGTGCGCGTTAAAGAAACACAGGTGGTCATAACTACTCCTGAGTCCTCCACTGCGGGGCGCGCCTTACAATCATCATGACCGCGGTTTAGGCACGTAAAAGACAGTGAGTCCCCCATGTGCCGTTTGTCTAAAACGCGTTTGAAGTGAGCAGAGCTATCTATCTGGCCACCAGGTGCAAAGATTCATCTTTAAGAGCGTGGAAACATGCGTCTCTTGCAGGATATATCGTTCTTTGCATTATGCGTTTTATTTTTTTTATTTTTTGCGGGATATCCTGTACTGAGCTTCGCACGCACCTGCAGTGCCAAATATATTTTCTTTTTCTCGCAAAGACTGCTCCTTCGTGTAATGTAAAACTCGGCAGAGATAATTTCAACACGGTATCTTGCGAGAGCTAAATAATTCGAGTGTTTCCAGTTATGCACGGGCCACGGAACATTTGGGCGTCTGATTGACCCGGGTTCGATCCCTCGTCTCGGCGTCGAATGTTCGATGAAGGCGTTGTCAACACACCCTAAAAAAACCTCAGCTGGTCGGAATTTTCAGAGCCCTGCAATATGGCGTACCTCAAAGTTATGTCATTTAGGCACATAAAATACGAGCAGTTACTATTATGCTTACTTCGGTGCAGGTAACCATGAAGAGAACGGACAGCAAACACGAAGGCGTCATTGACAACGACGCTAGAAGCGCCAGCGTGTGGCGCACGTGTGGTCAAGTCTACGGCCAGCTGGTTCAAGACTCTGGTCTCCCTGGCTCCGACGTCCTCGTCGAAGGGGGACGCTTGCGCCGCCTGTTCTGGGCCGGGGCGCTGCTAACCCTTGTTTACTACAGCGCCTCCGAGACGTGCGCCATCCTAAGCGAGTACTTCACGTACAGCGTGGCCGTCGCCTTCGAGTACAGCACGAACGAGTCCTTCGAGCTTCCCGACGTCACCGTGTGCAACGTCAACCCCTTACGCCGTTCGAAGCTGTGCGCCTTCCTGGAAGCGCCAGAGGGAGACATGGATTCGGAGCTGAAACAGCGCATCTGCGGAGACGGTCAGCAATTCATAGAGGTACGCATTGGACAGAAGTCGAATGCAGGACGCCTGCGAGAGAGACATGGGAAAGCTCAAGAATATGACCAAAATCGAGCGTTACGAGAGCGAATTCGAGAAAGAGCACGAAGAGCTCGCGAGATGGCAGGATCCACCAGACTCGCGAGCGGTAAAAAGAACGAAAAAACGTTCTTCGACGTTTCTACAAACACTAAAACAATGGATGCAAACGTAGCACATGAAACGCCCTATTTTGCGCCAAGGATGCAGTTTTAGCAGTGAGTCGCACCATGTGACCGCGAGAAATGAATCTGGAATGCAGGGGCGCGATCGGCGATATTTGTTCGGAAGAGAACGCGTTCGCTCATTGCAACACAATATCTTTAACACAAAAGTGTTCTATGCCGGGGTCCACCAAGAAATCAGTGACGTAGTTCCTGTAACGGAAGTGGATATTTGAAAAAATCAACTTGCATTCACCCTGAGAAGGTTTCACCCAGGCGGACTCGAACGCACTTTCAGCCGCGATTTCACGAAAGCAGCTGGATGGTGTGCCGATACACCACCGCAACAGCGCTCATACAGGGAACAGATTAGCCCTTATATGTTCACTATAGCGCTTTAGAAGTTACATTTAATTGTCGTCCGGATAAAGCAAAGGTGTTTAGTACAGTGAACTATGGTGTTTAACAAGCAAAATTACTCTTAAATTAACATCGCCTCCCTTATACCACGCTCTTGGTTCGCTTAGGTTCGCTGCAGTGGTACCGCCACCTAGGAACGATAGATAGAGCGAAGCAGATTGTCGTGCTGCTTCCCTCCGGCAGTCAGCACTTCGGTAGTGTTCGCGCCTCGACCTCTCGACCGCCGAGAAAGTTTGGACTGTGGCGGCGTCGTGACGGCGCGTTCCAGGGGCAAAGTGCGAAGGCGGTCTCTACAAAATTTGTCTTGCGTGGCCAGGTGTGTTGAGCTGCGACGCGCACTGCTCCAGAATCGCAAAGACGGCCGTAGACAAGCAAATCATTTTCCTTTCGTTGCAGTGGGCTGTGTTTTCTCAAAACGATCCGTTGACAACCCGTTCGGTTTCTCTTTCAAGGCGTCACCATTTGCGGACAATCCTCGTGTATGGCAGGCTTGCGCAGGGCTCTGGTGCGTGCAATTCACTGTTTCCAGAGCAATGTGATTCGCTCGAAAACTTTCGTGTACAACTGTCAAGAATCCATGTGCCGTGTCGAGGTGCAGCTGATGTCTAGATTTAACGCGTTCACAGCACCCAAGCCATCTCCCGCCGCTCGATTCGCCAGATTGCCGTTTATGCATTCCACAACTTCGCGAGACAGGTTTCACTTTCGTGTTACACAGATTCCTATGACAGAGGGATCAACCGTATTTTTTAACACGAAAGTGTTTTATGCCGGGGTCCACCACGACCTCGCTACGTCATCTCTGTGACGGAAGTGAGGTAGTAAAATCTACTGTAAGAGCTATAAAGAAAAACGCGCAGAAAAATTGTTATAGATGCGCTGGAAATCGAACGCACAGCTGCCTCGCCACGACGAAAGGTGACCGTTTCTCCACCACTGACCTATCGGCGCACACGCGCGAGGCCCCACGAACGCAGCGTGTGCCCTTCCTTATCGCTTGTTTCCCTCTACCTTGAGGCGCGCGTGCGGCGTTCTTTCGAACGTGCCCGTAATGGTGCTGCCATCGAGGAGAGGCGAAGTGCAGTACGATGCGCTCGTGCGGCTTCGCCTCTCCTGAATGACCCACCGTTCCAGGCATGTTTCAAGGTGAACCTCGAAGTGGGCGGGTGGAGCCGCGTCGCCTGTCCCCTTTCGTCGTGGATGGCGTTTCGCCGCGGCCGCGGCCTGCTGTGCGAGCGTGGTGGCAAGAAGAAAACTGCTGCGTTAAGCGCTCAAAGAGGGCAACGACGTTGGCGGGTCAGTGTGGCGCAAGTAAACGTGCTTGATGCCTTTGTCGCCCGGCATTTACGTAAACATCGACTGTGCCCAGTTATTACGTAAGCTACTTCAGTTACCACAAGTGCAAGGGGTTGGTCATGAATGTTATGGAGGCTATGCGTGAACTTGGATTCATCCACGTCGAAGGGTGCCGTACCAGCGGAATACCGATAGAAATGAGTAAGTTCCCCCCGATGTACAATAAACATTCAACTGTTTGTGTGAAGACACATTCCACTTTCGTGTTACACCGATCCCTCTGATGGAGGGATCATCCATTTCTTTTTTGTCACGGATGGGCAGTCGGCCTGCCCTATCATAGCATATTAACCATGATTATTCGTATGACACCAGCTGTACGGTATGTGTAGTGCACGTACTACCTGTTGTATTTGCACTGCGTTGCGCGTACTGTATTGAACAAAGCGTCCAGCATAACGCAGCATTGTATAATACTTGTATGAGAGCAACACTTGAAACCTGAACTCTGCGCATTAGTGATACGCAAACGGGTACTTGTTATGTGCCAAACAAACGTTCCTTTGTATGACAGTGTTGAACAAAGACTCCAGTCGCCATGGTATGATTGTATAATACTTTCCAAACAGCACATTAGCATTGTGAGCGCAGTTTATCAGTTGTCTGTAAAGCACTTGTTATGAGTCGAACAAGCTTCCCTTTGATGCAATGTCACGAAGTGAGGATGCGGTTCTAGCTGTCCATCAGGCATCATTTCTCGTCGCAGGCAAACACGAAAGACCTAAAACTACAGCAGCGACTCTCAGGCTGGCTCGCCCAGAAGGTGGTACGAGACGTGCAGTTGATCACGGAACTTGGCCACCAGTTTGGCGACACTGTCGTCGACTGCACCTACCACGAAAAGAACTGCAAGCATCCCAAGCAAGTCTAACTGTGCAGGCTTTATTATATTTGCTCCCAACTAGGTGCCGATGTATGGAGGGAGTGTAGTGTGGTCCGCATGCTTGCCCACTCCATCATTCATTGAAAACCATCGCAATACACGGACGTAACTCAATGGGCAGCGTTTAAAAAAAATATGTCATAATATAAGAAGTTTTATCAGTTTCAGCTTGCCAAAACGAAAGATTATAATGATTTCTAGTATCGTATTTACAACGCTCAATTGGAACTTTCGTTGCGGCGTTAAAGCACTGTTAGGTTTAGGACACAAACACTAATTCATTGCAGCGGGATAGTTGCGAATACGATATTATTTTGTGCCTTGCCGTTCTCACATACTCCCACTCTATGTTTAACAGTTTAAGTAAGCATGATCTCTTAAGAGTTCTCCGGGAAAACATTTATTCATTGCATAAGAATATCCTTATGCTGGCCTGTTGCCTCTCCACAAGTTTCTCATAACATAGTGTCTTCTAGACTGAAAGCGTTGCCGTGAACAATATATGTATACATGCTACAAACCTGAGTATGTTTGCCCAACTCGAAGATTGCGAAATGGTAAGGTTGCGCGTATGCAAGCCCTCTACTGCGAATGAAACGTCTACAGTCATGATGACAAGCAGGTGTTTCGGAAACCGGGGAGATGTAACATACCCCCATAAAATACCGTATTGTTCGATATATAACGTGAATAATATTTGGGCTACGAGTTTATCAACGATGTGACAACGACAACTTGCGATTTCTACCAAGCTGGCAGGACTACTTCACGTACAACCGTCTTCATACTGCGGTAAGCCAGCGCGTTAAATAAATAGGATCACCTCACGAAGCGAGTTGGTTAGTTTGAAGGTTTTTTTTCTCAAGATTGCGTGAAGGAAGGCCTCACTTTTGTCCAAACATCCGCTGAAATTACAGGCATCTGCGAATGGATAGCGCGAGTTTGACACTTTTTTGGCACGGGAAGCCCTAGAAAGAAAATGTGATGTGGACAGGACTGGCAGATCAAGAGCCTTTTCTTGATTATGTGGACGATGGTGCATGGCCGCTCTTAGCAAATGGAGCGATTTGTCTGGTTAACCCCGATAACAAAGGATACTCAGCTCCATTAAGCAAGTGCGGGCATCCCGGCATTTGCGCTTATCAACTTACTCTTAGCCGCATGTCTTAGCGGTACGAGCGGCCCCTATAGCCGCACCAGACAGCAGTAAGATGTCTGTGATAACCTTAGATGTCCGGGTCCCCACGGGCGCCTCGATAGGGGGAGCAACGTGCCTTTATTCCTGCCTGAAAGGTCCCATGTAACTCATTTCGTGATGGGTAGAGGCTTGCAATTGTTCCTCTTGAGTCTTGAGCGAAGAACTTTCGATCCATAAGCCCGAGTCTTAAGCCACGCCTCGATTACGTCTCTATATTGGCTAGCCCAACAGCATGCCTTACTTCATTTGTTATTAAATGCGAAGCATTTCTTAGCGAACTTCGGCGAGTTTGAGCGTATCTATCTATCTATCTATCTAGCCGCCTACGATTTTGTGCTCTCCTGGCCGTTTCGCTAATCCAATGTTTATGAAAATTGGTATGCCACATCATTACTACATGAAGAACATAAATGACTAGTCATAACATGAAAATCATGATATGCATGTCATGAGCGGCATGATTTACATGCCGCGGTCTTGGTGCTCTCCTGGTCGTTTCGCTAATGGGATGTATGCGAAAATTGGTATGGCACAACATGACTGCCTGACGAACATAAATGGCAGGTCATAACATGAAAATCATGATATGCATGTCATGAGTGGCATGTTTTACATGCCATGGTCTTAGTGCTCTCCTGGCCGTCTCGCTAATGGGATGTATGCGAAAATTGGTATGGAACAACATGACTGCCTGACGAACATAAATGGCAGGTCATAACATGAAAATCATGATATGCATGTCATGAATGGCATGATTTACATGCCACGGTCTTAGTGCTCTCCTGGCCGTTTCGCTAATGGGATGTATGGGGAAAATGGTATGGCACAACATGACTGCCTGACGAACACAAATGGCAGGTCATAACATGAAAATCATGACATGCATGTCATGAGCGGTATGATTTACATGCCACGGTCTTGGTGCTCTTCTGGCCGTTTCGCGAATGTGTTGCATGCGAAAATTGGTATGCCACAATATGACTGCATGGCGAACATAAATGACAGGTCATAACATGAAAATCATGACATGCATGTCATGATTGACATGATTTACATGCGACGGTCTTGGTGCTCTCCTGGGCGTTTCGTTAATGGGATGTATACGAAAATTGGTATGCCACAACATGACTGCATGGCGAACATGACCGACCGGTCAAAACATGGAAATCACGATATGCATGTCATGGGCGACATGATTTACATGCCACGCGTTTCGTTAACGGGATGTATATGAAAATTGGCATGCCACAAGATGACTGCATCACGAACGTAAATGACAGGTCATAAAATGAAAATCATGAGATGCATGTCATGAGCGACATGATTTACATGCCACGGTCTTGGTGCTCTCTTGGCCGTTTCGTTAGTGGGATGTGTACCAAAATTGGTATGCAACAATATAACTGCATGACGAACATAAATGACAGGTCATGCATGTTATGCTTTTCATAACATGAAAAGCATAACATGCATGCATTGGCGGCATGATTTACATGCCAGGCGTTTCGTTAATGGTATGTATACCAAAATTGCTATGGCACAACACGACAGCATGACGAACGTAAATGAGAGGTCATAACATTAGGATCATGACACGCGTGTCATGACCGGCATGATTTACATGCCATGGTCCTGGGGCTATACTGCCGTTTCGTTGATGGGATGTATGGGCTCCGTCTACTGACCAGAGGGCGCTACGTAGCTCTCGCCGGACGGCTCAGTATCGCTGACATTGGCCGCTTGGGGCGCACGTATGAGACGCGCGCGCGTTCGCCCATAGCGCGCGCACGGTAGAAGCCGAGGCGATAGCGACGAGCGCGTTTCTTCGCTTCTTTCCGGGCGTACTGCGAACCACACGAACGCTCGCGGCGTCGCCCTTTGGAACAGTTTGCCGCAGGTTTGGAGCGCGCGTCTCAAAGGAAATAAAACGAAAGAAGGTGGGACGGGCGGTCGCTGCTGCTATAGAGTTGGAGACGCACATCGCGTTCGCGTATTTTCCTGTCACAGTCTGCCCAATTTTACTTCTTCTCTCCGCCTGGAAATTCATTCTGGCGCTGATGTCGCACATGGAAAACTCAACTGCACGGAGCCTATACGAAAATTGGTTTGGCACAACATGACTGCATGACGATCATAAATGACACGTCATAACATGAAAATCGTGACATGCATGTCATTAGCGGCATGATCTACGTGCCACTCGTTTCCTTAAAGGGATGTATACCAAAATTGCTATGGCACAACACGACTGCATGACGAACGTAAATGAGAAGTCATAGCGTTAGAATCATGACATGCGTGTATGAGCGGCATGGTTTACATGCCACAGTCATGGTGCTCTTGCGGCCGTTTCGTTAACTTCATATGTACCAAACTCGGTATAGCGAGACAACAATGCAAATCCATTTGACGTTCCTTATGCGTGCTTCGCATTTCCTTGATTCCCACTGCACGTGGGATCTGCCAATTTTTTGTGTGCTCGTTTTCCTATAGGCGTGAAATGCGACGGGACAGGTGAGCAGACGTGAAATACAATTCCCGATGCCTAACATAAGACACGTGGAAAGTACCGTGCTGTTTACATTCAGTATTGTATCGCAAAAACTCGCCACCCCTTCCGTATTTACGCTTTTTGCAGCTACTTCCTCAACCACACTAACGCCTGGCACGGCAACTGCTTCTGCATGCACTGCGGGAAGACCGATAAGATCTTCGAGTACAACTCTCTGTCATCGCCTCAAGATGGTAAGTGTTGTAACTTCGTCTTCACCAACCTAGCGGACGACGGTCATCATCATTGTGATTGCTCCTCACGAGCTGCGGCTCGCTCGAGGGCATGAAGCCATCTGTTCTTTTCTTTAATGTTCCATTAAAGCGTTCGTTTTCGGACGTGCCGTCTCTTGTCCTACAAGACAGCCAGGTAGCCGGCGGACCTTGAGGTCTAACACATGGTGCCGAAACCCAGCGGGATCTTCTAAACGACGCCTTATCGATTCAAGGTGTCGCGTTGCGACCCCTGAGCCTTTGGCGAAGAGTTCCCGGCTGCCGACTGACCCATGGAACGGCTACTCCGAAGACGCAAGTGTCTGCGCTCGCAACTAGATGGCATCGTCCAAGAAGCGGAAGGTCTCCTACTAGAACAAGATCTGTCATCATCGAAGGTCAGCGTTTCAATTGATTGAATCAACGTGATCTACGCGCAGATAACGAAGATAGATGAAAGCATAATAGAGAGACGCCTGACGATCTGATCGAGGTAGAGATGATAGACGCGAGCAATTATGGGGACAAGATTGTCACATTGACGGCAAAGCTTCGCTTTGCGATTCTGAATAACCATGCGTCCCAAGCCTCGCACCCGACGACGAGCCAAGCTTCCGTCGGTTTCAGGTCGAGACTGCCGCAACTAGAACTGCAGAAATTCGACGGCAATCGACAATAATGGCATCGATTTTGGACGCAGTTCTCGACGGCAGTGCACAACAACGACGACCTCAGAGCTGCCGAGAAGTTCAACTACTTGAGCACGCTTGTCACTGGAGCTGCCGCTGCAGCCATATCCTGACTCCAGGCAACGGGAGAGTGCTATGAAGACGCAATAGATATCCTCAAGAAATGCTTCGGGGACGAGAAGATTATCGTTCAGGAACATCTCCGAAGCCTCTTAGATCTCAGGTCAGTCTTGTCGTCTTCTAGCACCACCGAACTTCGAGACCTCTACGACGAAGTACAAGTACATGTGAGGAGTCTCAAAGCGCTTGGAACAAGCCCCAATAGATACTGCTCCATGCTACGGGAGATTCTCTTGCGAGTCATACCATCCGACTTGGTGCTCAAATATCACGCACTTCACAAGCCGATGACAACTGCGATATCAACGATGCAAGCGCAAAGGGCCCCGGAGGACAGGACGACCAAAATCGAGAAATAGCTGGAAGATCTTCTGGAATTCCTCGAACATCAGCTTCATTGCAGAGAAACTCTTGCGGCGTATGCGTCCACAAGAAGACCTGAAATCCGTAAACAAACTGGAGAGATGTCGCGACGAGTTGGCCATCGTACCATGTCGTCAGCAGCGTCTCTGCAAAGTGTGCTGGGGAAGCCTGATCCATGTCTGTTTTGTAAGTCAACGAACCATCGTGCCGAAGTCTGCGACGACGAAACGAATTTGGCAGTCAAGAAGCAGATTCTCACCAAGGCCGGGCGACGGTTTCGTTGTATAAAGCAAGGTCACATGGCAAGAGACTGCAGGGGAAGACAAAAATGCGACAGATGCTCTCGACGTCATGTAACATCCATGTGTGACCCAGACTTCCGGAAGAAGGCAAACGAGGCTTCTGCGACAGTAGTCAACCTCCTCTCGGAACTAGCGAGCCCTGCTATATTATTATAGTGCTTGACAGCCGAAATAATAGGCACCACGTCTAGGTACTACAGGGTAATCTTCGACGGAGGGAGACAGCGGAGCTTCATCACCATCGAAGCATCTCGCCAACTTGGCTGCCAGCTGTTGCAAGAAGAAACAGTGACAGTTGGAGTTTTCGGAGGTCACAAGACGCAGAAAACAATGAGAAGTGTCCGTGTGAGCATTTTCGAAGAAGCCACGAAGAAACGGATTATAATCGACGCTTTAGAAGTAGAGGATATCTGTAGCGAACACATTCCAATTCCAAGCGAAGAAGTCACAAAGAAAATGGAGGAAATTGGATTGGACATGCGAGCCCTTTGTCTAAAAGGAGAAAACGAAACCTCCATTTCATTGCTTGTGGGGTCCGTCTACTGCTGGCGTTTTGTGACCGGTGACGTAAGAAGCGTGTGCAACAGATGGAAAGATCTAAAGGCTGTGCACACTAAGCTAGGATGGACTGTATGGCAGTCCATCTTAGCTTAGTGTGCACGCGTGGCGGGTATGTCACGCGTCCGGCGTCCGCACTCACACTACGCATGCGCGACTCTCCTCTCCCTTCCCTCTCTCCAACAGCTGCTGCAATAAATAAAGCGGGTAGAGAGCGCGCGCGCGCGCTTCGCTTCAGTAGTATCTCCTCCTTCTCCGGTGAAAGAAGTTGGTGGTGTTGTGTGATGGCAGCAACGGTTCCGTCAGCGAGTGGGTTGACGCAAGTACGCATCAGCATCAACCCACACTCTGACAACGGTCACGATGCGTGGTAACGAACCAAGTTAACAACGTAATAACACGCAAGGTTCACCGCAAAGGTAACACCGAAAACACTGCAAACCTGTAAAGACCGCCGTTAAATGCACCGTTGAAACTCCCAGCGATGCTCCGCATCACCCCATGGTCCCCTTCGGGGAGGTGGTGTGATTTTTTATAAATCTATACCAGTTGATGTGATGTAGCGGTGGAGCAGTCGATCCATCCTTTTTCTGAAGGTTGTTCCAAGTTATACGAGCCGTTTGATATCTTGCTCTTTCAAGGCAACATCAATCACATCAACATTAACATCAACATTATCACTTTGGTTTGCTGAGCACGAGTATTATAAATAAGAAACTGCGCATGATTTTTCACACCGATGATTCATTCTTGCGCAAAATTGGCTAACTTCATAACTATTGAATAATTGATCAATTTCAATTATCAACTACTTACCGAAATATACCTATATCTACGCATAATCTCCTTCTATTTCATGAAATGGAATACAGGGCGCCTTGGAATAAAGTTGAGTCAATTTTACACATCTATATGGTTCATAATTCACGCATGAACGGGTTTGCAGCAACAGAGGGTGAACTCAAAACGACCTTTTGGAGGTTGTCATATGACTTTTAGGGGCGAAGCTCCTTGAGGCGTGGGTCGTGCGTCCCCGATGTATGTAGTAGTACTAGTAGTAGGTAGCCACCGGCGCGTGCCTGCCGGAGGCACGCATGCGCCGAGGGCGAGAGACAACGTTGGCGCAGGCAGCGTCTCCTAGCGAGTTTCTTGATTGAGAAATACCGACTGTTCGCGTTGGAGAAGCGTTCACCGGCAACCCATATATATATATATATATATATATATATATAACATCTCGCATGCGATTATAACATCTCGCATCTTTCATCATCAACTACAAGTACCGCCATCTAGTTTTATAACATCTCGCGCATGCTACGAATCCTCACGGTTCAACTATGCACAATGCACAAGTGAAATTTCCCACCGGCACTTCATTGCAAGTCAAGATGCAGTGCCTATATATATATATATATATATATATATATATATATATATATATATATATATATATATATATATATATATATATATATATATATATATATATATATATATAGGCACTGCATCTTGACTTGCAATGAAGTGCCGGTGGGAAATTTCACTTGTGCATTGTGCATAGTTGAACCGTGAGGATTCGTAGCATGCGCGAGATGTTATAAAACTAGATGGCGGTACTTGTAGTTGATGATGAAAGATGCGAGATGTTATAATAGTTTGATGACATTTACTCAAGTGTTTCACTTTTAATTGTGGGGCGAATTGCACGGAAGAGTTTCACGGTTTACCGATGATTCCTTCCGGAGCTTCGCCCCACTCATCATCATTCACCCCGTGAATATGCTGTGATTTTTTTGATGATGATGACAGTCCTTTTATCTATGTACAGAATGGCTACAGAATGGTTTCGTGTTGTGTGCGCAAAAGTTTCATAATGGTGCTCAAGTCGTTGTCACGCTGAGAAAGCCGCAGTTGAAAGCAGGATCAAAACCGGTTAAAATGAATACAGAATTAGTATGGTTAAAGTGAACTAGATTAGTATCGTAAAATAACGCCTGCGCATTTAGGGTAATTCATTGCATAATTGGGTAAAATTAAGTGAAAACAATTCGCAAATGCGCACGATGAACACAAGGGAAACGCAGGCGAAACGCTGCGCCGCAGCAACTCATGGTTACATACACCGATGAAATCCCTTAAAACCGACCAATAATGGTTAAAAATAAACTAAATGGATCCAGATTAAGAATGGTTAGCATAAACCAGGTTAGTGTAATAGAATAAAGGATACACGTTAAGGGTGAATAATCACATAATGAGATCAAATTCAGCGAAATTAATTAGGATACACCGACGATAAACACAATAGAAACACAAAGGAAACGAAGGCGAAATGCTTCTCCGCAATTCATGTAGCTTTCACTCCAGTGGAATTAGCTCAAATTATTTTCTGACCGTGTGGGTTCCTCTGCGTTCGAGTTATGTTAGTACGGTCATCGTCTTTTAATAGCCTTGGTACCGTGTTACCACCGGGACAAGTGCAAAAGCCATCCCATAGTAGGATGCAGATGCTATAAATCGTTCACTTCTTCTTTACTCATATCCTGTCGACCTGCGTAGACGTGTTCAACGATTCAATTGTTGACACAAAAGCGGCTCTATTGCTCCGCTCAGTTGCTTGGGATCGCCGTGCTCGCTCTAGGCGTGTGGCGTGGAGGGCGCTAACGGAGCCTTTCACACCTGGTCCCCTCCGCGACTTTATGTGGCGGCTAGGGTGGGGTGTGCTCCCCACTCTCGACCACCTGGGGCGATAGACAATGGTCCAGTCAGCAACTTGTCCGAACTGCCCACTTCAGGAATCCAATCAACATGTTCTGAGGCGATGTGTCGTTGCTCCAATTTTCTGGAGGGCCGTGCATGCAGGATTTCATGGACTCGGTGCAAATCGCTTCGTCTCTTCTGGGCGTTGTTCGTGAGGTCGTTTCGCTGGCCTTCTTATTGTTGCACGTGCCTTCTGCCTATGGCGCAACCGCTGCGCGGCGGTTGCAACAGGCCGTCGCCATCGCGCTCTTTTTGCCATCCTAGAGCGGCTTTATTAAGGTCTTGTCCTTCTGTGTAGGTCTCTGCTAAACGTGTGAAGCTTGTCTTTCGGCCCGCCTGATTTTGGTAGGCTGATGCATCGTCTACCGTCGGCAGCAATGTCATGTATATTTATACCGTGTACATATCTTATTGGTGTTTTCTGTGTAGCTACCCGTTCGTATATGTGTATCAATCTCTAGAACGTTCTGTTACACATGCTCAGCAGCATTCCTGCGTTGTGTCTATGTGACAGAACTCTGTCGTGATACTCGTAACTGGATGTCTTGCATGAAAGCATTGTGTTGTATTGTTATCGGTGTTAATCTTCTGTGATATATCAAATTTTTCTAAACACATGCACCCATTTAACGAAACTGCGGAGCAACTTAGTATGTACGCCGCTTGGGACAGCTCTATACTGAGTTCCCTCATAGTAAAGTACGATGTACTCTGGATCGTTCACCTTTTGCTCTAATAGACACCCATGCTGTTCGTCTTCGTGCATGCGCTCCGGAAAGGATGGAAAAATACTTTACTCATAATGAGGCATAGTTTAGCGACCCGGCCTCAGGTCCCCCATGAAGTGACTTTGAATCCTTGCCTTGCCGCTGCCTCTCGGGCCTGCTGGACTGCCCACAAGGATTTATTTATTTATTTATTTATTTATTTATTTATTTATTTATTTATTTATTTATTTACAGTACTGCTACTCTCCTTCGAGAGCGTGGCAGTTGGGCAGTACAATGATTTTTCACAAATATATTAAACAAAAAGAAACATAAATAAAAGCATTCACTTACAAGCATAATAAGAGGACATGAATATAGTCAATACAATGGAAGAAGGCAGAGTTAAATAACAGCAATAATTGACATGCACAATGACTACAAAATATAATGCTAGTTATACATATTATACAATGCTAAGATCAAATCGAATGGCAAAAGAGAGGAAAAAGACTATGACTATTTAATGAAGAGTGGACTAATGCAATTATGATAACATTCGTATCGCGAGTGAAAAGGTATTAAAAAAGAGAAAAGAAACACAGATTTTGAATTGCAAGCTCTGAAAGCATGCTGAAAAAGTGACTAAACTAACGCAAAAATGAAGGTCTAAGCAAAGGAAGAGGAAAAAAAAGAACCTGTATTGTTTTACCTAACGGACATGTATCTGGGTGGGTGACACTGCATACTTAGCTTCTGTTACGCGCACTCAGTTTTTTCCTATTTGTGAGGTGAATTCAGATAATGATTCTGTGTTGGTGATAGCAGCATCAAGTTGATTCCATTCTGCTATCGCGAGCGGGAAGAATGAATACCTTAAGCGCGTCGTTTTTACATATGTATTCTGTCAATGTGTGCGCATGCTTATTACGTGTTTGTCGATCCTGGGAAAGTGATATGTATTTAGAAGTATCTATCTTGGTAGTTATTTTTTAGTAACTGGAACAGGAATTTTAAGCGAGCGTGTTTCGCTCTTGTGGACAGTGTTTGTAAACCGGACTGGATTAAAAGATGTGTTGGCGAAATTGTGCGTCTGTATTTGTTGTGGATAAACCTCACAGCTTCCCTTTGTATTACTTCCAGTTTGCCTATGTTAGTCTGCGTATGCGGAAACCACGCAGTGTTGGCGTATTCGAGGACTGGCCTTACAAGTGTTGTGTAGGCGAACAGCTTCGTTGATGTTGTTGCGAGCGCTAGACTTCATTTTAGGAAGAATAGTTTGCGTAGTGCCTTCGAAGTTATAATATCGATGTGTTTGTCCCATTTAAGATCACAAGTGAGTGTAACTCCTAGATATTACAGCGTAAGCTGTTATGAGATCACAACAAGGGTCGTTTTTGCGCCGTAGTTTTCCGCCGCCGCCGCCGCCGCCGCCGCCGGTGTCCGTAACCACTATCGCTGCAAACTTTAGAAAAAATAACCAGGACCGAGGAGTATTCCAACTCGTTCTCTGCCTGGATTCGAACCCACACTCTCTGCGTGGCAGTCGAGCGTTCTACCACTGAGCTACGCCTGTGGTTGAAAAATCATCGCTAAAAGACGTCATCATCATCATCATCATCATCATCATCATCATCATCAGCCTGTTTAGGTCCACTGTAGGACGAAGGCCTCTCCCAACGATTTCCAATCCACCCTATCCTGAGCGAGGTGGTTCAACTTTATGCCCGCAAACTTTTTAATTTCATCGCTCCATCTAACCTTTTGCCTACCTCTGTTGCGTTTTCCCTCTCTTGGTATCCATTCCGTCGCTCTTACTGTCCACCTATTATCCTTCGACGTAAACAAAACAAAACAAAAGACGTAAACAGGTATAACGCCTGCCGAGGAATCGCATTAACAAACGTAATGTTACGTGGAAAAATAGCAATACGCCACTACACGACGCGGAAAATGGATTGCATAATGAGTTCGAGGAATCATTTGAAAGAACACAGGGCTGCATGCTTTGTAGCTCTGAATTATGGTGTAGTGGGTACTTGCCTACTTGGCAAAATGATAAGTTATGGCGCAGGGGATACCTACCACTTCTACTTGCACTAGTTTCCTCAAGCGGTTAAAGTGGCCTCTAAGAAGGTAGCTCCTCCAGCTTACGCTGTCACTGTCCTGCGGTTCCGCGCAGGCCTGACTCTTTTTTATGTTCTTCAACTTTATTAAGTGGAGTGTCATTAATTGCGTATATGAAGTCGGACGGTTTTGTTTTTCTGCTTACCGGTCATTATCCCGGATTTCTGTATGTCTATTTTCATCTGCCATGTAGAGCACCAATTAGCTAAGACGGCTAGGGAGTCATTAAGCTTAATATGGTCGCTGTGATGATTAATTTCTCTATAAATGACACAGTCGTCCGCAAATAGTTTTACATTGCAAGCAACGTTAGCAGCGATATCATTAATGTAGATTAGGAAGAGCAAAGGCCCAAGTACCGAGCCTTGAGGATCTCCGGATGTTACTGCAACTGTGTTAGAAAACTTTTGTTCGTAGAGCACAAATTGTGACCGGCCAAATAGGAGACCTTTTATCCAGGCAGAAAGTTCTCCTATTCCAAAAACACTTTCTACTTTAGCTATTAATTTGCTATGACATACACATCAAAAGCCTTAGACAGGTCGAGTAGGATTAGGTCAATTTGACCACGGTTGTTAATTGTAGCAGCAAGGTCGTGGACTAGTTCACTAAGTTGGGTTACTCTCGACAAGCCACTTCGGAAACCATGTTGGTTGGGAGCGAAAAAATTGATGTGCTCTAGGAATAATGTCATGTGCTTTAAGATTATGTGTTCTAGGAGTTCGCATGATGTGCTGGTCACTAATGTGCACTATTGAAGGCGATCACAAATATTAATTACTTTGACAAGAAGAAACCACCTCGCTCCGATATGCTTTCCCGAGTGTGCTTGCTGTGGCTGCTAAATAAAAAAAACGAGAAAAAGAAACGACCAACAGACAAGAAGGAGACAACATGAGCACTGTATTGTCGCCTTCTTGTCACTTGTTCCTGTGGTATTCTTAGTGCCTTTTTATTTAGATTGAGTTGCCAGCTCGCTCCATGATGTAACCTTCTGAGCCTTCTGTAAACTTCTATAGACCATTTTCGAGACGCATTTAAGGTGCCACAATGTTAGACTAACAAGTGCTTTTTTTTTCTTTGTGATAACGGAATTAGAGGTGCTATGAAGTATCGACTCATACGCTTGCATATATGGGCTCACGGACGCGTTCGCCATTTCACGACGTTGTTAATTTGATGGCACGATATTCAAAAGCAAGAAATCACTCGATTAAAGCCCAAGATGACGGCGTAGGGATGGTAAAATCGATGAACGATTAATCGATTAATCGATTAAATGTACATGGTTAGTCGATTAATCGTCATCGATTTCGCCCTTTCGATTAATCTAATTAATCGATTAAAGCTCTTCGATTAATCGATTACGCCCCCCCACCCTCCCCACAACACCAGCACCGCCCATTGGCAGGAGCGCATGATTGCGAGGCGCGCGACGCCGAGACGCAGATGTCGAGCGCATATTTCTGCGCAAGTAGAAGGAGCCCGGAGCCGCAGGCGGCCATACCCCATAGAGACAGAAATGAACTCTTGCCGATCTCCGTCGCCTACGCCGTTTTATTTAACTCCCAGATTTTACTTACTTCTTGCGTAAGTGCCACATTGTAATATGCGCTGCTTATTTCTTGACCGGTTCAGTTCTTATTGCCGTTGTATTTTACTCCTTGTCGAATTAAATTTGTCACTAATGAAGGAAAGAGAGATAATACATTAGAGGGTAGAGAGGGTGGCCCGATCTAGTATGCCCCGGCCTTCTACTCTACATTGGGGACAACGCAACAAGGGAAAAATAGTGATGAAGCATGATGATGGGGAGAAGAATGAGTGATCCGTATATGCATAATGAGACATGAATGCTTGCGCAAAGGGGACAAGGACGCTAGTAATCATATTTCATTACGCTTGATACCAACTAGCCTAGCTGTCCGCCTTTACCCTTTGATAACAGTAATGCTAGTTTCCCTGCAATGCGGTTAGCCCAACTTATGGCAGCTATTCATTTCTGCAAAACAGCGTGGTATGACGCGGAAAATGTCGACTCAGCTCTCTTGATATAAACACTCATAGTAGTCAAACCCCAGCACGTGTAACTGGGACCTCGCCTCCACTTGTAACGTGACAGGGGCCACCATTAGTAGGGGCGAATACGCTGTGCAGGGAAACGCGCTCGAGGATTATGAAAAAGGTCTAATAGTCGCATAATGGAGAGAAACCACTTTAGCTATATTTAAGTCTAATAGTCGCTTTTCATAATGCGCAACTTTGCGCATTGGTATACCAAACGTTTCGTATCCAATCCATTTCAATTCAAAAAATGACCTTGTAGCATTTGGTAATCCTGTATGGTCGCCCATTTCGGGTGAAATACAGCTTTTAACCGTTGCTTGTATTCCCATGTCAGCCAGCCTAGAGGCCGCCGTCTACTGCTGTGGCACGAATGGATGACAGTCGCGAAATACTATGTGTTCTAATCTCTGATACATTAGACAGCGTTCACAGTTCGAGCTGTACGCGCGACTGAAAAGGTGCGTGTAGCACCGAGTTAAGACGGCGACCAGGTGAGGCCTGTGCAGTATACTGGCACAGCTGCCGTTTATTGTAGCCGGGAGTGAAAACTCGTGTCACTATATTTCCCGCAGATGCCCTGCACTGATCGCCTGTTTGAGACCGGTATGCTGCTGTGCAATCTAGCATGAGTGACCTCATGGAAGAGATCACGTCAGTTCGTGGTTATAGTATTATCGAAGGCTTCCACAATATCTAACGGACAAACCGAGAATTGTTGCCGTCCCTACAAGAGCGAGCGTCGTTAACTTTCCTTTAGACCTCGTCTCCTTTTTTTTTTACCTTTCTCGGAATTTTCTCGCCCTCGGCCACACTGCATGTTTCCTGTGCGACTTTCCAACCAGTGTGGTCGCCGAAAGCGCCTCCAATTTCGGTTCGCTCTAGTAGGCAGACTTCGAGAAAATACGACCTGCTGCCGAATTGTCCGTGGATCATGACCACCCACGGAATTTTGGATCCTTGACATCATACAATAGACGACGGGCTCCCTGTGTTCAGTGGGCGAAAGTGCGAATTTTCACGCAGCCGCTAATGTGCGCATGTGACCTCTAGCGCGTCGGATAAACACTTGTGTCGCTATCAAACACAAGCAACGCTTCTCAAACAACAAGGCATCATTTTTCAAGCACCTAAAAAAATTTCGATTAATCGATTAATCGACTAAAACATTACACCGAAAGCAATTAATCGATGAATGGCTAAATCGATGAACGATTAACGATTAATCGATTAAAAATTTTGATCGACCATCCGTATGACGGCGCCCACTAATCAAATATATACGGAACATAACGGCAACGGCGAAGGCAAAAACCCGATTCAAGTGTCCATATAATCGCTATATCGCAATGAAATAAAATCGTCTTGGCTGTTGCCTGACGAAGTGCTCAGTATAGTAACACCATAAATTGTAGCGGGGGTGTCGCCCCGGTGTTCCAGGCCTGGTGATGACCCTGAATCCAGAACTGCACGAGTACCTGCCCACGTCGTACCAGGCGGGATTCCTCGTCATGGTACACGCTCACGGCACCAGGTATGCTATTCAGTTACTGCACCCTTTCACACGGCATTCCATAAGTAGAGTGCATGTGCATTTTTTAATTATGCCCAGCCAGTACCTGGTTTAGCGGGCTGCCAGTTGATTTATTTATTTATTTATTTATTTATTTATTTATTTATTTATTTATTTATTTATTTATTTATTTATTGTCATAGCGAACGTTTAAAGAACGAGGCAATGGCCCACTAGGTAAATTAAGTCGTGCCAATGCCCAGCTTATGTGTGTGCCCTCCCGCGAAATGTCGCGCGTTTCCTTTGGTTCATATAACCCGCCTTGGTAGCTTAGCTGCTACGTTTGCAAAGGCAGAGGTCGGGGGATTGAATCCCGGGCACGGCACGCCCATATTTCAAAGGGGGCAAAGCGCAGAAGACAGCCGTGTACTTATACATAGGTGCAAGTTAAAGAACCCCAGGTGGTAAAAACTACTCCGTAGACCTCTACTATGGGGCTTGCCTCGCAATCACAGCTACTTATGGCACGTAAAAATCCCGTCAACTACTATACCTGCTTCATATGTAATGATTAGCATTAAATTACGCTAAATGCGTCTATGTTTCAGTTAAAACAGCGGTTTCTTTCTTTCCCCCTGCGCAGGCATTCGGTGTGTAGCGATGGCGTGTATCTCACACCTGGTTACACTACCTACGTTGGACTTAACGTGGTAAGCCGAAGTTTACCACGGCTGCTGTCGCCACGGAGTTGGAAAAGGGTGTTTTTTTAAAAGAATTTTTTCTGCAGTAACTATCAACTTAAGTCGCTAAAATGGATGTTTAGTGGCTCATAAGGCACAGCACGACTTGGACACAAATCGGGTATATGTATACGTAGGTTAGGACGATTGTGATAAGAAAGTTTCACAATCGTAGGGCAACTGTCAATTGTATTTAACAGGGGAACTGTGTATTGCCCTGTGAAACTGTCGCTTTCACAGGGCAACTGTCAAGTGCATACCCTGCTATAGGAGAGCTGTTGCAGCTGTTCCAGCAACGAAGTGGTGGAAGAGTTGAAGCGCGTGCGCAGTAGCGCTCTTGACGTAGCTAAAAAAACCTGAACCAGTTCCACTGCAGTGAAGACTGCGGAGCGGTGATTCGCCTGTGCTTGCCTTGCGTTTCTGTTGTGTTGATCGCCGCCGTTTTCGAATTTTTCGCCTAATTTGACATCATCATGCGAGCGCTTACCTTGAATGTGTATATTTTATTTTATTGTATAAGTGTGCTTTATCTTAACCATTCTTCATCTCGGTAGTTAATCTCTAATCATAATTTATTGGTTTTATATGAGAATTCATCGGAGTGTGTATGCAAGCTTATTGTGTTATCTTCGGGGTTTTCGAATTATTTTCGCCTGATTTGATCTCGTTATGCGATTAATTGTCCCTAGTGAGAATCTTTTTTATTACACTCGACTGGTTTATTTTAAACATTCTTAATCTGGATTCATCTTAACCGGTTTCAGTCAGCCATAAGCATGTTTTGGCCCTGTTTTCAACTGCTGCGAGCGTGACAGCCAGACGAGATGACAATACACGCCGACAGCCCGGGACGTTAAAGTGCTCCGCACTTAAAAGAGTCATTTCTATTCCACAATGGCGCAGCATGCGCAGACGGGCCTGCCGGCTCCATACGCTAACCCGTGTCGTCGAACATGGCCCAAGTGCTTGCTCGAGGTGCTGGAAGAGCCCTACGGCGAGTACACAAGAGAGGTAACAAGCACATCGCTACTTGCTCGTCAACGTCTTTTTTTTTTTTGAAAAGATAGTTGGTAGGCGACCCTAATCGTTCACTTGGGTGTTGTCTAGTGGCACACGCGCGATGCGCGAACGACCTGCGGTTTCTTGTTTCCTCGCGCTCTTAATTAATTATTTCATTTATTATCCTGATGGTTAAATATGTGTCTTTTCTATAAAAGACATATGCTCTGATATATCATGCACATACAAGTCCTAGCATGTCTTCTTTCGTAGGCTACATGCTCTAATTTCGCAACGAGTTTTTTAAGTCGGAGTTAAAAAGAGGGAACAAGTGTGTCGCGCCACAAAAAAAAGAAAGAAAGAAAGAAAGAAAGAAAGAAAGAAAGAAAGAAAGAAAGATAAAGAAGGATAGATGATTAGAGCTATACCATAAAAGAAGATTAAATCACGCTGTTCGTGAATTGCTATAAGTACTATATGCAGGCAGCATTTGTGTTACAACGGACGTAATGTATACACTGTGTGTGTGCGTGCGTGCGTGCGTGCGTGCGTGCGTGTGTGTGTGTGTGTGTGTGTGTGTGTGTGTGTGTGTGTGTGTGTGTGTGTGTGTGTGTGTGTGTGTGTGTGTGTGTGTGTGTGTGTGTGTGTGTGTGTGTGTGTGTGTGTGTGTGTGTGTGTGTGTGTGTGTGTGTGTAAGGGGGGGCTAGTATAATTTCGGGGTACTACGTAGTACTGCATGCATCAGTCCCTATGCTGCACAGCAAGCGCAGGTGAACTGTAGTACGGACACATTCCTCAAAAGCATCTGTTATCTGTCAAACGCAACAGAGCAGTTGCAATTACGCTGTGAAAAAGCAACTGCTTCTTCTACGTTTAATACTTCACTGCCGGTATACCTCTCGCGCCTCTTTAAAGAAGCCGTTTATTTCTTGTGTGTTCTATCCTCGTTAATTACGTGCCATCTCTACGTATTCTATTCAAGCAGTTCGAAGACTGTTAGGAGCTTAGAGTGACATACAAGTTTATCCCAATAAGTAGTTGCTGGTCGTAATCACTCTATTTTACGTCCACTGCATGACAAGGACATCTACCAGAGCGCCAGTTAATGCTATTTTTAAGCTTGCGAACCTGACGCCACCTGTCATTTTCTTGCCTGCCTCCATTGCTTTTTCCCTCCCTTGATGTCCATTCTGTTCGTTCTCAATGTCCACCGGTTATCTGTCTTAAGTACAACGTTGACCTGATCGGGTCTCCGTCATGTCTGGCTGCTCTTGGAGGAAGTGGAAAAACATCAACCAGCAACCGCGACTGCTCACGACGCCACCTATAGGGTAATATAAAAGGAACGAGGACAGAGACAACAGTATGTCCGCGCTTAACCTAAAATAAAGCGAGGCCGTAAATTTATTTGTGGGGTTTTATGTCCCAAAACCACTGTATGATTATGAGAGACGCCGTAGTGGAGCACTCGGGAAATTTTGACCACCTGGGGTTCTTTCCAGCCCCGCACCTCAAACTAAGCCGAGCGCAATCCATTACACTTCGTCAACTACAGACACGCACTTACATCACACCCGCGGTCATGCATAGGATCAACCCTGACACAACCCCCCCACCTGCCCTTTTAGGGGCGAAGCTCCTTAAAGCGGCACCCGTTCCTCCCTCGTCGTAGTCGTAGTGCGTAACCAGTCTTACGCTTTGACCTCCAAGGTGGTGCCGGTGGGAGATTTCTCCTGTGCGTTGTTGAACAATAAAAAATTCGCAGCGTGCGCGTTAACTAAAAGCCGAATTCTTCTGTCTCTCATTCCCCATTAGCAGCCATTGGCAAGTTCCAGTAGGAAACGTTAGTAGAAGTAGAAGCGTTAAAAGCCGATTTCTTCTGTCTCTCATTCCCATTAGCAGCCATTGTTTACCTCCAAGGTAGTGCCTGGTGAGATTTCTCCTGTGCGTGATTAAACAATAAAAATTTTGTTCAGAACGCCGTTGATTGATGAAATAAACCAACGAAAGACGCCAGATGTTTTCTAAAAGCAAAACGAAAAGACGCCAGATGTTTCGAAAGCAAAACGGAAAGACGCCAGCTGCTTAACGAAAGACGCCAGGTGTTTTCTAAAGCAATGGTTTTATATTCAAAACCATATCGCGATACAGGTTTGTCAATCGTTTCACGTCAATTTTATCGGGCGAATTAACGGAAGAAATTTCACGGTTTAACCGATGATTACTTCCAGGAGCTTCGCCCAATCTCATCATCATTCACCTCGTGGATCTGCCGTCAATTTTTTTGTGACCACGCGCACAGCAATTTTGAACATATGCTCTGGCTGTGCCCGGCCAACAGCCTGGCAGAGCTCGCGACTCAAGAAGCCAGGAACAAGGCCATCATGAGCACCAAGTACCAGCATCAACTCCAGGCTGTCCAGAGGGCTCTGGACATCGCTGCAAGTCTTCGACTGCCAGCGCCATCCTGGGCGGAGCCCCCGGGCTAGCCAGGTCCTCGCGGACCTCCGCTAGCCTCCTCAGGATATTTAAAATAAAGTCTTCTCTCTCTCTCTCTCTCTCTCTCTCTCTCTCTCTCTCTCTCTCTCTCTCTCTCTCTCTCTCTCTCTCTCTCTCTTCTTTAACGTACCTGATATCCCACAGTACACGAGCCTCAACATTTCGCCTTCATCGAAATGCAGCCGCCGCGGCTGGGATCCGATCCCGCGACTTGCGGATCATTAGCCGAGTGTCATATCCACTGCACCATCAGGCGGGGCAAGCGAGGCAATAGAGGTACATGGGAAACTATAAAACAGAAGGAATTGAGAACTTCCCCTCGACATCATTGCATGGGTTCTAATAAACCCATTCCCTCAGTATGCCAGTGTACCGGCATGACAATCCGGCATGTTCCGTGCGTATGCTGTTACCTGGAATTCTTTTTACAAATACTGCCATCCTGTACGGTTTCCTACCGTTACACTCAATATCTCGCAACTTTCCTGCTCTAAACTGCCCCTCTGTTGCGGCTGCGTGCAGGACTGTCTGAACCTGTGCCTGCAGCTCATGGTCGTGGAGAGGTGCAGGTGCCTCTCCGCTCAGCTACCACAACTGCAAAGGCTGCCCGAGGCGTACGGTGCCTGTGGACAAGACGGTATAAGACAGAAGCACACAAGTTCGGCAGTTCAACTCGCCACTGCGTCCTGAGTGCAAATATGTCATAAATAAGGCATTGTCCCATAACACGTGGTATTCATACATGAATTCACACCGTACGTTTACGAGTTCGTAAAATAAACTTTCAGCTGGGTATCTGTTAGACAAATGGTGCTCGAAACCTATCCATTAAGAATTTATTCTGTGCTGTGCTTTCCTCGCTTATACATGTGTTACTGGGAAAATAGCGCCTCAACTACTCCATTCATCTAAACGCAGTGCTGCGAAACAAAAAATAATAATAAACTAAGCGACATGATGATGAAGAGTTCGGTATTAACAGGCAGATCCAAACATATACTTACATTTCTGTTCAAACTGCGCTTACAGGACCGAGCCCAATGTGTCACTTCATACGCGCAGCACTATGACAGTTCATTTGTCCATTTCTTCGCAGTAATATCATTTATTTCAGCGTGAAATGGTTGTACTAAACAACGATCAGGATTACTTAGCCAATTTCGCAGTGTTGCATGGTCGCTATTTGTCGAAAAAGTTCTTAAATTGTATTATTTTTCTTCAAGAAACAAAATCTCTCAAAAACTCGATGTTTTCGATATCGATGAAATCATAACTTCCTATTTCTGACATTTCCTTTTGTTTTCACGCCTGCAATTTACTAGCACCATCACTCTGTCGTGCTATTGGAGAAGCACTATGTGTGAGCCACTGAGTGCTGCTTGGAATAATTTCACAGGCACTTCAATTTCCTTACGTACGCTGAATACGAAAGCACAGCGTGCCGATAGGCGTGAAGGCTCCCTCGGCGTCTATATTATTACGACGTCCACGCAATGTCACTTTTCACATGACGTCGTCACTGACGTCGTCACAGGACGTGGCGTGGCGTCATCAGTGACGGCATCGGTTGACGTCGAGTGTTGACATCGCAATGAATTTGTCACGTCATGATCGCTGGGTCACGTGACTTTTGGTACCGCCCTCCGTGGCCAACGCCGGCTTTTTCGTCTGATGGTGCATGTAACGCTTTGGGACGCAAGATGACAGGAGAAACTTGGAAAATGCGTGCTTGCATGTATGTTTTGCCTACACCACGTACGCCGAAGTAAACGACACGTTTCTCTCGTTTCAGAGCTCCTGTGCGCGGCCGGAGTGTCCGCGAATGAGACGAACAGTCAGCTCGAGAAACGGTGCCAGTGCCGCAGCGCTTGCGTGTGAGTGCCGCGTCGTGTTTCGCATCTTTTCTAATTTTGTTACGCACATATGAGCACTAACGGTTGGCCAAACACGAAAGAACACGTAATCCGTCAAAGAACTTATGCCCAGGAGGGATGCGAGACATCTTCAAACTACATATTTTTTTTACTTATATAAGACCGTCCAGAAGACGCCTTCAATACTTCTTTCGAAAAAAATTTAAAGCTAGTTCCATGCCTGTGAAGTCTGAGCAAACAGCGGAGCTGGCAAGCAAGCGCCATCACCTGGCGAACGCAGATTCAGTTTTTTCTTCTTCATCATGTTTCTTTCGTTATCTCTTTCTACATCTTCTTGTTTCTTCTGCCATCTTTGTTTCTTTCTCTAGTTCCTTACTATACTGCGTTCTCTCCACCTTTCCCTCCTCCTCACCCTCAGTAACCTTTCCCACCCCTTTGCTATGCTATAGTACGCATGGCTATGCTATATGTTAGGAACTGCATACCCGCTTTCTGAGGCGCATATACCCTCCGAGTGTTCTGCGGACGAGACCGGAGTTTTGCCATGCTTAAACACCTTCGCTCTTAAAAGCTGTTCTTGGAAACGCCGTGAGGGAGGCCTGAAATCACCGAAGTCGTACAGCGACAGCTGCGTGCGTGCGGGGCGTTTGCGTTCCACCTCGCGAGAACGTTTCGGAGACGTCTTCAACGCCCGTGTATAAGCATTCCTGCTTGCGACGTCTTTAAAATATCGAGCGCGATAAATACTGCGTTTCAAGACGTTGTTTTCTTAATAAGACGTCCTCAAGACTTCGTGTTCTGTACCTGGATTTCGGAGCTGTTCGTAGCACCAGCACAGAAGACAGCGCGAACGATCGACATCCACACAGAGCTGACTTGCGACAGTTCATTCTTGAAACCAATAAACTCTTTTGAAGAGTAAACTGTTCCGGGCCAGCGCTGTGTGTGTATCGACCTTTCACGTCCTCGTTCATATCGCGCCGTGTCCTTCGCTAATTAATTACCAACACATCCAAGCTTCCACGCTGAATCGCTTCATTTGTTCATAGCAGCTTCTGTGAATGATCATCGGCGCACCTTTGGGGCATTGTCCCACGTTAATTAGTCAATGAGTTCCAGAAAAAAGGAGATATGAGCAATTATGTGTAAATGCCTATTATAAATCAAATGTTCAAATTTTGTACGGTCCTCGGAGCATTCCAGAAAGCGTTGGGTAAACAAGACAGCAGGGAGAAACAGTCAACGTGCGTGCTGGGAAATAAAAAAAAAAAGATTGAATGAAAGCGTTTACACATGTCTGTTTACTACAGTACGATTTCGAACAGTTCTAGCGAAAGGATAAAAAGCGCGGTACAAGATTAGCTGGCTGTCAACTGATGGTATTACACAGAAAGGCGCAGAATATATGTGTTTAGTTTTCAATGAAGAATGAGAAAAAATCGAAACCAATCCGACGTGCTCAGTTGCAATCTACACGCAGCAAAAATTCATTTCGCAGATTATCTGAACTACTATAATTTCTCTCTTTCCACTCCTCTCACTCTCTCATACCTTTTTATTCTCCTTTCCGTTTCCTGCAGCGTGGGTAGCCAACCAGACGCCTTTCTGGTTAACCTTCCCGCACTCTGCTTGCTTCTTTCGTCCTTCTTCCTACATTGTTTGGTGCGACGCTATTTCAACTTCGCACTCTGTTATTTTATCAGGTTTCTCTTATATCCCATGTTAGAAAACACTGTAATGCACCTCTAAATGCCACCACCCTCATAGGTTTTCAAATTTGCCAGTCGGTTTCCGCTCCGTTTGCTACGGGCACCTTCCCTTAGAAACGCACGTGGGACTACACACGCAGCTGCCGACGACCAGGCAGGCAGGAGCACAACGCATGCTCACCGCTAGCCTCCCTCTATTCCTCCATGCCCGCCGAGTGTTTCGGTTTGAGATGTCCTCAGCCGAGACACAGTTACCGTGCACTTTAAAGCGAATTTCGTCTCCTTTCCCAAGAATCTCTCTATATTCGCGGACCGTAGATGGTAGAGCGGCGGCCGAGTGGTTAGAGCGTCCGTCTCCAACGCAGGAGGCACTGGGCTTGATCTCTAGTACCGGTTTCTGTAATCTTGCTCTCTTCCTAGTATCTTTACCTGGCGCTGGGTAATGTCGATACATTCCACCTGTCTCGAGAAGGTGGTCCGTCCTGAACACTTGTCTCCTTTCCCTAACCCTTCTTCCTCCTTCCCACGACGCTGAGCCGTCCTCCCAACTATAGGGCTGCACATGGTAGCGTCTTTTCCTCGCCTCAACCGCTCCTCGCCTCATCCACTCCATCAGTAGCAGCAAAACCATTTCGCAGAATATCCGAGTCGAATGCCTGTGAATGGTCGTGCAATTCTGCACGTGGCCTGCGCTTGTCCAGGCCAGCTGCCTCCTATACCTTCCACTACTGGTGGCGAAGTGTTTACACTGGCGGGGAGTCACACTCAGAGATACTCCCATGACACACAACGAAATTACAAAGCAATATTACATGAGTAGGAGGCTGTTCCCTCCTCCACACATCAAACTTAACAGGGCACAAGCAGTGACACTTAGACAACTACGAACACGTTCATATTTCTCACCTGTACAGTACAAGGAATGGTATAACATTCAAGACATGAATACTATATGTAAAGCCAGCAGGAAAGACGATTGTACATTAGAACATATGCTCTGGGAGTGTGGGTCGCTTGGCCCTGACATTACTCGTGACAGGTTTTCAAGCATGATCAAGTCGCAAGACCACAAGCAACAAGTCCTAGTTGTCCAGTACGCCCACGATAGGGCCAGGAGGCTTGACCTCCCGGTTACAACGTGGGAGTAGTTAGGCGGGCTCTTTAGCCATGTACAGGACATTAAATAAAGTTTATTCTTCCTCCACTGTGCGGTGTCGCAGCGGCTGGTTAACGACGTGGTGTAACACTTTGGTACCCCGTTCCTAGATGGAGGCGTCACTTCAATGCAGAGCGTGGAGTAAGGAAGTATATAGCTGGCGTTGGCGCGCAAGCAAGCACGCTTTCTATGCTGGTCAAATGGTCAGCGCGTATGTCCCATGTTGCTCATCTGTTAGAGGACAGAGTGGTCTTAGGTCTTGTTCATCGACCACTGAGGGACCTCATCGGCAAAGGAGCAGCAGCATCAGCAGAATCTGGGTGTCATAGAACCTGGGAAAGTTCTCAAAACGATCTTCGCTTTTAGAGGCACATATTGACACATATTTTAGAGGCACATATTGACGGGTTTGTCAATAAACCCGTCAGTTGACAGCTAGCGCACGTGTTTCAGTCTTGTAGCCTGCGCAGCTGACCACGGTATTCACAAACCAACTAGCCGCATTTCGAACACATAGAGATTACAAGCACCATAAGCATCGCTTTCTCAGTTGAGGCTGAGTCCATGCTGCCGTCTCCTAGCGGGTATATCTAGAAAGGAATCACTGCAATACCCCATAAACGTATCGTGAACCGTTTCGCAATGTTACATTAAAAAATCGGTGTTCTAAACAAGTGTCAAAACTATTTCTTCCGCGCCCAGTTATGCCTCCAACGCTGAGGTATTGAAATATTTCATCCCTCGAAAGTTGAGTGATAACCAGTAACGTACGCATGTAACACGTGACAGCAATGAATGTATGTTATTGAAACACGACCCTTCTTTTCAGGGACATCACATACAAGCGCGATGTGACAATTACACGCCTGAGAGAGGTAAGCATGAGGTGGATATACAGAAACTTAATATGCAAAAAGCACACCCACAGAAAGCATGTCTTATCTTAAACAAAAAAAAGAGTGGTTGATCCCTCTGCCATAGGAATCTGTATAACACGAAAGTGAAACCTGTCTTCGCGAAGTTGTGGAATGCATAAGTGGCAACCTCGCGAATCGAGGGGCGGGAGGTGGCTTCGGTACTGTGAATATGTGAACGCGTTAAATCTAGACATCAGAGGCACCTCGACACGGTACAGGGATTCGGGACAGTTGTACACGAAAGTTTCCGAGCGACTCACAATGCTCTGGAGAAACTGAATTGCACGCGCTAGATCCCTGCACAAGCCAGCCATACACGAGGATAGTCCGCAAATGGTGACGCCTTGAAAGAGAAACCTAACGGGTTGTCAGCGGATCGTTTTGTGAAAACACAGCCCACTGCAACGAAATGAAAATGACTTGCTTGTCTACGGCCGTCACTGCAATCTTGGAGCAGTGCGCGTCGCAGCTCAACACACGTGGCCACACAAGACAAATTTTGTAGAGACCGCGTTCGCACTTTGCCCCTGGAACGCGCCGTCACGACGCCGCCACAGCCCTAACTTTCTCGGCGGTCGAGAGGACGAGGCGCGAACACTACCGAAGTGCTGACTGCCGGAGGGAAGCAGCACGACAATCTGCTTCGCTCTATCTATCGTTTCTAGGTGGCGGTACCACTGCAGCGAACCTAAGCGAACCAAGAGTGTGGTATAAGGGAGGCGATGTTAATTTAAGAGTAATTTTGCCAGACGACAATTAAATGTAACTTCTAAAGGCTATATGAAGATATAAAGCCAATCTGTTCCGTGTGTGAGCGATGTTGCGGTGGTGCATCGGTAGAGCACCCGGCTCCATTCGTCAAATCGCGGTTGAAGGTGGGTTTGACTCCTGGGTGGAACTTTTTCACAGTGAATGGAAGTTCATTTTTTCAAAGATCCACCTCCATTACAGGAAGTACGTCACTGATTTCTTGATGGACCCCGGCATAAAACACTATCGTGTTAAAAAAAACTTGGGAGGATACCCAAACTTCGCTTTTAGGAGTAGAACACGATAGCTTTATCGTGCCCCGTTCACATCGCCTTCTTTTTCGCTTGCCATGTTCTTGAGTCACGTGACTTGGTGGGTGTCATGGCACGACGTCACCTGGGTCCTACCTGATTTTTTTTTCTGTTCACGTTTAATAAAATGAAAAGTGATCTGTCTTGAGGCGTAAATTACCAAAATTGCCATTGAGGGGCGCGGCTAACCAACTCAAACTTTTATTGCAGGATATCATGGGAGCCGCCAAGAAAGACGGGTAAGTCGCGTGGTCCTTAGACCCCGTATATAACGCATACAAGTCATGAGCATTCCTGAGCATCTTTTATAATGTTCTTTATTTCATTTTAAAGAAAGAAAAAGCATTTTGTTTTTCACGCCGTAAGCTACGTCAGTCTATTCAAAAGTTTTGTGGCGTTATGGATAGTGTGATAGCTGCGTCAGCTGCCTCTCTGTTGCGCTGAATGCGAGTGAAGTTTTCTCATAGACGCTGCAGGTTTTCACGTGCGCTGCTTGGGCCTTTTCTTCGTACGGACCAACAAATACTATTGTATTTGTTGGTCCGTGTTGGTCCGGGGGGCGCTCGTCCCGTTATGCACTCCTTCTGTCCGTGTCCGCTAGAGCTGTATTATGAATTTTAAGTTCAACCTTACTGTTTCTCAAAGTAGTGCATAACAGTCCCCACAGTTAAATAAAGTAGCGGGCCTCTCTTTCGTATCACCGTTCAACTACACTTGCTTACCTACAACCAGGACTCCGTTACTGCTACAGAGGATTTTAGCTTGTCCGTAGACTTCTTTACGTTTACGTTCACCGTTTTACCGGAGCTCTTGACGGCAGTGCGCAGCTAGCACCGGTATCATGCGGTGCAAAACACGCAACACCTGAATTTTTCATCTACCTTTTTTTTTTTGGTCGCGAACATATACTCCACGCACTCGTTGAAAGAAAACAATGAAAGTACTGCGAGTTGCAGTAGAATTAATGTGAGTAGAATTAATGTGAGTTAATGATTGCCTCGCTGCCAGTGCTCTTTGCTTGCAGTTAACTGAGGCGTGTAGGTGGAAGCACATTAACATTGCGTAATTCTGATTAGGTGCTGCGTGTAGGTGGAAGCACTTTAACCTTGTGTAATTGTGATTAGATGCTGCGTGTAGGTGGAAGCCCATTAACGTTGTGTAATTCTGATTAGGTGCTGCGTCGTACACGGGCCTCAACATTCCACGTCTATGGATCGCAGCGAGCCTTACCGTAAACGTATTGTGGGCGTCTCGATAGCCGTGCACGTAAAGAAGCGCACGGACAATCTAAAATTCCGCTATGCCTTCTGTTATTGTCCTTTACGTTTACCCCACGCAACCTCGTGTCTTCCCCGATCTAAGCTTATCCGGCGAGAATTACGCCAAATGTCAGATAATAAATCAATGTGTCGAACGATTTTAGCGGGGGAAGCGCGTAACGTCCACGGCCTATAAGTTCGACCAGGACCTATCCATTAATCCATATATCTCTTCTCCTCTGCAGGCCACCGGCTCGCCTAGTCCTGTACTTCGACTCGCTCACCTACGAGCACATTCGATCAGTTCCCAAGTACGACGTGAGTGCATACCCCACGCTCCCTGTCCTGCGTCATGTGGTCATTCTTAATTGATTTGATTTGTTCATTTCTGGGGTTTCGCGACCCAAAACCACGATATGATTATGAGAGAGACGCCGTAGCGTAGTGGAGGTGCTCAGAAAATTTCGACCACCAGGGGTCCTTTAACGTGTGCCGACATCACACAGTACACGGGCCTTAACATTTCGCGTCTATGGAAATGCGGCTGCCGCGGCCGATGGTTACTCACTTCCGGGCGGAGTAACGTCGGGTGCCGGTAGCACAGTAGAAGCGAACGACATAATTGCATGCGAATAAGCACGCCAGCACAGCGCGTATACGTCTTCCAGGCATATCGGTGTGCGAATATTCGATTGTTTTGAACATTTGTCGAATGTTGCATTTTCAATGTCAGTATTCGATTCGAAAACGAGGTGTTCGAACTTTTCGAAGATTCCAGATCATTCGAATATCCGGAAAGATTGTGCGATCCAGTCACCTTGCCCAAAATCCCCCCTTCCGCGCTTACGCATGGGCCAAGACAAGCCATTGCCTGGACGAATAAGCATCGGCTCGATGGCGGCCAACCACGAGAGCGCCAGTACGTACGGCTTTTTGTCGCCAACATGCTCTATTACGATAAGCATATTCAACTACGTGCTCGGCAGAGCTGGTGGCGCTCATGCACTCTTAAAAAAAAGTCAGTGCTGTTTACCACATTTGAGGTAGTAAAGGCTTGTCACAGCATTCACTACCTAAGTATCAACTCCAGCTAGTAAACAACAAGGTAGTAACGTTACTACGATGTCGTTTACTACTAGCAGTTACTACCGACAGGTAAGGGCAGTGATCAGCCAGCAACCTTGCTACGACGCATTATGCTTATTCGGTTTATATGCGCTGTTCCCGTTGCCTTATCAAGTCGAGTCGCTTTTAAGGAATAATATCAAATAAAAATGAAGCGGTTTGGCACTGACCAGTGACACTGATTGGTACCGACTAATTACATCGTGTTACCCTTAAAAACGATCGCTGAATACTGCATGTGATCAGCAACATAGAAATGTTTAGGTGACAGTGTAGATGGAAACATGTTCGAACTAGAAACGACAGCACACACTACCGCACAAGGAAAATCAAAGCTTCTACGCGGCATACACTGTAAGAGCAGCGTTAACGCTTATGGCTATACTTAGGATGCACAGGTTGTGCCGCTGAGCAGACATGTATTCAGGTAAATAATTAATGTTTTCGATACAAATCCTTATATTTTACTGTTTCCGTATATGCAAGCCACGACGTTGCGCGAGACTCTTATTCCAAAATAATCAAATCGATTATGTAGTTTGTCTACATTATGCAAAATTATGTAATCATGACAATTACAGCATCATATACTACTGCCAGCAGAGGTATACAGAATTTACTAACCCTCCACGTAGGCGTGTAGTAACGTTTACTGCCCCTGACACACTTAGTAGTAGCGACAGCATTTGCGATCTCTCATATATTCTTAGGTAGTAAATATCTGGCAAAATGTGGTAAAGTTACCGAGTAGGTAGTAACCTGTGCAGTTACTACCTGGCATGACGTGAAGTGACGTTCGCAGCCGCGTCCTTATGCAGGATCACTTCGGCGTGCATTGAAGCTAGGGTTATGCGAATGTCCCGAATTTCGAAAATGAATCGAATATTTTCCGTACTTCAAGCATACTCGATTCGAAAAATACATAGCGATCAGATATTCCCGAATAATCGGCCACGGCCGAATGTGCGGGAAATGCCACAAATATTTAGGACAGCTCCGAATATTCGAACTGACGAACTACAAGCACCACGCGTTATTTTTGCAGTAGAACGTTTTAATGCTAGCTTTGTGCGAATAATCTTACGAATACTACTCTATTCTAGTTCTTCGTTTCCACACTATTTTATAATTTCCAAAATTATGAAGTATTCGAATATTTTTCCGCGTGTGAGCCACCTGTAAAGCTGGTTTTGCTGCAGTACAGAATCACTATGCTAAAAAACAGCCTTTACAAAAAATTTGCAGCCGCCGTGAAGAAGGCAACACTTTATGAAGAAGTATCGTATTATATGTACACCGTTTAAATTTTTTAGCTTTTAGAACGGGCTATATGAGCGGGTATTGTCCAAGCATAACTATGTCATGTGCCTGTACATTGCACTGCATTTTCACCGAAATGACTTCAGCATTAAGGGTTGGTAGGGTGAGTGGGGCTGCAGTTAACCTTCGTCGTCTCCCCCCTTCCGCCCACTGGAGATTTCTGCGCACGCCTATGCTATGGTGGAGGGAGCCATAGAAGTAAGCCTAGTTGTCGCTACGTATGACGGCTTCTCTAACCACGATACCTATGCTCATACTCGTGATCCTCCATCACTCCTGCATTATTTGCTTCATTACCAGTACAGAGTAGTATACGGCAGAGAACGCAAGTATATAGAGACCCTCAAAGTGCCTAGGCGTTAACAAACTCCTCTTCCTCCGCTCACAGGAAACACGTGTGCTTAGCAACCTGGGTGGTATCAGTGGCATGTACCTCGGTCTGTCCTTCTTCGTTCTCTTCCAAGTGCTCGACATCCTGATCGTCGGGGCACTGCGGCTAAGCAGAATGCTCCACTGGGAAGCACGACAGCGCCACCTGGCCGTGCACGCAAGGCGTCGATCACGAGGAGGCGTCCGCACTACCACGTAAGACTAACCGACAGCGGAGGACGTGCTGAGGCGTAGTGGCAGCTTTAAGAGGACAAGCCACAGAGAGGAAATAAAATAGCTGCTACTGTACACGTGCGTGTGGATGTACTTGTGCGCGCCATTTTAGCAACCATACTTCATCTCAAAGAAAGTATGTATATGTGAACTAATCATGTCCCTATCAAGCTGGCAATTTTGACAAGTTGGGTTATGCATCATGAAGTAGCACTGGGCAAATAACGACAAGCACACAGACAAGCTCTTCTTTTTCCTTTAAGAAGCCTTGAACCACTCGTAGGGGTTGATGAGCACATTGCTCGAAAAGTGTATATATATATATATATATATATATATATATATATATATATATATATATATATATATATATATATATATATATATATATATATATATATATACGATCAGAAAGTCAGAGTGACAAACATATTATTTAGGATTTATTCTGACGTTTCGGACGGCTGGTTGCCACGTGTGACGTATCGAGCCACGTGAACGGGATAAGGGCTTTGAGTGGCAAAGCAGGAATGAGAAGCAAGCTGTGCGCAGGCTTTGTGCGAGGGATGCGAAGGAACGAAAAAAAGAAAGAGGAAAAGGTTAAAAAAAGAGAGAAAAAAGGAGTAAGCGGCCCACCCAGAGTAATGAGCCTGCGGCAAGAGTCGAGTGAGACGAGCAAAGCGCGGCGACATGCTCCAACAAGGGGCGACGCGCTCCAGCTGCATGGTAGTTCCGGCCTTCTTGAACGATAGATAAGGTCGGGCGCAACACAAACGAGGAGAAAAAAAAGGGGGGGGGGGGTTAGGAATGTTGCAGGAAATGCGCGTTAAACACGTTGGGAATGATGATATTTTTCTTTATGTACTGTGGATATGAGCTTAGCTATACAAAAATAATAAATTTCTTTTCTGTTCTGACTGTTACGATTGGTGACGGAGGAAAGCGAGCCGCCCTGGGCTCTCGTTAATTCCATGCGAGAACGATCTGAATTTATTTATAATGAAGGATTCGCGCTGTTCGCGCGCTAGCGTGTGCTGAAAGCCGGATTGTAGAAGCACAACACTGATGGCGCTCAAAAGAGTGACCGGGCAAGTTTATGTATGTGTAAAGTGGCAAATTAGGGAGGCCGGTAACATGTGCCCTGTGATTGTTGAAACGCAGGCGGAACGTGGTTCCTCTCTGGCCAATATATTCCTTTTTGCAAACTTCACATCGAATTTTGTATTTGACGTTGCTCGAATCACAATTCGAATCGCAGTCAGAATGAGAGGCTTCGGCCGTACTTGCGGTCACCATGTGTGGGCACACTTTACACCGAGGTTTCCCGCATGGCCTGCATCCCTCGTGGCGCTCAGACCTGTGTGTTTTCGCCCTAATGAGTAGGTCTCTTAGGCTTTTATTTATGCGGTAAACCACCTTAGGTTCGGTTTGAAAGAGAGGAGAGTCGACTACTCTGCTTGAGTACATTAAAGTGGCGGTTTAGGATAGAGTTTACACGAGGGGCTGCAGCGGAGTAAGTGAGAACTAAATTTGGACATAACGCTTCATCTCTGTTGCTCTCCCTTACTTGCATTGTAACTTCCCGGTCCAAGGACTGAGCACGCTGAATTGCATTATCGAGAATTTTTTCGGGATATTTTTGACGCAAAAGAGCTGATTGCAGCTCTTCCGAATGGACACCAAATTGTGAAATTTCCGAGCAAATCCCCCGGTATCTTTGGGCTTGGGAGTGGTTCACACTTGTTTTACAGTGTTGGGGGTGGCTGCTGCGGAAATCGAGGTATTGCTGGCGGTCACCTGGTTTCTCATATATAGGGCTGGAAATACTCGTGCCAGTGATTCTTACCGTGACGTCTAGGAAAGGAACACTGTGTTGTGAGCCCGTGTGTGTGAACGTAATCGAAGGGTGCATTGAGTTGAAATCAGAGATAAATTTTGCAGGGTTGTCTTCACCATCGGCCCAAACGAAAAATATGTCGTCTAGAAAGCGGCAGGTAGAATACTGGCTTGAAGGGAGATTTCTCAAGAAATGGAATTTCTAATTATCCCACGAAGATATTTGCATACTTCGGAGCCTTTTTGGTGCTCATGGCAGTTCCGATAATTTGTAAGTAATGTCTTCTGTTGAATTCAAAGTGGTTGTATATATATATATATATATATATATATATATATATATATATATATATATATATATATATATATATATATATATAGTTTGGCGAAGTAGATAACTTCGGCTGCCGCATGAATATAAATATGAGACGTAGCACTTCAGTAATGTTTCATTTATTTGTCGACGTTCGGTCAGAGCCTGACCGAAACGTCGACAAATAAATGAAACATTACTGAAGTGCTACGTCTCATATATATATATATATATATATATATATATATATATATATATATATATATATATATATATATATATATATATATATATATATATATATATATATATATATATATATATATATATATAATATATATATATATATATATATATGCGGAAATTGAAGTTCGTATGGATTTACGAGCACCGCATACCGAGTGTTTCAGCGAGCACTTTAATAAGTAATTCCTAACTATATATTTTTCCTGAAAGAAAGAGCTAACCAGCCCCTTCCATATTCGTAAAAAGGATGCACGCGAAGCTTTTCCAATTTCACCCGTCTTTCAGAAGGACTCGCTCCATCTCACACTACAGGTTTATCTCTGCAGTATTGCATATAGCATAAGTAAATCTGACGGCTAACATACAGGGCCTGTCCGTGAAGTAATGAAACCAGGTCTGGTAAACACAATTGATCGATCCGATCAATACATGTCATTAAGATCATTAAAAATAGCCACTTTGGGAGTTTTTACACCTCTGCCAACGCGAATCCCACGAAGCAAAGGCTTCCTGGAAGTCGGTCAGCTGCCGTAACCCCTTTCAAAGACTGTGACAGCCCGTTGGGTTGCGGGAACATCGTCGAAACGGTGGTCTTTCAGGCTTTTCTTCGGCTTTGTAAATAGGAAAACGTCTGCAAGGCTTACCATCGGGAATGTTTAGTGACTGCGGCAAGGCTGCAAACCTTATCCGGTCTAGATAGGCGGTCACAACTAAGGCGGTGTGGGCCGGAGCGCTGTCGTAATGCATCTTCCTGCTGTTGGCAATCTGCAGTCGTTTCCGTTTGGCGGCTCTGTGAAGGCTCCCAAGGACTTCCTTGTAGAACGGGGCATTGACTGTTCGCCCGAGATATACAAATTGCTTTGTGGACCTCCCAACGCTTGTAGAAAAGGACAATATGAGCGTTGTCGTCACCTTGGACTTCGACATTCTTAGGGCGCGTGCCGAAAGTTCGCGGTGTGCCGCTCTGAACATTGGCGCCTAGTTCTAGGATTATAGGGGAACATCCATGATTCGTCTCCTATGACGTCGTCTAAAAAGTCCGGTCTATACGCTCTAACTGCACCTAATATCCCCCTGGAAACGTCGTTTTTTTTTTGTTTTTTTTGGTTTTTCATCACTCAACACCCATGGTACCGATTTCGCACAAACCTTTCCTATATTCAAGCATTCGGAAATTTTGTGAAACGTTGTTGTGCACACGTTGCAGTCTCCGGCGATCAGTCGGACACTTAAACGATGATCAGAGTTCGGGAGATTTTTTCCATACGTTTTTTTTCTTTTCCACATTTCCGTCCAAACCACTTTAGTAGGACAGACTGCTGGGCTAGTTGGTTATTCATCACGAAAAGTTCAACTTAGCGCGAAATACACAGGGACACAAGAAGAAACGAAACGGAAGCGCCCGTCCTGTCTGTTTCGTTTCTTCTTGTGTCCCTGTGTATTTCGCGCTAAGTTGAACTTCCTGTCCAAACCACTCCGTGAAGGTCTGATCGCTCCATCTCCTTAAGAAGTGTCTCGGAAACGGTTTCTGTCCAAGCCCACCACCACGACATTCCCCTCCTTTCTATCGCTTTCAGCTCCTTTCCCCTATCCCGTGCAACCGACATGGGCTACAAAAATTAGCGCCATTTCCTTAGCCTAACCACAAGCATCCACAATCCAGGTAAGTGAGCGAGTGAATAAACGTTTATTGCGACAGTGACTTGTCTCTGTGGCGGCGGTCACATTTTCAATGGAGGCGGAAATGCCAGAGGCGTGTGTACTGTGCGTTATCACCGCACGTTGAAGAAACTCAGGTGGTCAAAGTAGAGCGGCTCTGGGTCAAAGTTACCGGAGCTACGGCTTTTCTCTCCTATCTCTTTCATTCAGTCCCTTTCCTCTACCCCCACGGACGCTTAGCCGTGCTCCCGACATGGGCTGCAGAAATTAGCGTTTTTTCCTTAACCGAACCACAATCATCAGCATCATCCCTCATTCCAGGAACGCTCTGGCCTGGACCGCCTGCCGGGCCCGGACGATTAGTTTAAAGCAAAATTTAGCCGCGTACCGTTGCTCTAGTGAACGCTCTGTTTTTCTTTTTTTTTTTTCTGTCCTGACAAAAGCTCAAAAATAGCCATTTGACATCCTCACTGCGTCAGAGCTCGGAAGCGACTGATGATGATCGTCGTTCGGTTAAGCACGCTATTTCTGCAGCTCATGTAGGGAGCACGGCTAAGCGTCCGTAGGGGTGGGGAAAGGGAGTGAAAGAGACAGAGAGGAGATAAAAGCCGTAGTGAAGGGCTCCGGAAATTTTGACCTGCTGAGGTTCTTTAACATGCACTGACAACGCACAGTACACGGGCCTCTGGCATTTTCGCCTTCATCGAAAATGCCAGAGGCCCGTGTACTGTGCGTTGTTAGTGCACGTTAAATTACACCAGGTAATCAAAGTTTCCGTAGCTCTTGGTGGTGGTAGAGATTCTAAAGGAAAGGAAAAAGGCGCTAATTTCTGTCTCCCATACTGGGGACACGGCTAAGCGCCTTAGGGGAAGGGGATAAGGGACATAAAGGTATAGGAGAAGAAAGAAAAGAGAAGTAAGAGAGAGTGTTGGACAGCAGCAGCACGAAGAAGCACGTCCCGCCGCGCGCAAAGGCAGCCGGTGGTTAGACTGGCCGCACCAAAGCAATGGCGTTTCCGCCGCCGGCAAGTGTGGCTACTCGCTCGGCACGGCACTGGGCAGCGCGCTCGTAAGCGCAAGGATCACGCCGCGCCGCGGGTTGTCAGCCGGAAGTTCTTCGGCAACGGACCTCAGGGTGACGAGGAGGTGCTCGATGAGGGCATCTCGTGGATCCGCTGAGGGCGCGGTCGGTGGAGCAGCAGGCGACGCTGTAGCTGCTGGGCTTGCTGCGATGGTGATGCGACGGCGCGGCGCAGGTACCGGGCGGCGGCTGCCGTGGTCGTCGCTGTGTTGCTCGGGTGGGCTGGCCTTTAAAGCAGCAGCATAAGAGCGCACCTCGCGGGTCTCTTCCCGTACTGCTGCTTTGACCGCCCGTCTCGAGAGCGGCGTAGGCGATGAGGCGAGCAGAGTTGCCACGCGCCTTTCCTCCTGCCACCTGGGGCAAGTAGGATTATCGGCGGCGTGGCTCCCGCTGCAGTTGACGCACCGCGGCTTGCACTGCTCGCTGGCCTGATGTCGACGGCCACAGCGGATGCATTCGCCGGCTCGCTGGCATGCCTCGGCAACGTGGTCGAGGCGCCCGCATTGCCGGCACTGTAATGGGCGCGGCCTTACGTGTCGGACTCGCAGCCGCAGTCCCCGAAGCTTGACGAACTCGGGAGGTACCGAAGTTCCGAATCGCACCTTGAAGGCGCGACCCTCCCTTGTTGCCGAGAGCACGGGTGCCGCCGAGTCCATCTCGTCAAGCAGCTCCTCTATGGTGATGTCGCCGTCCACCCCGTAGACGCAGCCGAGGCTGGAGCGACGATCGGTTGGTTCCCGGGCGGTAACAGGGATGCCGTTGAGCTCCGTGATGGTGAGGAGCTCCGCCAGGTACACCGACGACGACGACGCGTCCGCCGCCACGATGTTTCGACGGTGGTTGACACGCACCGCCGTCACACCCGGCCGCACAGAGAGCGCCGCAGCCAGCGCGAGGCGAGGCGATCCCGCGAAGGAGCCACCGGGAGCGGAAGGGCGTTAGAGCACGGTCGCTACCGCTGCCGGGTCGGTCGCAATGGCCGCGGCTACCAGTGCCCTCGCTCGTCGGCGTGCAGCTTTGGAGACGACCTCTTGGAAGTCGTCCTCAGCAGGAACGGGGAGGGGGCTCGCGCGCGGACGGACTGCCGGAGTGCTGGGAGGTCTCGTGGGTGGCGGGGCCTCAGCTGCTTCGGGCGCGGAGACGCGGGGCTGCGTTCGAGGCAGCCTCTTCCGCTTTTTCCTTGCCCGCCGGGCTTTCCCGCCGACGAAATACACGACCGCCTTAGGGGGGCCTGCCGCGACTTCGACGGGGCTGGCTGTAGTGGTAGACGAGTGCGCTACGCACGTGGTGGCTGCGGGCGAAGGTGGAACGGTAGCGTCGCTCATGGCACGGCCGCTGGATAAAAACGCAAATCGAGCGGCCGTGCTCATGGCTTGCTTCCGTGGGCCGTCGTCGTCGCTCGCATCGTGGGGGCGCTTCCTTGTTATGGTGCAGCACTCCATCTCCTCTTCATCCGGGGACGCGGGAAGAGGAACGGCAGCGGAAGCGTCGGCGGTGCTCGATGCAGGGGTGGCAGCTACATCCCCGGCAGGTGCTGGCTCGGTAGGCGCAGGAGCGATGGCGAGCTCCTGAGTTGCCGACGCGGCATGCCGCTCTAGCACTTGCTGCTTCTTCTGCCAGGCCATGAACCTTTTCAGGCTCTCGTCAAGGGAGAGGCTCGGGTCGTCCTGGAAGGTGTCCGACTCGTCCATGGTTGCGTCACGAGGAATCGGAGCAGCACCACGCACGAGAGGACACCAGGTCTCTTGCAAGCCGCGAAAATGTGCCGTTTTCACCTCAAACCTCCTTCCTCTCATTTGCCTCGTGAATCCGAAACTGGCTGCAAGAGAAGCGCCGGAAGTCATACGCAACGAAACGTCCACTGGTGACGCATTTCACTGCCGTCTCTCGAAACTTGCGGGTGCGGCCGCGTAGTTTACGATAATTGGGGCCTCTTTCATGAAGCGAATCAGCAAAAAATAATATTGCCCAGAGCTTCCAGTTTCACTTCTACTGTGCTTGCTTAGCAAAGCCCATCTGTGCGAGCAATAAGCCCATATATGGGCTTTACTTGTACAGTAGAAAACGGAGCAAACTAGCGTACGGAGCAAGTGTAGTAAAAAACGGAGGAACTATGCTCCGCTTTTCAAGGGATGAATGGATCTCGGCGAAATTCGCTGGCACGTTAAATTACACCAGGTAATCAAAATTTCACACACATCTGTTGTTTGTGCAAGAGTTCAGGCATGACAGACGTGCATATTGCTTCCAAATCAATTTTTACTGATTACCTCAGACCGCCCAAGCGGCTTCCCATACTGTGCTGACGTCAACGTAGGCAAGGCGACGGGAGTGACGGAAGCGCACAGGTGCGTTCACCATACCGTGGCCTCAGCGATTTGCGCGCGCCGCAAGTCTCGGAGGCCATGCCCTCTTCAATGTGCATCATGACCTTACCGCCAGGAAAACGGCGAACGCGCGGTATGTCGGCTCGACTCATTTGACGTCCCGCGAGAACAGCACTTATAAGTTTGATGTCGGCTCTGGCATCGTGCTTTTTTTTTTTTTTTCCTCTTACTACAGGTTATTTTCTCATTTGCTGAGCATTTCATCTACCAGGAGCGTCTCAGGAACAGAAGTCCCGATTGTTTTGATATTGCCAATAAATCGGCCGAGTTGGCCTTTAAACGGACACTTACGCAGCGCCCGAATAAGGTGAACTATTTTTCTCGTATAAGTTAATTACCATCTCACGTTACCAAATGCGCCACTCTCGCGGAGAGACGCTGGAAAATGCGCTAAAGGTAAATACAAGTGGCGACGCCTGCACGGAGATTCGCACACTACAAGCATGACGTCATGCATTTTCGACGGCGTCTACTAAGTCCTAAATAACTATTTATGGGTTCTAACAAAGCCAACAGACTTAATATGGCGTAACTTCAGACAATTTGGCAGAATGTGGCGACGAAGCTCAAAAGGGAATAGGGATTTGTGACATTTCCTCAAAGTTCTGGCGGCGATCCAGAGATTATGCTAAGACGAAATCTTGATTTTCTCTTCTAACATTGAACGCAAACTGGCGAAATTGACAGTGGAGTTGCCCAGTAATATATCAGTCTGCACTTTAGTTCCAGCTTGATATACCATTAACAAATTTAAGCTCAACTACTGCAGCCTGCTTAGAAAATAATGCACACAAGTAACGAAATGAAAAAGCGCTCCAATGCAAGTGACACACTTGTTTCCTGTCGATAATTAGCAGCAGCTTTCCATGGGCATACTTTCAATAGGTGCTGATGGCCAGTGCACCACCTCCGTTCAGAAAGCACCTCAAAGGCATATAGAAACAGGTCAAGTAAACTGCACGTGCTTCTCATGACAACAATATTCAGAGCAACATCTATCTGCCAAATGTGCTTTCTCACCAAGCTGGAGGTCTTTTTCTGGAACCTCCAAGGAGAAATCATTGCGCAGTATCACCAATAGACAAGAATGCGAGCCGAAGCTGTTATATATTTGCAATGCAACAGCATTATGTGGCAGCACTTCATTGCAATAACTTCCAAATTTCTTCAGACACAAGGGCCTGCTACCTATCTAAAAAACAAGCCTTAAAAGAGCCCCAGCAAGTGCAGCAAACTTGTTTGCCTACAAACAGAATGTTCATATGCAGACCTCCACATTTACAGCCCCATGTCACATGCCACTCACTGCCGTCACAGCAGAGATATACAATACCCTTCCTACACAACTGCCATTACTTTTCAACAAGGATAATGCACATGGTAGGAGGAACTTGTTACTGCAATACTGCTTGATAAAAATATTTATAGTGCTCAGCGGTGTGTAAAGTGAACAAGATAAAGGTCAGCAATAAGATCAATAGATATACAAGAGCCCTGCACACCTTGCTTAAAACGTAATTTGCTGCAAGATTATTTCTCGGTAAAAATATTTATAGTGGTTGTCAATGGAGTGTAAACCAGATAAACAGCAGAAATAATATCAATAGATATACAAGAGTTTTGCACACCGTGCTTAAAATGCAACAAACATTGTGTTACAATAACAAATTAGTGTTCCCTTACCCCTGCACCTTACTTATTACGTGGGGCCAGAGCTCCCTCCAGCACACCCAGTAGCATTAGATCCTAGATATGCTGATGTTTAATACGCAGACAAGTATTGGATCACAGCCTGCTGTGCAGGTACATTTATTGAGGGTGGCAATGACTCAAACAATATACACATCCACAATTAACAGACTTCTATTAGACTTGACTGATGCACTTCATTTTGTGCTTGTACAAGAATAAAAGCACAATACAAAAATGGAAGAAACACACACTCCAAAATCCCTCCACTGGCACCACAGCAAACATGAAGAGGCTTGACCTGATGAAGGCTCGAGCATTAAATACACCACACACAGTGAATGAACACACATAGGCACCTAGAGTGCACCATTTACTCCACCAAGAGTGAAGCAGCCAAGACAGGTCCTGTAGAAATTGTCTGTGTGGAAGCATCCAGTAATGTAGCCTGCAGAGCTGCCTTACGCCTGAGTGGCTGCAGTTTGACGACCAGAAGAAGCGTAGAATCTTCAATGTTGCCCAAAGCACGTGCTGCCACCTTCTCCCCAGCATGAAGCTCTGACCAGTTACAACTAATGATGGCATCCGGGCCTGCAATGAGCCTGACGGGAATGTCTTGGACAGTGGATTCAAGGATTGCAACAGCAGGCGTGACGAGAGCAACAGTGGCAGGTATCGAGTAGACCACGTCGGGCCTGTCACATATGGCACTGGCAAACGGAAGGACTTCGTCAAAGTGCCACTCTGAGCAAGGATACCCATCCATGTACCCTTCACCATGTGACACAAGCATATTATCACCACCTGCCACAAGGTGGGACTGCTTTCTCGGCGAGGTACTTGGGGAGACTTCTGCGTCAGTCTCTCGCTCGGACTCATCATCAGCAGACAGATCTGGATCGATATCACTTGAAGTCACTTGGCTACTGCTACTGGTGCTTTCCTCACTAGAGACTTCTGCTGCACATCTCTTGCGGTAAAACCTGCTGCCACTTTGTGGAAGTCCATGCCTACTGGAATCTGACATCCCATTGGTGAGGAGGCATGAAGCTTTTGACGGCATAGCTGGCGACGTAGATTTGGCAGGCATCCCATTAACTTCTTGAACCTTCTTAGTCTGGAAATCTTTTGCTGTTGCGTCTTTCACATCTATGTCTTGATTGACAAGTGGAGGCAGTTGCAGCTGCTTTGAAGATGATGCTGGAAGTGGTTCAATGTCCCAAATTCCGGTTACAGGAAAAGCAGTCAGGTTCTCCCTCAGAGCCTCATGACTTGCAGCAGCGTTGCTCTGAATAGACTTGGATTCAGCGATCCTTGGTAATGTTGCACTTTGTACATGATTATTACTTTGAGCTATCATTGCATCAAGCACATTCTGTGGAGCTTCATGTGTCATTGATGGAAGTCCAGCCAACCCAAGAACACTTTGGGAACTCTTCTTTTCGGAGGTAGCGCACTCAGTCACTTTTTCACACAGCTCAAGCGTACCTGTCGTCGGGAAAGGGTGGACTCCCATAATTCTTCGGTCATATGGAGAGTCCCAGTCACAATCGTCATAACCATCATCAACAAGTGTATCAGCACTGTCGTCCTGGTTGCTTTCATGTGCAAGCGGATCTTCCTTCTGTGATACATTATCAGCAGTCGAATCTGTGAAGCTTGGAGACTTAGCATTTTCTGTATCACGGCCATTTGGTGGCAGAGCAGCCAAATGCACTGGTTCAGAGTCTGAGGCGCTAGAGTAGAATATGCAGTCATCACCGTTAGCGGATATGTCATCACTTGCAGCATCACACACGTCCACGCGACGTTTCCCACCACTGCAAGGGAGAGCCCGTTTAGCATGCTCGCTACCTTCTTTTTCCTCTTCACAAGGCGAGCTGCTAGCACTTCGCAGTTCTATAATGATCCATTCAATTTGATCAATGTCCTTGACAGCGATGAATTCCACTTCCTGGCCAACTATCAGCTCATTGTAGTTAGTTGATGTTGCAGTGAGAGCATCCTTCCTGAAAGCAACTTCAGCATAGTCATCAGAGCTACCAAAGGTAGCTGCAAGTAATCCACTTTCTTCATCTAGGCTAATAATCCAGCCCATGCCATTGAGTGGCTTGCAGTTTGTCTTTGGCTTTATATCTGAACCCTTGTCCACGTGGTCACCAGAATCTGGTTTCCCAGAGCTACGTTTCGGCTCTTCCTTTAGCAGCAACAAGTCGTCACAAATTTCAAATCTGTCCTTGCATGTGAACACTGCCTTCAAAACAGTGCTGCTGCTAAAATGATGTTCAAACCCTTCGTCTTTCAAGCTTTCCAGGACGGACAAGAGTGGCGCCTTGTGAAAGGAACACTTCAACAACTCTTTCTCCAACACCTGTGCAATTTCTTCTACATCCTCCGGCACTGCTGATTTGGGAACAACAATGAAGTGCTCCTTATTCAAAACAAAGAATTCCTCTCTGCGATGCATGAACTCCAGCAGTGCTTTGATGTCAGGAATAAGACAATGGAACAGTCTCTCGGTGTTACGCCTCAATGTTGCATGAAAGGCAGAAACTTCAACGATGTCCTCAGCAGCCAGTTTCACACAAACTTCAGCCAATGCATCTTCCAAGGCAGAGAGCAATGAGCTGGCATATTTGAGAGGCCAGGACAAAATGGTATTGTCCTTCACTATCTTAAACATGTCAAAACAGTTGCTAACTAAAGAGCAAAGCTTTTCAGTTTTGCTCTTCCCTGGTTGTTTGTTGAGCTCTTGGCTGTACTGGTCTTTGACTATGTTCAAATGCCCAAGAATTGTTGAGAACGGCTTGGGACTCTTCACCAGTAATGCAGCCGCAACTACACCTACCACCAACTTGAATGAGCTCGGCATAGTGTCAAGAGGGCAGGGTTCACTATCAACTTCAGCAACTTCTCCTCCATCAATTTTCGTAAGCCAAACAACATTGATTGGCTGAAGCACATAAAAAAAGTCATCATACTTCAAGAAAAAGTTAACGAACTTTTCTTGTGGGTAGACATCTTCAAAGTATTCCTTCACAAACGAAGAAGCCTTGTGGAGGTGTTCTTGTAACATACCGATGGGCACAGGATAAGTGTTAACACGGAGAGATTTAATCAGATCAACAAAATGCTCTAGTGCAGATGCTTCATGCGTATTTTCTGAGGCACTTTCAAAGTCGTATTCATCTATATCACTGGAATTTCGATTCGAGCACCCAATGCTAGAGGAAAGGTACACATTCTTGCTCTTGGACATTGCAAACTTGGTTGGAGACTTAAGAAAAAATGACTTAAAGTTGTCCTTCGTGTAGACTTTCATGACGTAACCTTGCACTTTGGGTGGTGTCAAGGGCAAAAAGCTCCAAAGATCTTCCGGTGAAATGGTCTTGACTTGATGGGCCTCCAAAAGCAGCATCAAAGCAATGTAAAACTCAACAGCCAGAACATTTGGCTGCTTCTTAGCTGTTGTGTCCGAGCTTGAATCCTTTTCAACAGCAAGACAAATGTTTCCGTTCTTGCTAACCCTAAAACGGTTCTGGTAGTGCTGAAAGAATTCCACAACATTCTTCCCATAAGTTTCTGACAGGTAGCTAGTAAGTTTACGATTAAGACACGATGAAATCTCAAGGGCAGTTTCTGGTTTAACAACGCGTACACCATAGTTGTAGGCAAGGTGGAACAGATCAGCAAAATATTTCTCAAGCTGCTTTTCAACTTGAACATTCCTTGCATGAAACATGCGTGCATTGTCTTCACAGCCAGAGACCCTTCCTTCTGAAGTGCTACTGGCAGAACTGTGCTGGGTTAGATCATAATTGCCGGTTTTGGATGCTTGACCCCTGGTAGTTGTAGCAAGTCCAACTATCCCCATGCTATCTATGGTGAAGTGATCAGGGTGATCGAAGAAAAACTTGTCAAATTCACCATAAGGGTACTTTTCACTAAAGTAGGAAAACACAATTAGAGGTGCATCAGCTAAACTCGGCCGCAATTTTTCAGCTTGTGTTGACATGTTCTTCTGCATGTGGAATTTGACCACATCTTCAAAATACTTAGCCTGCAGCTTCCTCCGCATTAATGGTGCTCCTGTTGCCATGCAAAGGCTCCCTTTTATCATCTGAAGGCTTCTGCGGATGGTCATTTTCCTGATTTGGCAATGGTGGATACTCCTCCTCACCAGATTGTTCAACATCACTTCCATCAGTCGTCTCTGCCGGACTGCTGCTTGTGGTCACTGAAAATGATGTCTTGTGTGCCCTGAAGAAGTCCAAAAAGTTGACTTCGGTGTAGTTACTTTTGATGAAATGCTGAACGTTGTCAGGAGCCTCGCAAACTTGTGCAAACAGAGAGTCCACACTGCAACTGGCAAGCTGAATTCCAGGACTATTAAGAACCTGGCGAAAGAAGGCCACAGCATCAGGCTTCATCCTGTGATATTTCAGCATCCAGAGAGCCGGCATCAGCCGACCAGTAGTTCTGGAAACTGCGATCATCCAGATGGCCTCGATGCCTCACCTTGAAGGTACACATTTCCGGAGTTTGAAACACCAAATATGTCTGGGTAGGCCTGTAAAAGTCGCCTCATATCCTTTGCTGGGTAGTTCTTGGCCATCAAGGCTTGAACACCCAGTGGGGCCTCTCCAAGACATTTGCGAAGAGCCATCAAGGGCACAGGTGAGAAATGGAATGCGTTCATGGCCTTCAGCTTGTTTTTAAAAAAATCCACAGCCATCTTCTCGAGTTCGTCGATGCCATACTTCTTCACGATGTCAGAAGTCAGGTGGACATGCGTAGTTCCTTCAAGTTGAAAAATTTCTGGGAAGCGCTTGAAGAATTCAACCAAGTCATTGCTGTAGGCACTCTTGATGTACTTCGAATATTCACCTGTGCACTAGTCAAATAGCTGCCCAAGTCAGCAATGCTGACAGGTGACATTTCACTCTGTTTTTCGCCTTCGATGACATTGACGAAGTAAGTAAGGCACTGCTTTTCGATGTTGGACATGATGAATGGTTCTTGATCACCACCTTAAGGATGAAGAAAAAGGAGAGGTGGAGGGTAAACATGAGTCGACAACCTGACTAGAAGAAAGATATGCTCAAACGATATTCACTGTATGAAAACATACGAACTGCAAAGCGTGATATTAATGGTAAAGATGTGGGAAACAACGCCTAGGGTTTGTGATGAGCCCCAGTGCGTCCCTTCGTCGTCGTCTTTTCAAGCGCTTCTAACTACAAGGCCGAACATAAACAGTAAACAGCAGCAAATTAGCAAGTAATGAACAATGAAACTGCTAGTAACTACAAAAGACATCTAACGCTTTCCCTTCAATAAAAAGTGTGCCGGCCGTGCGAGACTACACAGCTTTTAATTCAAGCGACGTGGCAACGCTAAATACTAATAACGTGCCCATGCAGCTTGACAAATAAATACACATGACGCTTCGTCTTTCGTCGGCGTCAATGTTTCGCCGTCATGTCAGAAAAGGCAGCCACATAATAGAACATGCACGTACACACCATAGGTTTCGCTTCTTCGGACACGGCAACGCTTACGACGCGAGAGGAAAAAGAAGAAAAGCTAAAAGCACAAAAACTACATTCGATAAGCTAGTTCTTCGCACACGACATAAACAGATTGTTACCGTAGGCTCATCCGAAGCGTTGTTTACGCAGTAACTCCCGAACGCAGCCTAAGATGTAAAAACGTTCGAAAGTGCCAGCGTGCGTCGAACATTCCCTTAGTACGCACCACACTACTGGCGAAATGATCACGATAGGACAAAGCTGAGCAACTTACATGGCGAACGTCAAGCAGCGCAAAATTCCGAAACTTTGAAGACTCCGTACACGACTCAGTAGCACGACCGAAGCAGAAAAACACGTCCTGGCACACGTTGCGTCCTGCAGCTACATGTTACGTAGATTCGAAAGCGAATGACAAGCGCCGCTGTTCCTTTCTGTAACCGCCGCCTAATGCATGGGCGCTGCAGGCAGAAGCGATATGTGACACTGCGCTTCTAAATCCCACGAAGGAAGGACAGCTTTTCCTTTCTCCATGCACAGCCTCCATACCTGATCTGTTGCTCCTATGTGTTGTCAGAAGGCTCAGCAACTTTAAAAAATAAACTATTGCATGGTAGAAAGAAAAAGTATGCCTTTGTGGAGCCTAATGGCCTACTGACCAACGTTTTACTAACCACCAGCCACAGGGGCCGTTTTAAATCGCTATCGAACCCGGTACGGGTCGAATTTTTAAATCGTGATCGGTTCTCAACGTCCGCCAAAGGCCAGGTCACGATCGAGAAATCGATCTCTGATCGGGTTCGGTCACGATGGAAAACTGTAGATAGGCCTTACTGCTGTCACACGGTCATTTGCATTCGCCATCAAGCCCGATCCTACCGCGATCGGGTCCCTGCCACAGCTTGCGCGATGAAGAAACTCGGTCAAGATCACCGAGAAAGTACGCCATGTGCACAGCCGGGCGCGCAAGTTCTTATATATATAACGCAAGCGCGATGTGTGGCTTCCTTCCTCCATGGTTCATGCACGCAGACGTCCTTGAGTAAACATCCTCCGTAAAAGATACATAGAACTCCAATTTTTATTGGGCAGCCATGAACGTGCACTACAAGAGGTCCTGAATGCTCTGAAATAGCGTAAGCACGTATATACATGCGAAGCAGTGGAACCGCATGATTGATGTTGAGGGCTTCCAATGAGCTCTTGTTTTTGCAATGCTACAGCAGGCAAATGGTTTACTTCGGTGATGAGTAATAGCTAGTAATATTGCAAAATTTGTTTTAGCCCTACTGCTGTATCATTATCTTCAGACACCTCCACCAGACAGTGACAGAACGTTTCTTCGGGGTGCTGCATGAGTAAAAAGATCCAATATTACAGTTAGAGGCCCAATACAGATGATGTAAAACCGGATGCCTAAGGATCTAAAAAAAGGAAAGAATGCATGTTATCAAAGCAAGGAGCATGCTGTTGTATGCGATGTTTCAACCCTCTTCCCTCTTAGTGCCCCACAAATATTTTTACACCTAATGTGTATGTTGCACATACACACACATGCACGGGTGTATAACCACCCCACAATATAAAATCCAGGTCACGGCCCTGCAAGAGAATCACTAAAACAGATTAGACTGGTGAAATACAGTTTGAGAACACTGTTCTGTATTAATTCTACAGAAATGTGCTGGATGTTAGTGAAAGAAGAAAAGGATCACAGGTATTTTCATTTAGACTTTCTTGCTGCCATTTTGGCACCACTATATCACTGTGGCATGAATTTTAAATAATTTACTTACAGTTGTGTTGTTCAGCTGCACCAAGTACTACACTTGTTAGATTATAGGTCCCTGGTTTCTCTTTTTTCCTTTTTCTTTTTTGTTCTTTGCCAGTACTGCAGCCAGAAGACTATGAAAGTATATGTGCAACAATGCATATCATTCACAATGCAATGTTACACTTATTCACCAAAAAACTATCAAACAGACCCCAATCTGTCAAAATCATTGACGCAAAAAGTTAATGGCAGTACTTCCACTGATTTTTTATTTCTTAATTCTTTCACTTGTCTCCTCCCTGCAAAAAAAAAAAAAAAAAGGTAGTCTTTCCATTGCAGAAGCAAACTTCACTAGTATACTCAACAGTCCTCCTTTGCTGCCATTTAAAAAGTTTCAAGCAGCTTGCACAGAAGCAACAAGAGGCACACGGACCACTTGGAAATCCTGCCTAATGTTTGTTAAAGCAACAAAAACCTAATGCACACATCCTCATATTTATTCCAATTAAAGCTTTGACCATCAATATCTAGGACACATGGACATTGGCTAAATTTGAGAATGAAATAGCCGGAGCAAACTAAATCATAAACTGTGGCAACAAAAGCATCCCTGTAGTTCCTGGGAATGCAAGAGGATGTGGAAAATATTTCATTACGACAACAGTCAAGCAAACTCTCTTAAAGAAAGGGGCCCTACAACAGTTTTTGAACAAAGTCAGAAATGGCGCCAATCAGTCATGGAGGTTCCTGTGACCATGGTCCAAATATTATTGCACCACATACACGATGAAATCCACGATTCTGTTTCAAGCACAGCTGGAAGGTGCATGCGTTTGTTCAAGCAAGTGACGTCGCTGGAGGCACCAGCTAAGTCGCTTGAGGCAGAAATGGCATTGAATGATGTCATGATCGCGGAAGGTCATCTGCTATGCTTTATTTACTTGTTATGAATTCAACAAATAAAGAGAATGTGCATACCTGTCTCAAAGAGCAAAGAAAACAGGTGGATGATACAGTCATTGCCCCCAGTGACGACATTTGTTGAAAGAAGAGCCGTGTTTGAAACCAAATTGTGAATTCCCTGGTGCGCGCAGTGCAATAATAATTGGCCCGCACGTTCACAGGAACATCCACGACTGATCGGCGCCATTTTCCGACAATGTTCAGAAAGTGTTGCAGGGCCTCTTTAAAATGTACAAGATATGAGGGCCTGAGAAAACACATACCCCGTGAGCTTCTCACCCGAGTACTGCTCTCGATACTAGTAAGCTACAACCAACCACAAATTTTGGCATAATACATCATAGTACTAGCAAAATACGAGTGTTAAACTTACACGTCATCTGTACACAGAGCCACACACTTGCACAAACATTTTCTAGCATGCATACTTTTGTGCAGTGAAGCCACAGGCTTCTTTTTTTTTAAATCATGTTCTCTAAGCAAAACAACTTTATGAAGCATGTGACCACAATTTAATTTACATTTGTACACTGCTGTTATAAAAGTGTTCACAGTCGAATCAGGAACAAAGATAAATGTGGGTTAGCAAAAAAACAGAAGTGTCAAAACTTCCTCACATCATCATAGTGGAGGATTTCATCCCTGTGCCACAGCTCTGCTACATTTTACCACGCCGTGCAATCAGCTAGACATGCGTTCTATAGCTCAGATGCCGAGCAGCATTCATGCTTGTTTTCAACAATTTCTTTTTTTCTCTTGTTACAATGTCGCCATGGTTACATCATTTCCAGAGGATATGAAAATGTGCTTCAAGCAGTGGCGGAGGCTTGAAACATTCACAAAGGTATCAGTTTTCATTGACTTCATTGTCACAAACAAGAGTGCATACAATCAGCCACTTACAACCGATGTATTGCCATTCAAAACAGCGGTAAATACAACTAAAACATAAAAAGACTAAAGCACAAAAAAGAAGAAGAGATGTATGTTCGCTGTAGACAAAATACAATATGTGCACGTTCACAGCTGACATGCAGTAGGTAAGGAGGCAGTGCGCATGGTTACTGCACCAATACTCGTGCTCAATTCCTAAGTTGGTGACATCCCTTTACACAGCACAAACATAGTTGGTGCAGACACTGGATCTGTCCCGTGTCGAAATAATTGAAGCAGGAAGTTGGGGGAACAGGGAAGTAAGCATAGCACAGGATAAAGTGATGCACAGAACGTACCCCAAACTGCCCTCAGATTCAACCTCTACATTGCAATCAAAGAGAGAGAGAAAGAAAAAGTTGTCGACAAATGCTTGAGAGAGAACACTCAGCCATGTAACAAATAATAGATTATTAATCTAAACAATCCTGTGTTTGTACAGCTTAAATGCATGGCTTATTAACAAATAAAAAAAAATATGTGTAAATATATGTAAACGAGATGAAAAGGACCAGACATCCTTCCCAAATTTGCATGCCCAAATAAATGCACTAATCACATTGCCGAGTACTTTTTAGCACTGCTTTGTGCCACTGCAAATTCTGACACTATTTAAATGCAGCAGGAAAAGTATATGGCTAAACACGGCTACAACAAATGCCTCTACTGCTAAATAACCTGCATAACAATTCAGCATTTTTATTTGGCTCCATGTAAGACAATGCAAGTGCAGACACTGTTAATGAGCTGACCCTTACAACACCATAAAATTAATGGTACGCTGTTATGGTGCACAACTGTTCTACTTTGGTGGACCTTCATTTTTTTCTTTTTCAAAACTAGCTTCAGGCAATGAGCATAAAAGTATATGCTTCACCACGATACAGCTACATCACATAAAGATGGACAGTTATATTCAGATAAAATTAAAAGCACTTTGAGAGGTACTGCCTTGATTACAATACCAGAGCTTACAATACAGAACACAAGACCCAGCTTCTCGAATACTTTAGATTAAAGAATTTTCCCTACATCAAACTTACTTATGGCTACTCTTAATACCTTATAAGTGGTAACTGTTGATGAGTGATTGGTGAACATTTAGGCAACTTCACCAGTTATGTGTACCAACTAGAACAGTTGCACAAAGTTTGTGATGTGAGAACCTGAAAGAACTCATTATGGCCACCACAGCGAAAAGACAGGCTGGAATCTAAGATTGTCATCAGTTACTTGCAGTATGTACAGTTGAACCACTTTATAAAAAACAGCCTCCAGGGAGCAGTTTCTCTCCTTTATATGACCAGTCTGTTACAAGCAACGTGCCATGTTTTCATATCAACCTTTATTGCAATATAGCCACACTGCAAATAGAATGACCACAAAATAGGGCTAGAGGCTGTTGCAAGCGGTATTATTTTTCTTAATGTGAGGTAATTTGCTTGGTGCATTGTGTCACTTAGAACACAATCTTTTCTCCACCCCAGCATTACTTACTTACCATCTCCTTTTTTTTGCTAGTTTTCTTTTTTTGTTAACAATGAAAAAAACTGCAGTTAGCAGCCAAGAGTGCTGTATCTTGAGTTAAAATATCTGTTTCGTGGAAGACCGTTGACCAAAATTTAAGGATATCTAGCTTTTTATAACAAATCGTCCTCAGGAGCATGTTTGTTACAAAAGAGGTCCAACTAATGGGAGAGGTACGGCAGCCAACGATGTGAGTAAAGGATGTCTCTTATACCCAAATGTCTCTTACATCAGTGTCTTCCATAAAGGGGTTCAACTGTATTCGGACACATAATGAGACTGGCTATTCCTGCACTTGTGGATGCCATCACAACATGAAAGACTTGCTTATCACTCAGCTGCAAAATAAAAATGGCAGTTCTAACTGCATCATGACATCTTGGCACACACATCTTGGTGCACGGGAAGGAAAAGAGGAGGGAGGGAAGAAGATTACCATCGTAACTCTACATTACACTGCATTTTGACTGTAATGACCTCAATGGGAAGAGGCTGGGAAGAGGAGGAGCGGCACTGCAGTATACTCTTGTTCCTTTAATGGAGAATGCTGTACATGCCTAATGAGTACATACCTCAAACATCTACGATAAGCACAATGATCGTTTGTATCTATTCTTATGAGTGTGTAACATATCGAGGCCATCGTGAGTAAAGGTGTTGAAAACCAGGTCAGAGAAAGAGTTGCCAGGGTAATGGACACTCACTGTTGAAGTATTCATAAAGCAGGCAAGCATCCACAGCTAACCAATAACATCGGAAATCACAAACTCTGCCTTTTGCTGCAAGATAGCGTTGCTATTTCTCTATTGCAGAGATTCCGATAACATGGCAGTTAAGTTAAGCTAGGCCTGCTAAATATAAATGAATCTTCTAAAGAACACTAACATAGAAGTTCATTGATATCAACCATAACAACATGGCACTTTATACTACTGGAGGTACGAATTATTGCATTGCTAATAGGAAGCTGTGGATTCCATGAGTGAACATGGTACCTACAAAAGTGCAAAAATGTTTGTATATTTACACTGTGACATTACTTGGCGCAGACAACTATCAAGTCATTATTAAGCGCCTTTCAAAAAAAGATGGTGCTTTAAGAAATCAAGTGTGCCAAGTAAGTTTTATCAAGAAATACTTTACTGTAAAAATGTCCATGTAACAAAGAATAAGCACTGAAAATCAGTGCTGTCAGCCGCAAGGAAATATATGGGCAGAACATCCAAATCTGCTTCTATCCACTACATTTACGCAAATGTTCCAAGGATTCAGTAGAAAAATATCCATCTGACATTTCCTTTGAGAAGTCTGCCATCAAATGAACAACACTATCACCAAGCAAGGAAGAAATCTGCCGGACCTAACAAAACGTTTGTCGAAACGGCAACATTTGTGGCAACTTGCTTATGATACTTGGTAGAAAGAATGCTTTGGGCAGGAAGACTGCAAGTGAACAGCACCCAAGTGTGCAGGTCATACTGCAAACATTTTCAACACATGTGAAAGTACTCATTGTTCTGTATGTACAATATCCTCAGATCAATGTGTGCCAACACATACATACAAACATTATATCAACACAGCAACCCTGCTAGGAAGCCTCCATGCTGCACAGTTTCTGTACAATACATAAAAATAAAGTCTTATGAAATGAGGTTTGTACGTGAATTACGTATGTACATAAACTAAATGCTACTTCTGTTAAAACATAAAAAAAAATTATTCAGAATTCCTGCAGTTAAAATGAATATCTCTTGCTCTGTGGGCAAGAATGCATGCTCCACTAGCTGACACAGTGCAAGACTGTGCAATTTTCTAGTGGCTCGCTTGCAGTATTCTCGAGCTTAATTTGAGGTACTGCAGTTTTAAATTGAATGAAATGTAAATGAACTCTGCACAAAATGTTCGTTACAACAGCCACTAGAATTTGCTGCCCACTAACTAAGGTTGCATTTTACTGACTCGTTAAAACATAATCAGCTTAGTGGCGTAATTCGTGCTTCTTTTGCTGACACAAAGCATAGTAGACTACTGGACGACCAACAAAAATAATATCTAAATGTCAGTTTTAAACTAAAAACGACAACACAGTGCACTAGCCGAGATTTTCAAAAAATGCACATGCACGAGATGCTTCAATGGCACAAAAGAATGTATAGGACTGAAAGGCTATGCCGTCAGCAGGAGGTATCCACTGTGCCAGTGCTAGACTTGTTCCGTTGGGTCGTGTGCACTACGACTTAATGACTAGTCTGACAGTCGTCTAAAGTTCATCAAGTGCATTACTGAGTTTTCCTTTAAAAACGCAGTTGGTATAAAAATGCAGGACACAAAAGTGACTGCACCATCCCATCAGAAATCCTTACAAGCTAAAAGCTTTCAAGTGAACCTCTGAAAGAAAGTAAACGGCATGTGCAGTCCACTAAGCTACATAAGAACACTTCAGCAGAGGAACAGTCTAAACAAATGCAGTGAGCACAATACATTGCATTATAAAAACCAAGTCAATTCTTGTGTGCATGACAAACAGAGCTTCAAAAGCTGCCCATAGGAGGGGCCCAAGGAATAAAGTGTCATATGAAGAACGTTCGTTAGTATCACAGTAGAGCAGCAAGAACACTACTTTCTTTCCTACGGGGCACACTGCTGAAAACAGTCAATGCCAGTCAGATCTCGCAGCCTTAGAGTCCTCTAGTGGGTCGTCTAGGAGCTCGTCACTCGCAATGAGCACTGCTGCCGAGTCCCCAAGAGGAGTGGACGGCATATGGGCCCAGGGTTGTACCTCTGCCGTGCCGAATATCAAGAACGCCACGGCTCCCAAGGTACACACCGCAGCGGCGATGTAAAACACAGCGTTCCATCGCGCAATGGTCTCCTGCAGTTTGCAAGCAAAGAAAGCATCGTCTGTGGCTGCCATCACAATAGTATCTTGAACAAAGCAAGACATACACAGTGCATGTAACGAGCACGTGACAGATGGCTGCCAATGTTTTTATAAAGAAGATAGAATGCAGGAAAGACACCAGACGAAGAGGATATCACACGAAGCACACGACAAGAGCAGGTTGTAGTCTCATCACCCGTCATTTTTTTAAGCTCCAATTTCATTACAAAAAGTGCAATGCCAACTAGCCCGACCACCAATCCCTACGTATGCTTCTCTAAACAAAATGAGAATAATATTATGCAGCCACACATCATGCTACCACACAACACACTTTGAAGTTTGAAGTTTATTTCTTTCCCAATCTCCTCTCCATACAGTGTAATTATAACACTAAATAAAGAGGAGATCAACCAACACTGTGTAAGGTCTCTGGTAGCACATCTAATAGTACAGCGAGAAAGCTTCGTTAATCACACTGCAGCAATACACATCAGACTGAGAGCCTCCTTCATCTCTGCATGTAATATCGTACTATTTCTCAGTACCCATCCACACTCTTTCTTGCTTTAAGGAAATAACAATGTGTACACTATCAGCAAGAAAAGAAGGGGGTTATTTGTGGGTTGCATAGCAGAATACTGTCAAAGTGCTGTAAAAAAACAGCTGTAAAACAGTGCTCAACGTTTACAACAATGCTATGTACATAGCCACGGAATTTGAACATTCCAAGCACTTCGTTACACCAAATCCTGACTGCACTGTATCGCCAGAAAGTAGAGTTATGTAAGTGACCTGCAATCAACACAAGAAAATCGGGTAGAATCAATGTGGGTAACCCAAGCGGTCGGTGCCTCAAGGTTTTAAAGATAAGGTAATGTTCTTCTAGTTACAGTCTAACCTACTTATAACATTACTGAAGTACCATGAAAACCACCTTATTGTTACGTATAGATGTTTAGCAGGCTTGCACAAACAAAAAGTGAATCAGGTGACCTCAGGGCTGTTATGTGTGCATGAGTGAAGCGGAGGGGGAGGAATAGCTAAAGCACTCTGTATGCTCGACAGCATGACAATGAACCCAATAATGGCCCAAAGACAACCCTAAACGCACCCCAAGCCCCACCCTTTATTTCAGTGGCCAGAGAGGACAGCACAGAGGCCTTTCTGAGAAAGCTAGTTGAAGTTCCACTGTCCTTTGTTAGTTTCTTTTTAGGATGGCGCTCATGCTTAGGAGGGTGGCAGAATGGAAGAGGGACAGAGAGACCCTCAACAAAAGCTGGTTTCTATTGTATGACACTCAAGGAGCCTTTTGTATGGGTGAACAGCAAGTGTGCAGAGGCCAGGGTTTGTTTTCCTTTCAAAGATTTCACATTCAGTTACTTTTTGAATACAGGATACTTTTTTGGAAACAGGATACACCCAACAGCCAGACATATTTGTTATAACCGATAACCGGGCATGGAAGCATTGTTGCAAGAGCGTTACTTCACCACATACAAAATTTCAAAGTGCAGCAGCTCATCATTGTTATAACTGATATATTGTTAAAATCTGTATTCTTATAGGTAGGTTCAACTGTACCGTGCATAATTATGAGGCAGGCACCATACATGAAGCTTTCTGGCATGTGCATGACTGCTCAGCCAAGGGTCACTGTGTTGTAATTCCAGTCAAAACATTACTACACAATTAAACCTGGCTATGATGAACTTCAATATATCAAATTCCTCGATATTATGAAATGCTTCAATTGCTGGCCGCAACTCCATAGAAGAACGCGTATTTGTAACCTCTGTATAACGAAGTGGTTGCGGGAGATACGCTTGATATAACCAGTTCTCCCCTACCAATAACATAGTAATTTCACCCCAAATACCAAATTTTACCACGAGAAGCAGCTGGGTGCACTCCCACAGCTACCCCAACTACGGCGGAGCGCGAAGCGACATCATTGCGAATGGTGCACTTGCAGCCATAGCAGCAACCTCACTTCTACTGAGTGCTGCCAGTGAAACATGAGGCCGGAGAGCACTTGTCTGTGCGTGCCCCACTTCCTTCTTAGCTCCCCTGTGTCGCTCAAGTAGGCGATGCAATTCTTGCTGCTGCAGCTGTGTCAGCTCCTCCCACCTCCAAACCTCATATTGTGTTCCCAGTGAGTTGTGTGCCGCCAGTGCTGCTTGTTACTTCTGTAGCTTTTGATGTCTGCTTTTTTCTATTCAGCCATCACGCCATTCGCATTCACTTTTCTTTCTTTATTTTCATGCAGTATACATGCGTGTGAGATGACTCTTGTATCCACACATCCAGTCACTTAAGTGTATCATTGCAAGGTTTAGTGCCTCAATGGAGAAACGGCCCACCCGTCACGCAGGAGCTTGGCTTTCATTGCATGCGAATAGAGCAGCCCGGACTGTGAACAGTTTTCCAGGATTTTTAAAAAATAATTTTTTTTGCAGGCGACTATGCTGTCCCTACCTGAGATATGCCAGATGAGGCACCAGTGGAAAGTGTCCAATATCATGGTGATGGCAATGAATCGTTGGAGGTCTATTAGAGCTGCGCATTGCGCATTTTTGCTATGAAATAAGTGTGTTGTGGGCTAGGTATACCTCCAATTGTCCCTTTGTTTCATTTGCACATTTCTTTTTTGAATTTGCATGCCAAAACTAGATATAACGAAAACCTCTTTATAACGAAAATTTTCTAGCATTTTTGTAAATTTCATTATATCCAGGTTTAACTGCATAAAATTTTGCACGACACACTCTCTACCACTACTACAGTCGATCCCAGATATATAGAACTCGAAGGGGATCACGAAAAAGTTCGATATATCGATAATTCAAAATATCAAATATGCCTATTTGAAGCTTGTCTTAAAACAGCACACGTCTCAAATTCATTTCCCAAGGTAGCAGCAAGCAGTAGATTTCTGATTTTCCAACAACAAGCAACAGGTCAACGTGAAAACATTGCATTTTCTTTCGTATGAAAGAAATATGTAAGCTTCTTGTAAGCCATCAAGTTCATCGAGCCATTCTGGGGCCTTACAGATCAGCAAACCTAGCACCTTCCATTGCACCGCAACAGCCGCCAAGGACTGAACGCCAATGCAAGCTCTCAGAGCATGGTACAAAGTCATTTTCAGTGGCATAGACGTTCATCACTGGTCCAGTCCGATCCCTCGGCACAGGCAACGTCAGCCACTATCTCGGGATTGGTGTGGTCATAAATGCCTCGCACATCGTCATCGGTGCTAATGAAGCTGCTTGCTGTGAGCCCGTTAGACAGGATGCCCAGGAACACGGATAACTCACGAAATTCATCGAGGCATACAATGCTGCTGTCAGCAGCGACAACCCAAGCGATGTCACGACTTCACAACACAAAGCGCACTTACGGAAACATTTCGCGACAAAGATTCACTTCACTAGGCCTGAAGCACCATTCATCGTTAGTCTCGTCCCGAGAAAGTCCATCTTTAGTTCATCGAAGTTAATTTCCAAACAAGTTGACCACAAGCGAAAGAGATGCACGCAACAAGTATACAAGGCGCCAAAATGTCAAAATAAACATTAACCTTCCCGATAACGATGGCATTTATGGCTTTGCAGCAAACCCATACCTGCGAAGTTTGGAGAAACAGAATCCGGGAGATTTACTCAACGGGAGGGGGGCAATTGCGATAGCAATTACATGGACACTGTCAGTCGGTTTTTGCAGTCGTCGCTCTGTACAAAGACCACATCGATAACATGGCTTACACACAAGTAAAAGCGTGCTAGCGCTGGGGGCGAATGCGGCTGAAGCAGAGATGAAATGACCCGACCATCTCCATCGCATGAACAGCTCGTGCGATAACATCGCTCCGTGAATCCGCATGCGAGGCCTGTCACCTGCTTCTAAAGCAGAGAGAAAACGCCCAGACCGTCTTTCACCAGTGGGAGAGGGGCGGTCGCGCGCACTATCTCAACAGGCGCTCTCCACTTAGAGCACTACTGACGCACAATTTTGAAGGCGAGGTAACTTGTGGGATAGATTTGTGTGGACACACACTAGTCATTGCAAAATATCAACGGCCCTAGTATAGCCTATAAAATACTTACAATCAATCAATTAAATTTTTTGGGCGAATAAAAACAGGGCACAACTAAATTTCCGGGAAGTTTTCCTTTACCCGTACAACCAGGAGAAACTGTCGAAATGTGGAAGTCTCCAGGTAATCTGGGAGACTTGGCAGGTATGCAAACCACAAATAACAAAAACATGGCCTTCGAGATCGGTACTGCAGAGATGACGTAGATGACGTCACGCGGCTAATATCTCGAATGCTATGCTTTTTTGAACTACAAGCGGAAGTGCAAGGACAACCATCGAAATGCGCACATCGCGTTAATGCAGGTCAACGCTACCAGTGATGTCTGCCGGGGTCACAGCTGCTTTGTATCTAGCTCACTTGGTGCCTTTGCCTGTCAGGCTTTTTCAAAAGTGTTGCTGCTGTATGTTATGATTTAAAATTGGTGCAACAGACAAGTTAGTCACTGACAGGCGCTGTGCAACCCCCCAAAGCAACACAACAACCCCGCATTTTCGACACCATCGCACGCAAATATGGATCACAATACGTCAGACCGTGGTTGAAATATGATTAACATATGTAAGGAGGAGCGCATTTGAGGGGTTCAGCGTGGGTCAGAGTTCGATATATCAAATGCAGCACTCCACGGGTGTTAGATACATGTGCGCTCCGTCCCTATACTTTAGCACTCAGTTTTGAAGGGGATTTTTCAACTGTTCAATACAGTCAATAATTCGATATACAGTTAAACCTGGATATAACGAAATTGAGAAATTCCCGGAAAAGTTCGTTATAAAGAGGATTTCGTTATATGCAGGTTCGTCACGAAAATTCGAAAAATAAACACTTAAGTAAGCAAAACGGTTACAGACGGCAGAGCTGACCCTAAACAATTATTTTGGGCGAGAAGACTTTTACAGCTGAGAGCACTTATGTGACCGCTTATAGTACAGGACCGGCAATAATGCGGTTTTTTCTACCCCCCCCCCCCCCTGGTTTTTGCTGACCCCCCGCATACCGCTTAATGTGCAGCCCCCTCACCCCACCTCGCCCCCCCCCCTTCCCGATATGAAGGACCGGTTATAATACGGCTGCCCGGAAATCGCGGACAATCGAGGTAGGGAGCAGGCTTCACAAAGTTGCTGCCGTTGCTGCCGCGGCGCACTTCCTTTGCGAAGCTAACAGGCCTCACAAAGGAAGTGCGCCGCCTGAAAAATGCGCAGCGAATCACCGTGGAGGAGGAAGGAGCGCGGAACGAATTAACAATGAGCGGAGGGAAGAAAAAAAAAGGCCGTGGCAGCCGTCGGTGCGCGCCCTCTGAGCATAGGATTTCCAAGGCGATGGAGAATGCTACTACGGCCGTTTGTCAGCCGCGAACACTACGCACGGAACGCGCGGCGCCCGTGTCCTCCAGTTTACGGCTGTTTGTCTCCAGTTCTTTGTTTTTTTACCATTTCACGCGCGCTGCCCTTGAATAACCCGGTGATTTCCTGTGCACCCGATCCCTGTGTTGTCAAGGGCAAATTTCCCTTGAGGTGCGCCGCCCGTGAGCTAGGCCTAACAAACGCTCTCACCTACTGTCAGGTTAGCGAAGTCGCGCTGCTAGCACGATGAAAAAAAAAAAAAAAAACTAGTCTTTTTTTTCTTTCTCTCTTAAACCGGCGCGACTCGGTAACATCAACTGGAAAAGGAGGGTGGCGGCTTGGCAGGCTAGGCCAGCTGCAGAAAGCGGCGGGAGCAGGTTTGAAGTGGGGGGAAAAGGACACGCCCGCGGCGGGATGATTGCTGGGTCGAGAGATGCAGGCCCCCCTCACGCACGCTCGCACGCACGCACACGTGCACTCGCTCTCGCCTCGCAGTTGCCGTGTCCTTGAGCGCGCCAAGCGTGACACCGCCGCTTCGCATTCCGTTGCGGCGGAGGAGGTGCTTCCGGTTGTTGCTCGCGCAAAAGTGACAAAATTTGGGGCAAAATCTCAGGCTGTCGGCGGAGAAAATTCGTTATTTCGAGGGGTTCTCTCGCTGCCACCTCGTTACGTAGAGGTTTCATATACATGTACTTCTATGGAGTAACGACTGGGAATAGAAAAACTTCGCTATATCTAGGAATTCGTTATATGGAGGTTCGTTATAAGCAGGTTTAACTGTATCCGGTTTTGATATATCCGGGATCGACTGCTTATTATTCCATGAAAACAAGGATGATTGCTGTTACATTAGTACTGAAAAGAAAAAGTTCAATGTGGTGTGATACAGCTGCCCTAGGTAAAACACAACTGGAGATGAACATCTACTTACATTGCTTTCTGTCAAGTAACCAACCACAAGCGGTGCAAAAATTCCAGCAGTATTAGAAATGCAGTTTGTGAGCCCCATGACAGCACCTAATAATAAGAAAAGAAAAAAGGACTTCATTTTACATGCGCTCTTTTTGTTTACTGCATATGCATAAAACTATTATTGACTCTTCTAGCAATGCAATAATGTGTTTACAACCACATCATAAGTGGGCACGCACATGCAGGGCCTGTTTACAACATCACCCCACCACCACTACACCATTGTCTGGTATTCCACTATACACAAAGGCAAAGCATAATACAGGATTGCACATACCAGATAGCATAGGAAAGCTTGCAAATGAGTTTCAGTAAATGCCCGCATAGCTGTTGGCCACCATCAACAGGCATCAATGCCAGAGAATAAAACAAACAAGCAAGCTCATTATATATGTCTTCAAAGGTTCTGGCAGGCACTCACTAAAACTACAGCACCAATAATTCGAACATGGCTATCAGGCACAGTGCTAAAATGTCACAAATACCTTGCTGTCAAAGTTTCAGGACACATATCTAGAGCAAATGCAAGTGTTACCGTATTTATTCGAATCTAGGCCGATAGTTCTTTTTGTTTTTTTTTTATAATGCTGATATGTCAAACTCTAGTATAGTGCCTAGAAAAAAATATCTAGTGTCCTGAGCGCGCGCATTCCGTACGAGAGAGGGTGGCCCCGCAAGGGATGACTGCACTCAAATGCCGCAAGCGGCGCTGCGTGTCGAGTGGGTGCATGAACGCGCGAAGCTCCTCCGCATGGACCGACGCCGTGTTGTGCTCTACAGTCGATGATGGCGAGACGCGGGTTGATTCTCATTGCGTCCCGCATGGAGGTGCGTCGGAAGGACTCCGGCGTTCCCATTCAGAGCAAAAAAACACGCAACGTGAAAGCGTTCGAGTTCTTACATTACAAAGTGCCTTGTAAAGAACTCTCGGAAAATACGGAAAAGATTCATGTATTTTTAAGGTTCAGATTTTTTGTTGAGGGCCTGAAGAGAAGGTCAAAGGTACCGGAAAAAACTCCTTAAGTTACGGCGCTGCCATTAACGCGAAGTGCGTTTTCTCTAGGGCCTGGTTTGTTCTGTTGTTGTGTTGTGTCTTTAAATAAAGTACTTTACGTTTGCAGTGAGTGCTACTCTCTGGAATTGTTGTTTTTATCATTTTTATTGCTTCCAGATATCCTTACATCTAATTCAAACACTTACCAGTGGCCAAACTCATTGGGCAGAGAATATAAAATGTTGTAAAATACAGCTTTGACAGAAGCAGCTTGTTTAGTGAGGATGCAAATTGAGAAATAGATTGTCTTGTTTCAGGCATACTAGCGTTTTAATGATGCGCTGAACAGTGTTTTATTTCTTAATATTACACTGAGCTATCTGGTAAGTGGGTCAGTGGAATTGTGAGGAAGCTCTCCGAAAAAATACGGAAAACGTAAGCGTTCGCGTCGCACGGCTCGGTTTACTAAAAGCTTTGCAGCGCTTGCATAGCGCGCGGATGGAACGCAGATGCACCCACCCGCACAGCAGCGCACCAAGCGGGCACCGCCGCCAGTCATCAGTGGCGGGGCCAGCTCCTAGCCCGCGCTCCGCACACTAGTCAGTATATTTCTAGGCACTGTAACTCTAGGGCCGGCTTAGAATCAAGGATCTTGAAAAACGCGCCAATTTCCAAGAGAAAAATGGCGCGCAGCTACCGCCACCTAGAAAAGAAGGTATTGTAGCCATTAGTAGCCGAGCCTGGCCGAGGCCGATCCGGTAGGTTGTGTTTGTCCCTGTGTAGCCTGTGTCACCGCATACGGCGTGGCGTTTTGTTATTGTCGATAGGGCAATAGCATCAAACAGGCGATGCCATTATGGTGCCGCTTTCAAAAGAAAAGTTGTTTTAGCCGCGGAGTTGTCATCGAACATGCAAGCTGGGCGGGACTTCAGCATAGATGAAAAAAACATCTGTTGTTGGAGGGGGCAACGAGAGAGGTTATTTGTGTACGCTGCAATGAGGACGGAATTCATCGGACCACGAAAAGGCCATCACCAAGAAATGAAGATGGTACTGGCAGACTTCGTTCAGGCGCAGCGAGCAGCGGCCTTTCCAGTAACAATGGAAGTATTCCAGGTGAAAGCGAGGGAACTTTCAAGGGAGCAAGGCTTATCGCTGGTAGACTTCAAAGCCGGCCGAGGCTAGCTAAAGAAAGTTATGAAGCGCTTCGGCTTTAGCCTCTGTCGTCGCACCTCAATCACCCAGAAGTTGCCCGGTGATTCTGAGGAGAAGCTGATTGAATTTCAGCGTTATGTGCTGTGCAAGCGGAAATTGAGAGCCTATCCGCTAGGCCAAATTGGCAACGCGGACCAGACGCCGGTATATTTTGATATGCCGATGATGCACACCATCAATGAAAAGGGCGCCAAACAATTGAAGGTGTGCTCTGTGGGATACGAAAAGCAGCGCGCGACTGTGATGCTGTGCTGCACAGCAGACGGACATAGGCTCGCTCCTTACATTATATTTAAGAGAAGACACTGCCCGCCAAAGAGGCCTTCTCGCACAATGTTATTATGCAAGCCAACGAAAACGGCTGGATGACGAGCGCCATGGTCGAAGAATAGATAAGGACTGTGTGGCGGCGGCATCCAGGCATCCTTTTGCGCAGGAACTCTCTCCTTGTGCTCGACTCCTACAGTGGGCACTTGACCGACAGCGTGAAGGCTACGCTCGCCAAGGCGAACACGGACCTCACTGTGATACCGGGTGACATGACGGGCCAGTTGCAGCCACTTGACGTCTGCCATTCAAGCCTTTCAAGGATCGCCTGCGGGGGTTCTACAAGGACTGATTGAACGGGGAAGAGCACCAGCTCACAGCAACGGGCCGCATCAAGCACGCATCACTGTCGCAGGTAGTGAGCTGGGTAGCTGCAGCGTGGGACGACATCCCTGGAGCTTTGATAGTGCACTCCTTCAAAAAGTGTGGCATTTCGAATGCACTTGATAGCACTGAGGAGAGTGCACTGTTTGAAGATGACAGTGATAAAGAAGTAAGCAGTGACGAGGCTAGCAGCGATGATGACTCCGAATAAGCTGTTCAATAAATGTGTTTTCTTTTTTTCAACCCTGTCCTTGCCTTTTTATTCGGCCTGCATTCAAGGTAAATTGTTGTTGTTCCCCCCCCCCCCCCCCCCTTCCCTCCCCCTGGTTTCGGACTCTAGGGTCTCAGCCTAGAATCATGGTCGGCCTGCATCAGAATAAATACGGTAGTTCAGAACTTTCACACTACAGAGTACGGGCCAACCACTTCATGAATTCAATGAAACTAAAGCTCTCTGTTATTATTATTATTACTATTATTTAGAAGACCTAGGATAACTAACGAATGCCTCTAAGAATACACCAAAATTGACACACAATACACAGAGCCATAAAAGAGTTCTGCTAAGTAGTAAATAAGCCTGCCTAGCCACAAGATGATATTGCCACGACCATGTGTGTATACAATACTATTCCTGCTCTTGCTAGTGGGAGATAGCATGCAGTTTTAATTAAAATACCACTTTCCCTCTCTTTCAATTTCCCAAATTCTTCCACCTTTGACGAGTAACTCCAATGCACATTCAACATAATAGAAATGGCTCGATTTTCACACTCATAGCTACTAAGCACTGCTCATGTCCAGAAGAAAAAGTGGAGAAAATTTCATCACTGATGGTGTAATTGTGGCATCTGGTGGCGGAGAACAAAATGACTACTGTCAGCCAAAGAGAATTAGATCAAGCAATGCAAAAATGAACTGCATCACAGAATTTTGTGTAGCGAGTGTACGTTTCATCAGCCACCACCCAATACATAAGTAATGCCGATGCAAAAGCTGAGCACAAAGAGGTGCAGAACATGGGGTAATCTGATTGCTGTGCCATTTAAGTGAAGAAGAGTGTGGCGTTGAGGATGTAGAAGCAGGAACATTTGATTGATGATAATATCTTTCAATCAAGACGTATTGAAAAACTAGCTGTGGACTGAGGTTCACAAAAGGATGCCCTAGCTTCATCTCACACATAAAATGTAGCCGGCACACATGAATCACATTGTTCCCACTGGAGAAACATCTGCTTAGCAACAACTACTGCTCCATATACAAACTACACACACGGTACAAAAATAATAAGAAAGTAGTTGAACATGGACCATTGCTAGATTCAACGATTTAACAAGTGAACATGTCCTTGTTGGGGACACAAATGTTGAAACATTGCCTCAAGCAAAATCCACTGATCAGTTATTTTTTAATCGCTTCAAACTTACACCTTCCCGTGAATTTTTCTTGTAGCATGGAAAAAAATATACAAAGCAAACTGACAGATTATCCCGCAACACAAATAAGCATTATTCATCAAAAAAAAAAGTCACTTGCCAGCAAAATCAGGTGCCAGGTCAATGGGCAGGACGGCATCACCACCGTAAAGAACACCAGCACAAGTATTGGAGAGCAGGAGCATCACATAGGCAGCAACCCAATTGCAACGAGCAAATGTTACTCCAATGAGTCCTGCACTTACTGCAAAAAGGCCTGAAAAACCACACTGGGTTCAGAATACACAGGTACACCACTACTCGGGCAGAGGAATGTACACTGCCTTGAAAATTGTGCAGGTGGGCACTATTTACAGCGATGCTGCAGTTCAATGACAGTTCTCTCAGTTTAATATAAGCTAAGCAAACATTCGGAGAAAGTCACTACACAATAAAGCTAAAGGGAAAAACTAAACAGTAGCACCTTCCCTTGCCTGGTAATGCTGTCACAAGTTTCCACACATACAAAAACTCATGTCCATTCTACCTTTTTGAGCATACAGTAAAAGCTCGTTGATTCATATTTCACGGGACAGGAAAAATATGTCTGAATTAACCAAATTTCCGAATTCCTCAAGAAAAAATAAACAAACGTGTGCTACATTGCTGCACCTTTATTTTATGAATGGGTAATACTGGTGTCACACGGGCGTTTCGAAGGCCTTCGAACCAACGGTCCATCGACTCAAAGGTCAAGTCTGAGCTGCTACACGAGTGGTTTCAATGGCCGTCGAGTCGATAGCCTATCGAGTCAACGGAGCACCCTACAACTCCTTCGAGACTTCAAAGGCTGTTGAACGACGGAAGTGGAAGCGGCACAAACTCCGAGACTTGGCGCACCGGCAGCTCCCGCGCGTATTAGTTTCCGAGGCCATGGCCCTATTTATGTCGTTGTATCAATAAGTAGAATCTTACACCTGTGAAAAATATTGGAAACGTGCCGAGAGGCCAACGCTCTCACTTTATTGCATTAGTTCTAGAATGAATACGCCATCACCGGCATAAAAAACAAACGCCATGCAACTGGTGGGAAACACTGCGTGTTGCGCCATCTGGTGCCTATGAATCAAACTACATTTGAGGCTCACGCTAGAGACTTAGGCTTAGCAGTGTCAAAATCTGCACGTTTTCGGAATAACGACTGCACAACGTTGCACATACTTTGTCCCTTTTTGTACATGGGATTCAGAGAAAGCTCCATTTAAAGTATGTTTCTTGCCATCAGTGCAAATAGCAAGGAACTATAGTCGGGTACAACTTTAGAAGGCAGCGGCATTTTCTCCTCAAAGGCGGATGAACACGAGCCTCCACCAATAGGCGCGCACCTCAGGTGACGTCATGAGCCGGACGGCCGGGGACGCCGCCGTCGGAGAACAACATGGCCGCCGTCGCTTCGAACTGGGCCGAGTCGCGTCAGATGTGTGCGTCTCCGTTCGTCAGAGTGAATTCGAATTGTTCGAATTGTTCGTGGTGGTCTGTCATGCCGGAAATAGAGTCTCGCCGCGTGTGGCGAGATTCATGAAAAAGGCAGCAATGCCCATTATTTGCGGGCGCCGCGAAACAAGCACCAATCAGAAGCGAGCCACGGAGGCGTGCGGACGGTGGTGCGGACGCGTGGTGCCATCTGTCCATCAAGCGTATAACCCCAACACACAGCGTCTGAGATTCGAAAGTGACATGGCCGTCGTAAAATCTCAGAGGCCATGCCCAGACCTATATACAGTTTTCGTTAAGCCTGCCCGTACTGAGACGCCGAGCAAGAAGTATCCTCGCAGTAGGTTTTTTGATAGCATGAACAGCCGTAGCGCTAGAGAGACGTACATGGTCTACGAAAGACAGTCATCTGGTTAGAGCTCACATTTTCGTGAGACCTTTCAAATGGAACAACACAAGTTGGGGCGTCAGGTCGTTCTTGGCTGCCTCGTTGCCGCTTGCCGCAAAACGCGAGTGGGGGCTTGTTTTTGCTGCTAGTGGGGACCGGCCTTTACGATGCACAATTTATGCCGCGTGCGTTTGTTCTGAGCCGTGAGCCGGCGATGAGAGATTGTAGCGTCCGGTGCCGTTGATCTTGCTCCGTAGCAGACGACGCACAGCGTTGTAGAAGGCACGGAGTTATTTTTCTCTCGCGATACGGCATGTGCTGTAGCATTTCCATCATGACAATTTTACCAAAGCACTCGCCAAGACACACAAATCTTATTTATACCAACAAATACGCGTTTTAGAAGCAGTCACAATTTTTTGAGCGGGACTATTTCTTTAGTCGCGGAGGCAATTGGTTGCTGCGCTTCGGTCATCTGGGCGGGGCCTCTCCTGTCTTCTAAAGTTGTACCCGACTATAGTGTGAATTGAAATTGAAGCGGGTGCCTTGGTTGCCGCCATGTTGTTGCTAAATCACTCGGCGACTCAAAGGCCGTTCAAAGCTGCCATGTAGCAGTGCCAGAATGTACCTTGAGTCGATAGAGTTGTGGGCTTTTCAAAGGTCATTGACTCGAACGCCTTCCAATGTGCCTGTGTTACACGGGTATAAGGAAATCCTGTTTTATTTTGAATAAAAGCTGTGTAAAAGACGCCATTCTTCTCACCTTCTGGCTTCCTTCTTGTAACAATTGCGATTAAGGATCTCCCTCTCTTAATTAAACCGAAAAGTGCCGTTTACCCCCGCCCCCTCCCCCCCAAAACTCTCCTCCCTTTCCTTGCTGCCACCACTACTACCACCATGTACTATGCGCACGTGGTGCAAACTTTTTGACGGCACACTCATCGGAAACATGTTCATTCATAACGATTGTAGCCAGCAAGTTTGATCGCAGCATGCCGACCACAGCGCAGAATCGCTCGACAGCTTCTGCCATGTTTGATTCATGACATAGTGCACATTGCACCATGTCAAAACGATACAAGTGCTACGGATGAAACCATGGTTGCTAGCAATGCCATCACTAAAGTAGTGTCCACTTGGCTCAGACCTGTACAGCCTGCGCGAAGAGTCAAAACAAAACTTGCGCCCATATCCGTGGCATACACAGCGGCGTACATGCACTGGAGACTTGATTGTAGGTAACATTCACGCATTTGCATGCGCGCGGCGTGAGCACACAGCTAAAAATAAAACTACTAAAGGTGCGTCCTTTGCGGACAAACCCTGTCTAAACCATGGCTACTACCACGATTCTAGATAGCTTCCTCGCAGCTCTGAAGGCATGCGCACAGAGTGAAAATGAAACTAGTTTGCTGCAGCAGCAAAGCGGTTATCAATGGTGACCACTCTTTTCTGAAAACACACGGCCAACTGTGCGACACAAGTGGTGATCAATACAAATTTCACGAAGCACTTCTCTACAGTTCCCACACGGTTCACACTGATGATGATTGTGATTTTAACTGCGCCAGCTTGTTTCGGTTGGAAGCTCAAGCTGTTTTCGCTTTTTCGCATCGCACACTTACAGAAATTTCGCCTCAACATGCATTGGTGATCATCCAAATTGGGATGTGGCCAAATATAGCCAAATTACTGAATGCTTAGTGCCATTTATTAATGCATATTTATGCTGGGACCAGAGAACAAGTCCAAATTATCCAATTTTCCAAATTAATGAGTCAAATTAGCAAGATTTTACTGTACTAACAGTGATTTGTAGTAATAAGGCATCAAGCGTTAGGAAAGCAAACGTTCAAAAGAGATAGCCAACATACCTATGCACTCGAAGGTTTTTCTTATGGTAGTTACACTGAGGGTATCCTTTTTGCGAAGGTTGTCGGCGAGGTAGCCACAGAGGACTCCAACAGTTGCTTGGCCCAGGTATATGCTGGCATTCATAAAACCACTCTGGAATAGAAAGTTCCAATATGTAAAGAGATGGACCATCTAGAAGCCTAGCCCCCTTTTCCGAGTTCCCGTATAAAACTTAGCAGCACAGAACATTGCCACTGAAGGCCCACTACTGCTCCTCAATTCGAAATGTGCACAATAAAGAAAAAAGAAAAAAAAGGTCACAGTTTCGCCGCAAGGGTGAAGCAATAAATGCGATAGCAAGAAACTGTAATGCTATACAAACTGAGGCTCGCAGCTTCAGGAGCAATATTAATTGAAATACCGCAACGCAAAGAGCGTGGAGGCACCTTGAAATTTCCAGCGCGTCCCTCGAGCTAAAAGGAGGCCGCTAAATGAACAGAAGACGAGCGCAAACTATCAAGTGAAGCACACATGAAACGAACGCACAGATGTACACTGAACGAGCGTGAATAAGCTGTCACAATGGATACTCTCAGTCTGAACAGCGCTCCTGTTGCAGAGGTGGCCGAAGCAGCAAAGGAAACTAGCATGCTTCTGTTTTTTTGTTTAGCGGGGTCCCTTGAGCTCGAGTGACTTTCGTACGCTCCCGTAACATCAGCGCGGACATCACGGTGAAAGCTCGAAACATCCCTCTTCCTCTCATGAGACAACCGCGCGAGCAGACAGCGGAAGGGCATCTCCCTGCGCAAATATTAGAAGAAGCGAGCGAGCTAGCCGACGACTTTTAAATGCGCCCGATGCTCTCCTCGTGCCATCTCGCTGGTAATGAAGAAACGCTTATACGCGCCTGCCGTCTCTGAGTCCTGTCAGCGGTAAAGGGTGTGTATATAAGGCTCGCCGTTAGCTCCCTGAAGAATCTGCTTTTTGTGGCGTAGTGGTTAGCGCCACGCGCTGCGGAGCGAGAGGTGCCTGGTTCAATTCCTCACTTCGGAAGCATTTACCTGATTTATTTTTCTTTGGGACTTTTATATATATATACATACTTATACATATACGGTTCATGACAGCAGCGATGGGGACGGCAAAAACCAGCCGAGACTGTCCATATAATTGCTACCGCAATGAAATCAAGTTTCCTGCACCTCCACTGCGATCATGCAGTGAAACCGAAACCGTGAAATGATGCTGCCGCCGGGTGCTGCAGACCACGCGATGCGCCAAAGCTAGAAATCACTTCTGTTTATCTCCACAAGAAGGCTGCTGCCCAATTATATTTCAAATGCTTCTAAGTCTTAAGAGGTTGCAGCACCTTCCAGTTTGTGCACATCATATTATGGTGCGAAATTTCAAACGAAGAGCTGAAACCATACTTGTAGAACAGAGACCTTGCAGAACGGAAAACTGCCGCCATACATGTACGGAAAAAACGCTCAAAGGGTTAAGCTAAGCAAATTATTAATTATTTAATACCATATCCTTTCTGAGTGTGTGCGCTGAAACACTGATGAGCCATACCCATCATGTGACAGCGAATTATCAGTGAGTGTGGACAACCAGTGAACCTGCAGCATGCCATGCAGGACCATACAAGGGTCCATGCATTCATGCAAAAGCACCGTGCGTCCCATGAAGTAAAATATCTGGTGACATCATCATAACGACATCATAGTAATGTCATTAGATCATGCCGACACTGTCCGACTGTAAAACCCTCCACACAGGCCCACATGTGGCTGCACGGATGCATGCAAACATGAATTTTTTCCACAGACTCTAGCCACAAACAGTGCTGCTGTAAAAATGCTTCTGTGCTATATTAAAAAACTAACGCTGAACTTATTGTGCAAAAGCTACAATTTTTGTGAGTTTAGCAACAGCAGTCGATTCCTAGTGTAATGCCTGGCCATTCTAAGCAAGTCCCCTAGTAGAACAAAACGTTCTGGAGTAACAAAGGTATCCCCTAAGTAACATGGAACAAGATATAACCGTGTCATACAAGTGCCGCTGTATGACCCATAACGGTTTTGCGTCAATAGGGCAAGGCGAAAATATTAAACACTGATGCTGACAATTGGTCGCAAAATATGCCACCAGCTGTAAAGACCGATCTTGAATATAATTTACTTTCCATCGCTATTTCAAAAAACAAATGAAGACGTGGTACCATCAACTGATGGACATCAAGGTGGATCAGGCCTATACCCATATTGTGATCATGTTTGTATTAGGAACAAGAAATGGAGTCAAGCATGCTACTGTAATGTATGAACACGATATACGCTACAATTTTTTCTTGTATAGCAAGTAACAAGAAGAAATACGTGACACTTACACATAGTAATTTATTCCTTTTACCTTTCTATTTATCCTAATCCTGTAAATTTTATTAGCATAAAAAATCATATTGGCTATTTTCAATCATGAGCCAAAGGTAACTTGCCCTTTTATTACTTAAATTTTTAATGATTTATTGGTTTACTTTTTTCCTGAAATAACACAATAAGCTTTGTAGAAATGCCAATCCTTAAATAGCAGTGAACCTGCAAAATAAAGTATTGGTAGTACAAGTAGTCATCTACTTAGGTGATGTTAGCTGATGTTGGTTTGGCAAGTGGAGATACTTTTTTTTTTTATGGCATGCAGAGATAGCACATGTAAACAATCGAAAGAGATTATTAGTGGCACATACCTTTTGAATATCAAAATGAAGCACATTGGACAAGTAGCTCGGAAGCTCGGTGAGCAGTGTATAAAAGCTCCAGCTTGCACAAAATTTGACAAAGGCACACATCCACACACCCCTTGATGTCAGTATTTTAAGCCATGGCACTGGCTGTAATGAGAAGGTAAATCATAGCTCATTACTGACACTGGCTGACACCGACCATGCACACATGACATAAAGTGCAACAGGTTCTCACGAAATTCAGGTTCTTTTTTTTATGAGGTTATATGTTTAGAAGCTTGAATTTATAAATCATAGTTGTACGGTAACCACAGTGCTCCAACGCTGCCTGTGAAATGAACGTTACCTCACTGGAGCCCACTTAAGCCAACAGAATACTTCGTTATCCCAAGGTCAGGTATAGCATGTTCACACTGCTAACTCTGTGCATCATAAAGAAACAGGTGTGTAAGGGGTATTGGGATATGGGGAGAAAGTGGGTTTAATCTGATTTTCCTAAAACACATTCGGGTTGTAAGAATTGGATGAAGTTTTAATGTGATGAGATTATACTGTACTAGCTGCCATCAGCACAATTCCATGCTGTTTTAGCAGAAGACAACAGATGAACTAAATAATAGAACAATAAACGAGAAGCATCACATATGATCGAGCAAGAACAAATTTCCTATGCATTTTCACTGCGGGAACCAGCAAGCATCTAAGCCGTGGTGTCAGGAGCACTGCAATTCCAAGTTTTAACATGTTGAGATGATAGGGCCAAGCTATGAAGGCAGCACATAACATGCCTGGTGTCCCTGGTTAAGGTATGCGATACACTATGTATATTTGATCAAAAGACGCCAACGAAACTGTCATACATCTGTGCCTATCAAACCATAAATGGAAAGTGTGTATGAAATTTGATGCTTCCAGCATGCATGTCGTACACACGCGCACTAGCATGCACACTCACAATGTGCTCTCAACAACACTTGGCTTCTTGACATAAGCGAGTGTTGCTTGAAATAGCTTTCACAATTCCTGGCATAGTTTTCAGGTATACTGGTATAAGGAAAAAAAACACTCATTAGCAGCAATGATGCAGATGCAATATGCACAGTTTACAGTTGATTTGGCCCCTGGCATTGTTAAAATGGTGCTAAAAAGTCAAATTCCAGGATTTGACTTTTTTAGCACCATCTGCGGGCACCGCGGTCAGAAATTTAACCCACATCCTCATGCTAAGCAGCATCATAGCAGGTATTAAATACTTATCTTTCATTCAATGAGAGCGCCCATCCCTTGTGGCAATAACCGTCATCATCGCTGCTACCTTTTTAAAGGACAAGTGCACAAAGCTAATACAGCTTTTGTTTCATAATGCAGGCACTATACAAGTGTCAAAAATGGTACCTTGTCCACTGAGAAGCTGGCATCCCGTGTATTAACAATGTGAAACCGTTCCTCCACTGAGATGAACTTGTGTTTTTCAGGACTGCCAGAAGCAAGCAAGATCCAAAAAATGGACCATACAACACCTAAGAGGCCTGGATAAAAAAAGTGATGGCAAGTGTGAACAGTAATTCTGAGTGTGGTGAAAGCAGGACACATTTACTTGCCAAAACGTGAGATGTCATGAATTGTACAACAACCTGTGTATGAGCATTTAGAAAAATAAAAGCCAATGCAAACATTTATCATAGAGAACAGTTTGCTTGCCAGCAATCAAAACATGCGTCAACTCAGCATTGTACAGTCGAATGTGCAGCATCTGGATAGTGTGTTAATCAGAATCACAGAATATGTAGTAGAAAAAAAAAAGAAAATGTGAAGCAAACTGCACATACAGCTCGCTGGAGATGTTGTGCATACCTGTGACATAGAATACAGACGGCCATCCTCCTGCAAAGCCATGCTTGCAGAGCACAGCCGCTAGTGGTAGTGTGACCACAGTGCCCAAGAGGCTCCCAATGTTGCTCACACCAGCCATGATACTTCGCTCGTCAATGGGTGACCACCGGGCAAGTAAGGCATACATGGACGGGTATGTTACACCCTGCAAAACAGTCACATCGCCACATAATGAACACGCAGGAAAGCAACACATGAATCAACCGAAGCGGGACCATCAGAAAGAAAGTTCGATGTTATAAAAGAATTAAAGCTTTTGCAACTGTGAAGAACACAGATCCACTGAGCCAAGCCATTTGCAATTCAATGCGCTGCACAGGCTCAGTGCGCGTAAACATCCATCCATCGTGCAGCAGTTCCTACCTTACTTTCATTTACAATGAATATCTCTTCCTAGGCAACACAGATATTCAACAAAGTTTAAACAGGCATACGAGAGCTATACTTAAATTTGATCATTACCATTCAGAATGGAACGCAAAAATGACAAATTGTTTTAAAAATCGTAACCACCATCATCACTATCGGTCTACAGCAGAAGCGCTACGCTGAGTCACAGTGCACCACGCCAGTCTTCTTTTACACATTTGACCTTACGCGACTACAAATTGCCTAAGGACTGTGTGGGATGGTACAGTAGAGGACTGAATTTGACCAGGTCAGGTTCTTTGCCATGCCCGAAAACCTAAATGCACGTGCATTTGCAGCGACATATTTACTAGCGCAGTGGCGTACTTCCTACCACCAAACAGCTCAACTCTCTTCATTAATTGAATACAGTTTGTGTTATGCCCTTAAACATTTGCACGCCTGCCTGCAGCTAATGTTCAACACCACGAAACTGTTCAGTACCTGAATACCAATAGCCAACAGACACTGAGCTCCCTACTGTGCTTCCTAGATACCGTGCAAGAAAGACACACGAGAAGAGAGAAAAGAGAGGTAGGTTAACCAACCAAGCCAAAGCCCATACTATTACCCTTTACACTGAATAAGAGAAAAAGGCAGTGAAATATATGAAAGGGAAGGCCACAGCATGCATACAGTTGTCTGCTCAGGTGGAGCGTTTGCACTGAGAGTAATTACTTCTAACTATAAAAACAAGCCAACCCACCCCACCGTTACCCATGCCCTATATAACTGCATGCAAGCAATCTAATCAGAGACTGGTGCAAATACTCAGCCATCTAGCAACACCACTATTTATTTTGAGTGCAAGACTATTGCATACTGAGAACCATCACCAATACTGCTTACGCTTTCCTCTTTAGTGTTATAAACGTCATGGGACTCCACCAAATAATTTGGCAAAGACTTTTCACTCACACACGGTGATACACACTACTGTATACCTTCAGTAAGCCCCTCGTAAAGCACAGGCACAAGGCTGAAGCAACACAGCAGTTGTTGGTTACCTCAGCGATTCCCTCCAGAACTCGAAGAACAAGGAATGCCGCAAAGCTGGCTCTTGCGACTACAGCTGTGGCAAGTGTGAGGAGAGAAGTGATGCCGATTCCACCTAGAAAAATCCATCCTGGATCTACAACTTCCGAGAGCCAGCCTCCAGGGATTTGTGTCACAATATAGCCATAAAAGAAGGCATTCAGCACATAGCTCTGTGTTTCTTGGTCCCAGAAGAACTCCCCACTCTAAAAGAAAAAGAAAACAACATGAAAAAAAAAAGAAACATCAGTGCTAGCAGTGTCAGGTCCCACCAGTCCTATAACTCAACCTATAATAGGCTATAATAGGTAAAAATATAATACAACATTCTTTTAGAGATGTGTCACCGAATTCACAGTTATGCATGAACTTAATGTACTCATTTTCATGTTTTTGTCCACCAAAGGGCCTCTCGCCAGGTTTGTGCATTACAGTTGTATTGATTAGTACATACGTACGTACGTACGTACGTACGTACGTACGTACGTACGTACGTACATACATACATACATACATACATACATACATACATACATACATACATACATACATACATACATACATACATACATACATACATACATACATACATACATACATACATACATACATACATACATACATACATACATACATACATACATACATACATACATACATACATACATACATACATACATACATACATACATACATACATACATACATACATACATACATACATACATACATACATACATACATACATACATACATACATACATACATACATACATAATACATACATACATACATACATACATACAAATGTATTTCAACATTTCAACATGTTGACATATCACAGATGGTGCCCTCATAGTTAGCCCTACTTAAATTTACTTTTGTGCAGTGTTCACATGATGCCACTCACACACACAATTAAAGAGAGGGCACAAGGCAAGAAACAAAGTGGTAATTTGTAAGAGCAGTAACAAACAGAGAAGAACTGCGCTTCTGCACATGACTCCCGGAATATGTCTCCATCAGTGCTATCACTTTCATTATTACTATTCATGCTGTCGCTCTCACATTCCATTCTCATGAATGGCTCTTACCAATAAGAACTGCATAAAAAGTCACATGGGAAGCAATATATATTTTTTGGGTACACGTTATATTTGTGCTGGCTTGATGTGGCTGACAGTAAGTTGTTCTGCAATCTGTGAAAGCTGTATTAAAAAGAACTGTGCATGCCATTGCCACACTTATTGGGGAAACAAGAGTGTGCTATACTCTTTTTCTGCTTTCCCCACTCACATTCAACAAATATTTTACTAATGTTATTATGACGCGTTGCATGTTAAAACCATGACCTGATTATGATACATGGTGTAGAGGGCACTCCGGATGAATTTTGATTAGCTGAAATTCTTCCTGTGCAACCACAGCATAGTGCACAGGTGTTTTTACTTTTCACCCCCATCGAAATGTGCCTCCGATGGCAAAGACTTCATCACAGGTGGCTCCGTTGCACAATGACAATGTTGCTATGAAATGGTAAGTTACAAATATATAACCCAATGTTTGCTGTAGTGTGTAAACATTTCATGGACTGCCTGAATTTGTAATACCTCAGCAAATGTGGTTTTAAAAAAAGTAATGCAGTAGCATGTGCATTCATTACGTCACAACAGTGATTACTATCAACAGTGCACATGGAAAAAAAATGTAAACTCTCCCACCTGCTACATGATTATAACACTCCCCATTAAAACCTTTTCTTTATGAGCTACTTCTGCAGAGGTGACTAGTTTCATTCAATTATGACTCGACAATCATATAAGAACCAAATCATACGCTAGAAATATCCAGAAGATCATGCAGGTTTAGAAAGAAAACTAATGAGAATGCAAAATTATGAGTACCTGCAATGCCTTTGCTCGCATCCCACATCAGTCTGGCACACATGATTAACAAGTTTCATTCGATAAAATGCGGCAGTTTGGAGTTCAACAGAGTTTGGAGATGAACAGGAACATGACACCATATTCCACACTCAAATTGCTCATAGGCGTGATGCCAGAGATATATACGGTCTTCCTTTTTTTTTTTTTTTTATCTGGAACTTTTGTTGTAGTTGCTGTTTCGCGTGTAACAACTTGTTCTCCTTTTCTCCTAAACATTCTAGGATAAGAAATGTGCACAAGAATTAAATTTGCCTTCAGCCCAATGTAGCCTACAGCGATGAACGCGCGTTACAGCGCCAGAAAACGGTGTTACAACCCGCATAAGTTTGCGAAAGACCTTTCATTCCCGCAGCGGAGACCTGCCTTTTCAACTCTACATATGGACGAGCGCGCACACAAACAAAAGCACGCACACACACGCATATATGGCAGAAGCACAAGAACACTACGCAGTATAGCAGTAAGAGACTGAGAGGGAGAGAAAAAAATAGAGCGCTATTTACAGGAATGTCACTGTGATTGGAGAGCGAAGAGCCACTGTCAGAAGAAAGGGGACATTCTGAAGTCAACACTTTGCTCTCATTTCCCTGCGTGGCTGTGGTGTTGATCATGGCAATGATGGTCACGCTTAGATTCACCCTCATGGAGTAAACCAAGAAAATGCCCAAAGAGATCATGAAGAGCATGAGATGGCGTACTTGAAACCCTGCAACAGTGAAGTTACGCAACGCATTCAGGCATCATTAGATGGCGAAAACGCAACACAAGGACAGGGCGCGCTGGGTAAATCAGGCAGTACACATGGGTCTCCCATTCAGAGAAATGAATTAAAAGCGCTCACGTCTACGTTGTGTGACGATCGCCACATTTGGAAAGTCGTCGGGAGATTCCATCGTGATTTTACGGTGGTGACGGCTCGAGATCACAGAGACGACGCTGGTTTGCCTCGCTGAAGCAATCGCACACTTGCGCGGGCTTGGACGGTTGCTGGAGTCTCTGGAACACACTGACAGCGCACGACTTCAAAGTACAACACTGTACTTCAAAGCGTCAGGTTTCCATACAAACACACGTGCCTTTGCCAGTCACCGTGGTGCCAGTAGATACACGAGCAGCAGACGTTCGGGCAGGCGCTCCTGCCTGTGTTCACGTGACTTCGTGTTGATGTCCTTTATCGCGACGCGTTGGTGGCGCTGGGAGCGCTAAATCAGCTGAAGGAACAACGCGGCAATTTCAAACAATGACGAGGAAAGGGAGCAGAGGCACAAGCGTAGCTAGGGTGTCTAGAACTTGCGTTTCCTGCTGAGGACCCAGAAAGCTTCATCGGAAAGCAGTGGTAATTTTTATCTACTATAATGACGAATGTAGGTGGGCTGTCTTCAAACCGCTGTAATTCTTCCTTAACTTGGTTAAAGATCAAAATTTTATGATAAAGCTGGATCTAAGAAAGAGAGCAGAATAACGAAGTACCACTTTTTTTTTCTTCTTTGCCTTTTTTTGCGTGTATGAGAAATAAACGAAATGATTGAACACTAAAATATGCAGCGTTTGCTGTGGGTGTGAGCCAAAAATATGGTGGCCTATTTACTCACGAATTGGAAATGTCAGGGAGCAACTGTAGAGCACGGGAGGTTAGATATAACTGTGCACACATAGATCCATATACGCTACAAGTCATCACGACTCACGAACCTGAGTTCAAAGAAAGACCCCACGACTTATATGTGGAACAAATGAATATATCAGGCTCCATTTACTGCCTTTAGTTTGACTTAGTTTGTCTCTAGCACACTAGCTTGGATGAGCTTGTACACAAGCATATGCACACAGGGAAGCAATACTCCATGTTATATGTGTATATATGTATTTTCCATCATTGAAGAGAGTTTGCAGTATATACGTATATTATATACCACTAGTCGGGGGGTACAAGTTTGTTAACCCAGACAGATTTGCACCCCCCCTCCCTCTCCTTTCAGCCTTTGTTTTGCCCATGCTATTTATACGTCACATCGGTATGTGCTGTGAAAAATGAAAAGTCAGGAGACTTGGTATCAAGCCGTGGCCCTTATTTTTGTGTTTCAGTAATCATATATGCATGTAATGTTCTGATACATTTGTGCTCTTTTCACACCACTGCTTTCTATGAGTAAATAAATGGCTTTTTTTTGTATTAATTAGATTACTAATTTCTAATTAGAGATAAGAAAGAGCTTTCTAATTAGAGAAAGAAAGAGATTTCTAATTAGAGATTAGAAAAATTACTTTGTGCACCCACATTTTTATGTGGGTACTACAGTGAACAATACAATTAACCCTTCAGCTTTATTAAAACATAAAACGACTAAGATATTTGCATGATACATGTTCTCGTTATTTTGATTTATTTACTTTTTACCGTGATAAGTAACACTCCTTCAAAAATATTCCTGACTACACCAGTGGTTACAGCAACAAAATGATTTTGATTAACTAAAGGTACTAAACCTGCACAGCCTGTGCCATATAAGTTGGTACAGCTGGTACACAAGTTGTATACCAGAAAATTTGTATTAGTGGATACTGTAGAGTTTTTGAACTCAAATAAATGGTTAAGACTTCCACTGTGGCCACATCTGAGGTACCGATTCCTGAGCACCATGACTCCTTATGGGCAACATATGCTAGCTTATGAGTAATGCTCAGGTCATTGCAACTCAGCATTGAGTCATGCTTAGTGAATTTCTCAAGACTATACCACTGCATGAAAGCCACACTATAAGTGTGACCACCATGGCACACATGCAATCAATTTAAGAAGAACATGTTAAAAAGCAGTGGTGCTTTATAAAGTCAATAAAGCAGATAAAAGATAATTAGCTACCCTCAAGTTAATAGAGGTTAACAGTGGAAATGATGTTTGAAATATCAAGATGCATGTATAAGCATTCTATGCAAAACATTGGTAATTACATAATGCAGACCAGATACAATGTCATCCCACATTACATTGACAATGCTCTCATGAAACTGCGATTTTAGGCAAAAAAGGCTGGCGATTTTCTGCAGATATGTACAAGTGAACAATGCGTTAATTTTCAGAATTATGGCATGTGTCTTACAAAAAGAACAATCTATAATGAAGCAATTTTCATAGCACCATCACGGCGAATTTTTATACACTGCATAAAATTTAGGGAATGTGAAAATCTGTATATTGCTGTGCATGAAAATTTTGCTTTCAAGGGAAGTGTGTAATGGTGGGGAGACCCATAAACTTTGTAAAACTGGAGCCTACATGTTTCATTTCAGCTTCACAAATATCTGCAGAAATGCATGTCCCATTTACTGGCAAGAACATATGGCCAGAACTCTGAGTACAAAACTTAAATGTACATAATATAAATGTTCTGGCCAAAGCATCCTTACAGTATCAAAAAGTAGCTGCCTCTCTATATCAGTAGCTATCTCTCTAAGATAGGTATCAATATAGTATTCTCTTATGCAGACAAAAGAGAGACACGAATTCTTTCCAAATATAAACAAGCATTTATTTATCACAAAGTAAGCATACATTCATGAGTGGGAAGAAATACACAAGCCATCATACTTGTTGGCATACATTTTGGTGAAGAGGTGAGGTAAATGGCTCGAATGGTTTCATGCAAACATATAACAGTCTTCTAATAAAACAAGCAAACTTTCACCACAATAACTTTACACTCAAAATACTACAGTGCAGTATTGATATGGTCTTCGTGGGAATGGGAAGATAAATCTATTATCAAAAAACATATTAAGTGGAATCACATCAATGAGATTGCACCACAAATTATCTCTGTAAATATGTACAAAAATAAATGATCTCAGCAAGGCACAATGTTCAAAATATTTTGTTTAAGCTAAATAAAATGACTGTGCACTCTGACTCTACTGAACATATTCAATCAGTGTAACATTGAAAAGCCCCAAACTACTGTACACTACGAGTTTCCGGCAACATTCATCGCATAGATCTCTCAGTGTCACAAGTATGTAAATTTCATCTCATCTGAACAACCTGCATACAAGTAGCATGCTCCCAAACAGTCAGAGAGGAAAAAAATAAACAGATGTCTGCCACAACAATCGTGTGGACAAGGTGATCCTCAGGTTACGCATGCATGTATAGTACATCAAACAAGTTAGAATAGGTGAAGTTCCTGTTTAATCTCATGCACATTGATTTATTGATTTCTGGGGTTTAAGGTCCCAAAACCAGATATGATTACGAGAGACACCATAGTGGCGGGCTCCAGAAATTTCTAACACCTGGGGTTCTTTATCATACACTGACATCACACAGTACATAGACCTCAACATTTCGCCTCCATTGAAATGCAGCTGTGGCGGCTGGGATTGCATCCTGCGACCTTCGGATCTGCAGCCGAGTGCCATAGCCACTAGACCACTGTGGCAAGGCAATCTCATGCACATTGTCATTCACATAGCACCATGCATATCTACTACAAACTAAAGGCATAATGACAATTACTGTAACATACTTTGATTATTAATGTGTGAGACAATGGTATTAAAAATTAATGCTAATATGTATATATATGAAATGGTAGATTAAAAATATTGCACACATGGGCCATAAACTGTGTGCATAGTAATTCTAAACAGACATTTACATGAGCAAACAAGCCACAAAATTAATGTTTTCTCGCACGTAAATTACACAACAAGCTAAGTTTAAGTCCAAACATTTTAAGCTTTCTTCACACTTGTCTGCAGAGTGCTGATATCAGCATGCCATTTACAACCAATACATTATCTACAGCTATGGCACCACAGATATGATGACATAAGCTATTGGCATAGAGAGATAGGGCTTTTCTTGTTTTGCCTGGATCACGGAAAACAAGGCCAAAAAGAGCGTGACACTCTCTTTGAAATCAGCAACCCAAGACAAGGACGAATTTCTCGGTAGCTAAGAAGCTTTCATTTCTGAGAAATACGGGTAATTCATCGACAGCTTGAAGCACATGAGCATGAATATTCATGCACATGTGCTCAAGCTTACATTGTTATCTTTCCTCCAGTTGGAAAACCAGAAGAAAGAAATTTGAAATGGTGATGTTTTTGCAAGCACAAGCTCATCATAGAGAGCACATTTACGGTACCTTAGGCAAAGTGAACATCACGATCTATGATAAACCTCGGCTCCTTAATTGCTGTGTATGAGGCCTGCTACAGCACCTTTGTAAAACTGCATTAAAGTTCTGAAATAGAAAATTTTATAAAAGTGTGCATATCTTACAAAACATTAGACACAGAACCTGTTCTGTTGTGTCATGGCCATAATGCAGTAAATTGCAGAATACAAAGCATATGACATTTCTCTATTTTGTCATGGTTGTACACATAATTAAATATGACTTGCATGTTTACATGCAGACACACTTAATCTTATTTGTAGCACAGTTTTCTTTATCTCCGCACACAGCTAACAGCAGCCGCAAAAAATATTTTGGGGCACTTCATTCATCATTCTTCCCACTTTGTCATCAGCTCTGTCACACATCTTTAATCCTGCATTTCATTCTTCAATACTGAAATACCTCCTAAACCAGTGACAAAAAGAGAAAGGACAAGGGCTCATTTTTATTGTTAGACACAAGCTCACGAAGCTAACAGACAAAGAGGTCAAGGAAGGCATAGGGGAAGTTATTTGTAGTTTTTAGCCGCAGTGCAGTACTTGTGACATAAATGGAAAGGGATTAAAGTGGACAAAAATATGCAAGCCGTCAATAGGGACTGAACCCACATCTGTACATTAAGTTCTACCACACGAATCAAATCAGGAAACATATGAGCTGGTGTTCCTATCCTATCTTACGAATCTTCGTGGGTGCTCAGTACTGTTCGATCTAGATTATTGGTGTCAGTATTCCTGTAATCAGTATTCCACGGCTTCACATGGTCTGTCTAACAGAAGACGGGTGCATCACTCATTCCCTTCTTTTGCCACTCAGCATATTAAGTCACATGCTCATCATTCCTCAGAGGTTGAGAAATGTCTCTTCTCTGTCTTTTTTCCTTTTCCATGAAAATATCAGAGCTAATAACACTAGCTCTGGCTAATTCTGTAATGTACGTCACAGACAATGCCTTTCACACTTGATGGAGATGATCTTAGCAGGCAACTTTAGAAGCTAGCTGTAACTGGTGCTTCAGTGGACGACACGAACTGCACACTTGTGCACAGAACACTTATGTGGTTTTTGCCGTGCTTGAGACAGAAATGCTGTCTCCTTCCGCCTCATCAGCAGGGACCAGAAGCGAGCACGAGTCATTGATGGAGCCGCATGGCTGGCGTGCCCAAGGTTCCACTTCGGCCTTGCCAAAGAGGAGAAATGCCACAGCCCCGAAGACGACCACACCGGCAGACGTGAAGAAGACCTTGTTCCACTGCTCAATGCTTTCCTGCAAGGTTCACATGATGTTTGTAGCTTTCTCTCAGAGGTGAATTACAAACAAACATACACAAAGAAAGTTAATATATGGCGCTAACAAATTGTTAGCACGCTGGTTTATGTCATACGAGTATGGACATTTACACACTGGGAACTTTGCTGAGGTGGTAGTAGTTCTTAGCAGTGCTTACATAGCACAGAGTTTTCCTGTTAGTTTGTTCTTGTTTTGGTTTTTTTAATACAGAGAGACAAGGAAACTGTGACTTTCATTAACACTGCCAATTCTTAACACAAATAAGCTTACAATGCTTTAAAATCAGGGTTGTTTGTTTTTGGGTAAAACTCAGCTCATTTTATTCTCACACCCTGAAAGTTTTTTTGTGAAAATCACGTCAAACCCAATTCCTCACCGAATTCCAATACTTGATACCAACCTGTTTTCATGGTGCACGGAGTCTGTGGTGCATCATGCTTCAGCTACCTGACCTTGCGACAACAAAGTTACCGTATTTACTCGCATAATGATCGCACTCGCGTAATGATCGCACCCTTAAATTTTGTCGTCAAGATTCGATTTTTTTTACCCCACGTAATGATCGTACCCCGAACTTGCCGCAGCGATATGTCGTGTACCAAGTCTAGTTGACGATTGTCATGTTTACCATCTGTCGAACGCTACGTAAATAACTCTTCAAGGCTCACCAAGTGAACTGCAAGCACAGAGCAGATGCAAAATTTTTGCCCACCCTTGGCGGAAATGTGCCGTATTAGGATAGCAGTAAAGACAAACGCCGTAGTTTTCACCACGCCAACAGTTTCAAGAAGACAGGCATATCTAACGCGCTCGACGGAACGGAAGATAACCTCCTGTGGGACTGCTATGACACTGCCGGTTCCGACAGGGAATCAAGCGGCGACTGACGTCGTGACGCTTCAGACTCTAAATGAAAGTTAGGGGGTCAGTTAATTAAAAATATGAAGGCCAATATGCAATGCATGTAGTTCCTGCGTAATGTGTGCGTTTATTACAAAGGCAAGCCTTACTTTTGGTTTTGGTTTTGTTCATGATAGCTATAGTAAGAATTCTGATACGCAACTTGTTTGCGTTCTCAGTGCTCAAAATATTATTTCGCGGAAAATTTACCCCACGTAATGATCGCACCCCGAAATTTGCGTCAATTTTCTTGAAAAAAAAATGCGATCATTATGCGAGTAAATACGGTACATCCAGTTGGCTTAAGCCTATTTCAGTGATGTAAAGTTCACTTCAGAAGCTGCCATTCAGCCCTGTGGACGTTGTACGGCTGTCTTCGTAAATTTAAACTTGTTCATATAATCCAAAAAAACCTGAATTTCAGAATGGTTCAACAAAAAAATCCCAACTTCTCCCTGCAAAATTTCTCTTCGAAAAAGAGCACCCAATTTATACACCCCGAATTTGATTAAAAAGAATACAAAACCTTAAAATGGACAACCACATTTAAAATATGCTTTTTGATACTTTAGCAAAAGGCCGATCTTCACTCATTGTTTTGGGGGAGCAGCTTGAATCCCAGCACAGATGGCCTGATGTGTTCAGCGTTCACAAATTCAAGGCTGCCACGTAAACAAAACATTTACATGTATCATTAATGGAAGCTGGCATACACAGAGAGCGTATGTGATGAGATATGCTATAGCACACCAAGTTATGCTCTGCCTTGGTGATAGGACAACAGAATATGATACTTTGGAGCGTGGCCTTGTTTAAACTGACCAGATTAAGATATGAGCCCACTTTCAATTAAGCAGTGGGAAAAATCAAGTTCTCTACTGTGGGAATTCTGACATCCCCTGATGAGTTTCTATCGCGTGGTGCTCACGTTTCCTCGAAGCTCCTCTAAGGTGGCACATAACTGCTTGTTGCTCATATGTATTAAGTAGTACAGCAAGTTATCACTATTGAAAATAGATATGCATACACTTACACTGCTTTCTGTGAGGTAGCCAACAACAAGAGGAGTAAATATGCCGGCACTGTTCGAAATACAGTTGGTGAAGCCCATGACAGCCCCTGAATAATAATAACAAAAAGGCATCATTACACTTCTGGATCATATGAGGCTTGGCTCAAGAATTTTTTATGTAGTACAATTCATCATTGCCTGCAAATATTCACATGATATTTTATTTGAGGCATTACTGCACCCTCAATTTACTTTGACTAAATCACCAAATGTAAAAATCACTCATGCCTTCATCCTACGCAGGAGCGCAGCCGCGGCATGGCACACATGCCTCTCCCGAAATTTTTATCTGTGTAAGACCTTCCAGGGTAAAAATACACTCGACACCTCTCATGTCTGGACACCACTTTCGGCACATGGCATATTGTGGTTCAGAGCACAATGGAGCAAATGAGCAATCAGCACGTAGACTCCGCCAATGGCACTTTCGCACGCACATTCGGAAGACATTCTATATTTATCATTAAGCACAAAATGTATGATTATGCATAACCTTCCTTCAGTCTACACTAACACTAAAAAAAATTAGTGCAGCTTGCATTAACTCACACAAGACTGTGTAATTACAGCGAAGCTGGTGGTCACCTAACTTTTCCTGGCTTGGCTAGTTTGAATTTGGCATGTGATGACTATGCTGTAACTAAGTTTAAATTTGGCAGGGATGCGTGACTAATTGTGACGTTGCCTCATATGGTCACGTAAGTGATTACAGTGGTGTACCCAAGTTTTGAATTTGGCAGGGACACGTGATAAAATGTGACGTCATCTTACATGGTCACATGCTGCAACCAAGTTTGAATTTGGCGAGGACACATTACTGGTCTTGACGTCATCTTATGTGGGCATGGAAATCATGAATGTGCTGTAACTGAGCTTAAATTTGGCAGGAATATATAACCAGTTGTCACACCATCTTACATGGTCATGGAAGTAATGACTATGCTGTAAACAAGTTTGAATTTGGTGGGGCTATCATGAGGTCAGTGCACCTTGGTGGGGTGGAACATGGCTCTGGCTGGCTATGCGCAGCTACTTCTGGTTACTATGGCAACGAGTGGTGACTCATAGCTTGGCGGAGTTTTGTGCAGTTGGAGAATGGCTTTACAGATGGCTTAAACAGCTTTGCTGTCAGAAAACTATGGTTTCGCGAGCGATCAACAAACAGACCACAACAGTCCTCCAACGACTTTGGCCAGCAGGGCCGCCTAGGCGGACGCTGTCATTTGTACCTATATATAATCCATTAACATGTGAGATCAGATTTTCCATGCCTATCAACACAAAAAGAAAGCCGGAAATCGTGACTGCGTTGCTCAGAGTGCAAACTTACCAGCAAATTCAGCAGCAATGTCTACAGGCAGAACACTCTCACTGCCATATAATGCACCACTAGACGTGCAGGCAAGCAAGAGCATTGCAAAAGCGAGCATCCAGTCACAGCCCGCAAAAGTGGCACCAACTAAGCCAACAGCCTGTCCAAGCAGTCCTGAATGCAAAATAAAAATGCACAGAGCTGTTGGCTTGCAACACCAAACTACTAAAACAAAACTTTCCCTTTCAGTGCCTCAAGAATAAGGTGCTGTCACATGCTCCAGGCCTTGTGCATGGCTATATTCAAAGGTTCGTTAGTCTAAAATTAGTGGTGTGGAAATGGAAAATTTTTCAATAGATTATAACACAAATATTTGAAGAAAACAGACTTGAAATATCAAATCAAATATAGAATGTTTTAATGTGCCTCAACTGGCATCAATCGCAAAACTTTGCGGAGTCCTTTCAAGATCATAAGAAATGGAGCGTATGTACGGCCGACATTTGTTAATACCGTTCGCAAGTGGAAGTTCAAATAACTAAGGAGATTTCAAATGACAGGCAACTGTTTTGAATTATATGATACAACCTAAAAATGGCACTGCCAAAGTGTGTCACCAGGTGTAGCACAATGCTGAGGGCAAGAAGTGTGACACAACCGCATCTTACATTGTAAGGAAAGCAAGCTTGATGAGGTTTGTGAAGTAATTCTAAATTATGACATATTTGTGTACATGCTATTTACTGTCTAATATCAATCTATTCTTATTAAATGACTGAAACTTATTCAGCATGCAGAAATGTGCTCTCCTGAAGAAATACATGGAGCTATCATTCAGAATCATCATTTGGAACAGATGTTCAGAAATGTGTGTGTGTGTGTGTGTGTCCGTCCATCCATCCGTCCGTCCATCCATATACAAATGTATAGTACATTCATACATGTCACATTTTCTAACAGTGACTGTTCTTGAATCGAATATGGGACGAATAACACGGGCTGTTAGATTGTAATTCAAAATTCAGAATATTTGTCGGCTCCTATGAAAAGCATATTCATAAAAGACTTAACTGGGCTATTTTATTTTATACCTCATAAAAACACACTGAAACTGGATGGTACTGCATAAATACGTGCACATGCACGTAAAAATCACACAGCATGTCCAGCTCTACACATGGACAAAGAAGGCACTGATACGTAATTGCTGCAGTACTGTAGCGAAAAAAAAAAAAAAGTAAGTTTAGGAAAGCTACAAATATGACAAATGTAGCATAATGCCTAAATACAAATACAAAAACATGGTATAAAACTGAACAACATGCAGACAACTTACCGATGCTTTGAAAGAGTTTCCTCACATTTGTGACTCTAAGAATTTCCTTTTTTCGCAAATAATCAGCTACGTAGCTGCTCCCAAGGCCCATCAGCAACTGACTCAAGTAGACGCTAGCACTCAGAGACCCATTCTGAAATTTACGAAACAGAAAGTGCATCACACATTCATCTTACTTAATTCAAGATGCAAAGCATAACAGAATCCATAAATTTTAGTTGTGGAACAGACCGAACGTTTATATATGTCCGCACAGTTAGCCAAATTTCCTGATTTTTCCTGCCACTAACTGAGCATTGGCTAGCAACATACACGGAAATTCATTATCAGGTTTAATTTCATGAATCCAACTTCATCAAATTGCAAAGTTTCAAGAATTTTAGTCATGGTAAAGTGTAAAATAGCACCATGATTGTTGCAGTACCTAAATGTAAGAATATGTGTGTATTTATAGTACTTTAAAAATCAACAGCAAAGTTAATGCACTGAGATTCAATTGGTGTTTTCCTGAAATACATACAAAGAGTTAATTTTCTAACTTCTTTTTTTTACACACTTTTTTTTTACTCTTATCACTGCAACTCCTGTATAGTTTCCTACCTAAATCAAAATGGAGAATGCTTGTGCTACAGTGATTAAGCTACTAACATGACAATCAGTACATTTTAAGAAATGCATGGTTGATCTCAATGACTGCACATGTGGCTTCACACATATGTGCTTCTGAAGCTTTACATTTGCTAATCCTCGTCATTCAGCCTTACACTTCATGTGATATGTTTTTTTTTTTAACAGTGACACCAATGTAAGCCTGTTTATCTGCATATTAATGGTAAATAATTGTACCAATGAAGCAATATTCAACTGAAAATAAGCCACTTCAAGACAGAAGCACAAAAGGTTTACAAGAATCTGTGTTCTAAACCTTCCAAACTCAGTGGAAAATAGGTCCAACTGAAGTTTCATTGAGGTGCCATGTCTCGGTCATCATTCCCACACCAGCTGGACTGATGTGTTTGCAGCTCTCAAGGCATGATAGCACCTAAGTCCACTTTAGTCATTTTTACAGAAAGCACTAGGGTGCATATGCTTCCACATTTTGTTGAAAACAAAAAGAAATGAAACGTCTGACATCCTCTGAGTAATATATGCGTGTTATTTCTTAAGAGATCTCCACCCCCTCCAAAAATTTTCTCTCAAAGGCATTTCAAAATCTACAGTCAAGACATATGGCAGTCACAAGCAATACACTCGAAGCACTGAGGTGTCGATTTCTTCAAAATCAGAATTAAAGAGAAAAGTAAATTCTCTTCAACTGGTTTGCACTTCTTCTTGTTAGCGATACCATGCACGCAGTGACACATACTGTCTGGTTCATATACAGTCAACTCTCGCTACAACGAAATTCACGGTGCACGGAAGAAATGTCGTTGAAGCGAAAATTTCATTGTCGTGAAATTGAAAACATATAACTGACCTGAGCTGGTAGAACAATGAAACTTTTATGCCTCAATCTTGTGCGCGGCACACGGCATCATGGCGGTAGTCGGAAGGGTTCGGAAACCGCGAGTGCTCAAACCATACCTGCCAAATTTGGAGAAACGGAATCCGAGATAACGTATTTACTCGATTCTACCGTGCCCTCCATAGTAACGCGCACCCATGAAAAAAAGAAAAGTCCTTAGTAATCAACCCTCTCACATTCATAAAAAGCAAATGCCGTACTCGCGTAATGAACGGACCGCCAACATTAAACCTCTGCAGTCCCTCCAACGGCCACACTGTGGCTTTCCCGCTTCACTAGATCCGTGACGCAATCTCAGACGTCATGCAGCACGCACGACTGAGAGGCTCAGGCTCCGCACAGATACGAGGGAGAAATGCGATGATGAGCCGCTTTGCGTGCGGTGATGAGAAACGTTGTTTCCCCCGTTACGGCCACCCGCGAATGCTACCGAAAGCTGCTGCGGCTGGGCGTGTCAGAGATTGCATCGGCGACGTATCGGCTTTGATTGGCCGCAAGACGGCCAAGCCGGCGCGGTGAGTATCATTGGCCACGCATCACGTGCGTTGTGGTGTCGTTACGTGCGGGACCAGCGGCACATGTTGACCGTGGGGTAGGGGAGTTATTGCGATAGCAATGGTATGGACACTATTAGCGGGTTTTTGCAGTTGCCGTGTTTATTACGATGTCCAACGCGATAAAACCGCCCACGCATCGTATGAGTAAAAGCACGCTCACGCTGGGGACAAACGTGGCTGAAGCAGAGATGAAACGACCCGGCAATCTCCACCGAACAAACTGAACAATGCAATAACATCGCACTGCATGTGATGGCTGTCATCGCTTGCTTCTCAAGCAGAGAGGAAATGCCCAGCCCTTCTTTAGTCGGGCGAAGGACCAGAAGGGGCGCCGGTGGGAGAGGGGCGGTCGCGCATGCTATCTCGACAGACATCGGTAGACGGCATCGGTAGCCATCGGTAATAAACCAAGCAGTCAACAGCACCCGTTTCTGGTGGTGCCAACAGGCAATTTCGACTTTGTAGACGTTTTTTTCTTTTGAAAGGCACCAGTATGTTTGGGATTGTGTTTACTGCACAGCAAATCGAATTTTCGAGACTGGAATTGAATCGTCAAATTTCATTGAAGTGAAACAGCACAAAAAATGCATTCATTGTGGTGAGCATATTTATGCATTGACTCCTATGAACTGCTGGCAGGGAACCGAGAATTTTTCGTTGTACCGGAAATTTCGTTGAAGCGGCGTTCATTGTAGCAAGAGTCGACCGCATATTCAGCCATCAGCATTTGCGCTCAGGATCAGAAAATTTTTGCATACATATAGGTGATGCTTAGAGTTGCTGTTTCCATCCGATATTGAGTGACGCTTAAGAGGAGTATTCCAAATTCATTTTTAAGAACTTCGCTTGAGCTAGAAAAGAAAAGTTCCAGCTAGGTACTCTATTACAAGATCCCTGCAGGAGCAGCTAAAACAACTTAGAAACTGTATAAATAGCATAATTGCAGTGGATATAGCATACAACTAATGTAAACCATGAATCAGCCAACATCATTCTGAAATGTTCTTGTCTTGCAAGTCTGCATGTTGATGTACTAGAGCTGACATGGCAAAAATGTGACACCTACTCCAGGATATATTGGTTCTACCTGTTCTTACAGAACAGATGACCCTGAGTATACATAAATGCACAGCAAGTCATTAAGAAGAGAGGGACAATCATACATACACTCTGGATGTTAAAGTGCAGCACATCAGCTAAATAGCTGGGCAGTTCGGTAAGCAGTGTGTAGAAGCTCCATGCTCCACAGAACTTGATCAGGACAATCATCCAGACAGCTCGTGACGTCAGTATGCTTGGCCATGGCACAGACTAAGAAAAAAAGGAAGTCTTACAACAAACAATGCTACTGGGTATCAGTCTGCAACTTTTACACAACTCTTTAAAAATTTATGTGCCTATCTGGTAAGGCCCATTTTTTTCTGAAGTAGGAAAACAATATGGACACAAATGTGTGACGAGAGGCACTCACTCTCAGCACTCATATAAGTATTAACACAGGCAACGACTGCCGTACTCTAAATAACCAACACCAAGACAATCACTGATGCTCTCCTCCCAAAGAATGCTATAGGTAAAGTACTTAAGTGAAGAACAGGCACAAATTATGCAGAATCTACTAAAATGCAAAATTTGTTTATAAATGCACCTTGTTCATAACATGTCTTAGTTTTGACATTAATCAGGTGAGTCCCAAATAACAGCACTGAATTACTGCAGACTGCACAGCTGGATATGCATGCAGAAGCTAGTTTCCTCTGGCACAAAGAAGAAGAGCAAGGTAAAATATGCATGCTAGTTGTGGCTTGGGAACAGGAAAATGTAAATTGTAGCATCCCAAACAACACAGCAATATATTGGGTGGGTTTTAACAGACACAAATGCTTTTTTTTTTCATATAGATGCTGCTAATTTCCTGTTACCCTATACATGAACAATTGAAAACTGTGCCCTGAGGACTGCTATGCCTATATATATAGCAAGAGTGAGCTTCAACATAAAGTAAATTAACCTCTCTGAAATTATTTCATTGTTTGTTGCTTTCCATATGTATTTCCTCTTACAAAAGGGTGCTACTTAACTGGAGCACTTTCCTTGGCTGGAAGCTGGGTTGTAAATTCAATATCTTGACCAGCAGCTCTAACTTACTTCAAGAACCTAGGTACCCTTATTCTTTCTAAGAGTTCAAGTGGAGGTGTGCCGAAAACAGTCAAAATGTTGAACTTTCTGAACTAACCGAAAAAGAAAGTTGAGATTGTAGTTTACTGTGGCACAGTTCCTTGTGAAAAAATTCTTCTCTGATAAGAAGACAAAACAGGGTATTCGCAATAAATAAGATAAGAAAGAAGGTTATCATACACAAAAACAGGCAAATGCACAATCAAGACATCAAGGAACAAAATCTGACAGACCGCCAGCAAGGGGGTGGCATATCCATAGAGCCAATGGAGACGTCTTTTTGTTTGTTTGTTTTTTTCACGAGAGTGGCGGCACCTGGGAGTCACGGTAAGCGATTGGACGGCTAAATCCTGCTTGAGGGGAGCCAGTCCAAAAGGGAGTCTAATATGGTAGCGCCATGGTGCTCGCGAGCTCGGGTCGGTTGCTCGCGCTACTTCTATAGATGATTTCTGCATTCTGGTGACTAATTGCCCCAGCACCGTTTTCCCGTGTAATTGCCTGTTTATTTACGTGGTGCGTGTGTTTGTAGCTGGACTAATTGTGGCAAGGGCCCCATCGCCTGCCCTCGCGGCTGCCTGGCTTATGAACATAGTAAGTGCATAAATACGTCTTGTCTGCCGGAATGGTGTAGAAGTGCTTGCCGCTCGTGCCAGATGCATCACATGATTTAGCGCAGCAGTACATATGCGCCAAATTGCTGTCAGTAGTTCGCGCCTTCGCGTTTTTACAGCGCGCTCGCGGTCGTCGAGTCGTCTGCTATGATTGTCTGCAGCGAACGAGTGAGTGTCGGTGCTGGTGGCGCTGGCGGAGGCGCGCTGAATCATGTTTGCAAAACTTTTCTATCAAATGGTAATTTACGATACTCGTGGCTGATAGTATTTTTATTAAAGAACAAGTTTTTCTTTACTACTGTGGTCGTGCAGTTTTCTTTTTATTAGGGTTAGCTGACTTTTGTTTACCGTGGATACCAGATTCGCTGCAATTGTTTCAACGGTGGCGCCATCTGATGGCGCAGACGCACAACTCGCCATATGCCACGGGCTTGCCGCTAGCCTCTGTAAATCTCTGATTCGATGGTTTCATCCAAGGAAGAGGTGTCTTTCATTGTCAGTGCTTACGAGTGAGCTTGTCCCATATCTGTCAGCACCTTTTATTATGCAAAAAAAAAAAAAAGAGATGTCAATGTTTCTCTAGCAACGTGCTGCTAAGTGTTCCAACCCTGTATGCACAATCAGAACAAGAGGAGCACTTGCTTTTGCAGCACTGGTCAGCTGGTGGCAAGCTGTGGCCAGAGTGCTGATTCATATATATACACTCTGATATTTTATTAAAAGTTAATTTGTAGCAAAAACAGTTTTGCAGCTCAGAACTGTTTGGATTTTCACAAACTAACGTACAGGTTATGAGGTATGTACATGTGGAAGTTCTTTAACTCTCAGTGTCCAGATAGACAGCAGCAAGCAAATGTGTCGCACAAGCTAGCTGGTCATATATGCCAGTAAAGGAGCATAGTGACCTCTGAAAATGCTAGCAAAGATAATGTCATAGCTTTACCAGTGCTTGGCCACAAGAAAATAAACCATGAGTTGCCACTTTTCATCATCTGCATGTAGCATTAATGTTTTATGGGAATGTTTACAACAAAATGTGTGCTTCTGAATTCAGAGCAAATTGTCATGGTACAAAATGACAAATACATAAGTTAATGTTGTGTCACTGCTGCAGGCACCGTCAGGCCGAGTGACTAAGACGCGCAAGCCCCAGAGCTCCGAAAGAATGTCCAATCAGACCAAAAGCCAAGTGAGAACTGTTTATTCAAAGAGGGGGGTGCATGGAATTCCAGACGCCATAACCAGCGGCCCTCTAATGACGTACGTTCAAAAGCGAAACCAAAATTCTGCAAATCAACAGCACCATTGTTAACAGTGACATAAGCAAAAAATATCAAAAGGTTAGTGATGCATTTATGTTATGAAGATCAGTGAAACACTGTATATGAAATGCTTCTCTTCTTTGCAGAGAGCACAAAATGCCAAAGCAGAAAATATGAGCGCACTAGCGATACAACCTACCTTACGCACTGCAAATGATGCGTCACGTGATTCCACTATGTGCTTCTTTTCCTCTTCAGAAATGAAACGATGCCTTTCTGGCCTATCAGATGCGATGAGAACCCAGAAGACAAACCACACACAACCTAAGAGACCTGTAAAGCCAGAGTGGTGCATGTTATCACAGCGTATACAAGTTTATTCCTGGTCTTGAGTCACATATAAATTACCAATGTGCCATGTCGCTACTCAATTATTTTTGAAGACGTAAAAGCTTGCCACTATCACCGACACATAGAGAGACTGAAAATTACTTTTGGGATACGGTTTTGTGATAAAATTGTAGCACACATTGACGAAGACATAAACAAGGCATGTGGACACACACACTGGGTGCTACACTTAACCACGCATATATTGCTCAGAAGAGTGCTAACCTATTATTCCGTAGCACATATATATCCAAATGATTGCAGCATGAGGCTTTCAATAAACATCATTTCTTCATAAGGAGTACGTTAAGGGTTTTGCATTATTATACATTATCCCCTTTTGCATCAACTAAGGACAGCATGCTTACTATCATGACAAGCAAGCTACTGCTTCAAAAGCATTGTTCTATTGTGTAAGTTTCACCTTGCACCGCCTATCCATTGGCACAAGTAAATAGCAGCCCAGTTTCTTTTATCACTATCACACAAAAGAAACATGTGCATCCACTCTGTACCTGTGCCAATAGTCCAGATGCGATAGTGTGTTGTTAACATTGAAGCACAGCCAAGCAGCCAAGCCACGCGTCCTAAGAACGACAGAGGTATCACTGCCCCGGCTGACGCGTGGCCGGCACTACCGACGAAAAATGCACCAGCAGAACCGCTGCACCGACCACCGAAAGTTACTTCGGAACGGCACAGTGGCGATAGTCATGACAAGGAAGTCGTAGCCATGGTAAAGGCTCTCATGAATACTCTTCGAGTGCTTCTAACTAGCATCCACACGCCGGCTGCTCGTAGTGCACTCCAAATATTGGACGCGTTGAACCCGGTGCTGTCAAGCCTGGAGAACCACCATGGCTCCTCCTCCGCAGCCCTTCCGTAAAGCAGTCAAAGAAGCTTCGATTTTCCAGTGGAATGCCCGAGGTATCAGACCCCGCATTTCAGATATTCGACCATTCATATTTAGGCATCAGTTTCCGATTATTGTTATTTGCGAACCACGTCTTCACAGTGCAATACGGTTATCTGGTTATGAAGCTTTCAAGTCTGTTACTTTCAACGACTGCAGCAAAGTCATCATTTATGTCAGGTGCAATATTACCTACATAGAACACGCTGTACCACCGGACGATAAAAACCAGTACGTGTGCTTGACAGTGAAGAGAAAGGACCTGACTTTCACGCTTGTAGGCGTATATATTTCACCCTCCAGCCGTTTAGACACTGTGAGACTTGGTGCACTTTTATCAGCGACACCTGGGCCGTGGATTATAACTGGTGACTTCAACGCTCATCACCCATTATGGGGAAGCCAGAAGACTGATCGTCGAGGAAGGCGACTCTTTTCATTTGTATCGGACAATGAACTGCACTGTGTAAACGACGGTAGTCCTACGTTTCTTCGGGGACTAACGTATACCAGCTGCCTCGACCTGACGTTTGTGTCACAAAGCCTACTTGACAAGGTGCAGTGGTTTGCGGATATCGAAACCCATGGCAGTGACCACATTCCTACTTACATAACAGTCAACGGCCTGGGCACGACGCACAACACCGTTTCTCGACGCATCGACTGGACACAGTACAGGTCGCTCACAGAGCAGGGTTGCGAAAACAATGCAGAGGCTACCCTTGACAATTTGGAAGACCTAATCAGAAACGCAGCTCGAGACGCTGCCTACGATTTTTCACCGACGAAAAAATTTTGCGAACATGACGTGGAATTGGAGCGACTCCGAGCAATCCGTCGTCGAGCTGAACGGCGGTATCGGCGCACTAAGTCGATTTACGATTTAAGAGAGGCAAGACGTGTACAGAAGAAGATTAAGCGTCGTATAAACGCTCTACAGTCTCTCCGCTGGAAAACGTTTTGTGAGTCGCTTGACCCACACAAGCCTACATCTCAGATATGGCGAGTTGTCCGCGGCCTGCGAACATCACCACAACAGCGTCACTCGTTCAAGTGCCTTGCTCTCCACCAAGGGCGTCGTGAAATCGAGGTAGCCGAAGATTTCTGTACTAGGATTGCCAATCAAGGGCCCACTTTCACCTCAAGTAGCCAAAGAAGCACGCCAGTCCCAAGAGACTCCAGGATGGACAATCTGTTCTCCTTGCAGGAGCTTGAGGCAGCATTGGCTGCATGCAAGCGTTCTTCATCACCTGGACCTGACGGTATAAGCTACATGAAGATCAGCAACCTCGGTCAAGCAGGTCGGCGTGCCCTTCTGGCCATATACAACGACTCGTGGCGCCATGGTTTGATTCCTTCTTCGTGGAAGTCCAGTCGCCTTGTCCCTCTGCTCAAAGCAGGTAAATCTCCTCTCGAGTTGGCCTCCTATCGCCCCATTGCACTGGCTAGCTGCCTCGGAAAGGTGATGGAGAGGATGGTGCTGACTCGCCTCGAGTGGTATCTGGAGCACTACGACATATACCCTGATGCTATGGCTGGTTTTCGCCGCGGACGGTCTTCTATTGATAACGTCGTGGACCTTGTCTCATCTGTCCAACAGTAAAAAAGCCTAAAAAGACTATCCGCGGCAATATTTTTGGACGTGAAAGGCGCATACGACAATGTATTGCATGGATCCATCCTGGATGCGCTGGGGAATGTTGGACTAGGCGGCCGTGTCTACAAATGGATCTGCAGCTACTTGAAAGACAGAACTTTCTTTGTACAAACAGAGGATGGTGCCACAACGCACCATTGCACCTTTCGTGGCGTGCCACAAGGCGGGGTCCTGAGCCCCACACTTTTCAACCTTGCACTCCTTGGCCTCGTCGATGCACTTCCACAGTCTGTCCGTCTTTCTATATATGCTGACGACATTTGCATCTGGGCGTCAGGTGTGACACGTGTGCATGTACGGGCCCGGCTTCAGAGAGCGGCCACACTAACCTCGAAGTACCTTCATGAAAGGGGACTCGAACTGTCATCTGAGAAGTGCTCGTTAGTTGCCTTTACACGCAAGGACATGGAACGCTACGTAATTAGAATTAACGGACAGGCCATCATGTATGAGAAGGCACACCGATTCCTCCGAGTAATAATAGACCGCGACCTGTCTTGGAGCCCTCACACTTCCTATATGAAAAGGAAGTTGACGAATATCACCCACGTGCTCAGGTTCCTTGCGGGAAAATCGTGGGGTGTATCTGTACGAGCGATGCTCCAGCTTTACACCGCGTTATTCCTTGGATTCATGCACTACAGCCTACCAGTGCTGGGCGGAACACGTAAAACTAATGTGCGTGTTCTCCAGTCGCTTCAAGCTCAAGCACTGAGAATATGCCTTGGACTGCCGAAGTGTGCATCCACAGCAGCGACAGTCGTCGTCGCACGTGATCATCCAATCACAACATATCTTCGTGTGGATGCTCTACGAGTACACCTAAGACATCTCGCCCCAATTCCATCGCACCACCTAGCCTCTCTTCCCGTTTCTAGGCCAGACTCCGAATTCAGCGCCATTATTGCTGCTCATCGTGCAGTCCTACCATCGGGTTTCACGCCTCCAGCAAGGCCATCATTACCATTGTGGTGCCTTCATCCCCTCGAAGCGCTCCTGACCATTCCCGGAATTAAAAAGAAAAACCACATGTCAACTTTAGCCTTACAACAAGCCACCCTAATGTTCCTGCATGAGCAACACAGCGGACGCCTTCACGTTTACACGGATGGGTCAGTTTCCTCTGTGAGCGCGTCAGGAGCAGTGATCATTCCAGCCAAGTCTGTCACCATACAATTCAAGACGTCCCACTTCACAACTTCGACAGCTGCAGAACTCGCCGCAATTCATGCAGCGGTAGAAGTCATAATTGCAGAACCTTCCCATGCATGGTCCATATTCACAGACTCCAAGGCAGCTCTTCAATGTCTGATATCGCCATTTCGTCATGGACCTCACGAGCAACTGGTTGCTGACATAAGAATTCTTCACCACCATGCCGTCGAGCAAGGACACAACATCACGTACCAGTGGATACCGGGGCACTGTGGGACCAACGGCAATGACCTTGCTGATAAATCCGCCCGATCTGCCCACGATGATAACCACTGTAGAGCAATACCATTCTCCAGGACCGACGCATCTGCAAGGCTTCAATCCCTAGCACGTGAACTTACGCGCGCACAGTGGGATTCGTCAGATTTCACCAATGCTCGTGTACATAGTTTGCACCCAGACCTTAAGTTCCGCCTTCCCTCAGGAATACCTCGAGCTGAAGAGACACTTCTTTGTCGCCTGTGGCTTGGCGTTGCCTTCACAAACGCCTACTCATTTCGTATTGGAATGGCAAACGACCCTATGTGCGAGAACTGCGGCTGCGACGAAACGATCTCTCATCTTCTGTGTGAGTGTCCCCGTTTCAGTGACCCCAGGAGAGAACTTACCGCTGCTCTAGACAGACTTGACAGGCGCCCTTTGTCCGAGCAACGAGTCTTGGGACACTGGCTATGTCCATCGTCAGCACGGAAAGCGCTCAACGCGTTGTTGCGATTTTTACGGACGAGTGGTCTAAGGGACAGACTTTAAGCAGTGTCGCGTTTGTGTGCGTCTGTTCTTTTTTCTCTCTTTTTCTTTTTTCTTGTGTCTCCTTTCTGCTATCTTTCAGTCCCCTTACCCTTCTTCCCCTGCACAGGGTAGCCAGCCGGTCTCAGCACTGGCTAACATCCCTGTATTTCCTCCTTTCTCTTCCTCCTCCTCCTCCTGAACTGATAGCTTTCTCTAGTTAACATTTTTTAGAAGATCTGTGATCACTCTCACAATTTCGTAGGCTAGACATGCTGAAGCATACTAAACGTACACTGTGTAAAGCTTGGCACAGTGCTGAGGAATTTGTCAGTGATACTATACACAAAGAAATCTGGTGCTAAGTCACACAAAATCTTGTGAAAGTGGTTTTACCCTTGAAACCTCACCAGCTGGCAACACTTTCCCAGCCATAGCGATACAGTTTAAATGTTTGTTTTCTTCTTCTGGATGTGGAGGATAACAAGAACTGTAATTATGAGTGGCTATATGACTAGGATAAGTATGTATGTATAAGGGACACAGGCGAGTGCAAACATCCTCTCACTGCAGGCCCATACGTGTTCGTTAGGTCGTGTTGCTATTGCTGGTACACATGCATGCTCTGGGATCATGTTTACTTCAATTACAATGCATATTTAGTGATAAAAGACAAGGCGCAGAAAAATATATTTACAAAATGAGAAATAAGCAAGAAGTATTGTTGGCCTAAAAACGAGTAAGATACATCTTAGCATCCTAAAGGTGCACAGCATGGGGAAGATGCGACGGTGAGAGGCCGCACATTAATTTTGACATCCTGTGGTTCTTTAGGGCACACCTACATGTAGTTACACCAGGCATTTTCATATCTCACCCCATCTAATTACAATAGAAAAACAATAAAACAGTTAATTAGAGCCAATATGAATGAGCTACAGATACATCCACATACAATGACTTCCTAGGTTCTTCAAGAGCACCTACACAACATGCACACACTTCATTCGAACTCCGTTAAATTTCACTGTTCACTTAATGTATTGTGCCCAAGACAGCGGTGAAAGGACAGTGCATGCCGAATATATTATGTGGTATGTACAGTTCTGCAGCTTTATGGCACTAATAATGCAGGAACATGCATAAGCCAAGGTGGTGTCACAAGCATTCACTCCAGCATTTGTAAAGCCACAATAGCTTCGCAGCTATGCTAAACTCCAGCTATACAGTTCCTTATCGCCAGCATAAACAGCCCACGAACAGTATGCATACCTGTAAGGTAAAATACTGAAGGCCAGCCACCAGCAAAGCCATACTGGCACAACACGGCAGAAATAGGTAATGTCACGGCAGTGCCGAGAACACTGCCAAGCGTGCTTATGGCAAGAAGGAAACTGCGTTCCTGTACAGGCGACCAGCGAGCCATGATGGCAAATGTGGATGGAAAGGTCACACCCTGTGGAAAGAAATTCAAGAAAAGGGTTCAGAAATGTATGCAAGAAAAACAGAGCTTCAGAGCACAGGATTTCATTACAAAACTGTGCATATGACAGCTTACATGAGTGACTGAAGCATGACTTGAGTGAGCTCCATTGTGTCCCTTCAGAGCACATTCATTCTTTAAATTCAGGTAAGCACAAATGATCTAGAACTCACTTAAGAAATCTGTTTCTGTAGTGAAAATAACATTTCGGCTATTGAAAAAAATGTTTTTATCTTCTTTATGCTCGTGCATAAAGAAGATTCTTTATGCTCGTGCATAAAGAAGATTCTTTATGCTCGTGCCAAATGACGTGAGTGGTACTTTTGCAAATGCGAACCATTCACCGATGGTCAAAATTTGTACCAATGGCACAGCAGCAGGAAAGGGAGATAAGTAGTGATGAATATGGTTGTACAATGTTGTCAAGAGTTTTGAGATTTCAGTACCTACCTCAAACCTATTTTGGACTTATGAGACTTGTGTCTTAAAAATAAAAAAATTGCTTAAAAATCTATCTTTTTAAATTTCTCCACAATGGCACTTAGCATTTTTTATGAAACTTTTCATAAAAATCCATCCCTGAGAAATGTGCAGTTTTGCAAGAAATTATTATTTAATTAGTAAGATTATTACTAGCCATGCCCCCAAAGCATTCAATTTTACATTATTTGCAAAGGGAGACAGCAAAGATAACCTTATTCAGTTTACTACACTGCAGCCTTCAGAATCACTGTCTACTGCAACTTGCTGCATCCAGGGCTGCAAGATGATTTCTCAACATAATACGTCAGCATTAATTTTTTGCATCGTTAACATAAAGCATTTTAGGTTGTTCGAAATTTTTAGAGAAGCATAGTTACTTTTCTAATTATCAGATTTCGATAGTCTTTATTTAATCTTGCTGTTAGTGTTCTAAGGTGTGCAACAAACATGTAATACAGTGTTTCTGTGCACAGTCACATTTTATACATTCTGAGGAAATATCAAAAGAAAGAAATGCATATGTCAAGTCAAAACATTAATCCTTTGTAACGTTGGAGGAAGTTGAGGTAAAAACATAAAAAGATGCTTCTTGCACTCTTTAAATTTTTCAGGATAGATCTGCATAATTTTTAACTAGCTTATATGATAATTTTTCTGGAAGTTTTCACAGAAACATGAAGGAGCAAATGTGAAAAGCAATACAGTGGACGTAGGTTTGGTCCCTACTGAAGAGGTGTGTTTTGTCATCCGTTTGAATTGCTCTCTCCTTTATTTAAATAAGAACTGTTTTACTGTATGAAAGTAGCACATTAAATTACACGCTACCTCTAAGTACCATTACTCTATACTGTGTTTCATACACAAGGTGCAATGCTGTGAAGGCTTCACAAGAACCCCATAAGGAAAAAAGAAAAGGAGAAGTGTATCGCTCCAACAAACAAGCGACAAACATGCAATACAAACTTACACATTGCGATAGCTTCCCCAGCAATACGAGCATGTTTTGTCAAGCATATGAGAAATGTATTACGAGCTGCTAGTGAGGCAGTAATTCTTTTTTGCTCGCCATAAGCAATGCACTACCCTTTGGTCACAAAAGTACACAGCGTAAACAAGCGCTAGCTTTGATAGCGTTGCACCTGATGCATAAAATGAAGTATAGTGGCAATAGTAACGAATATTTTGCTTAAGACCAGTGTCCCCCCTCGCAGCTCTGCACATGCTGATTGCACATGCACAGTCAGTCACAGTGGCCCCCAGCTGCGCCAATTCCACGAGTCTGGTATTGCTCATGCTTGATTCTCGCAGCTGTGCTCATTGCTGAAAGCACCAGAAACAGCTGCTATTTGGCTGTGCTATAACGAACAACAAAGTTATGCTCAGCAACGCTGCTACGTGGAAAGTACGCACGAAACAAATATTTCAATGCGAATAAACATAGCTGTACAGCACATGTGGAAATTGGAATTCTTTTCCCCTGTGCCATCCATGTGTTATCTACTTATATGGCAGTTAAAATACTACATGTATCAGGCGCTTAACCGTCAAGTGGCATTCACTCACCACCATGTGACGTCCAGAAAGTTATTACAATACAGCTACAATTAAGGCTTAGCTACTCAAGCTAGTGAATAACTTAAAAATGGAAAATAAAGCCAGTGAAAGTAAGGTGTTTGTAGGAGGCTGAAAAACAAAGGACAGACACTGCCATTTCACTTTTATTATTCTTATTTTTACGTGAACCCTGCTGCCTTATATCCCATAAGTTCTCTCATAAAACTTTGTTTTGTTTGAAGCATTAAATAACCCATCCTCTGCTGCCTTCAGCTTGGCTCTTCAAACAACAACAAAACAGTTTTTGCAGCTTATGCACAATGCTACTGCATTGAGGACCAACATTTTGTGTTAGTTCTTCATTATGCTCCCGGAGATGTTTCCCCTACGTCCACTAACACAGCGTGTTATGTAATCATCTCATAATGAATGGCCCTCCTTTTGATTTCAATGTCCTAAAACAATATGTTTTAATAGCCAGGTTTTAGTGAAGCGACCACGTGGATTATCACGTCATCTTGGATCTAGCATAAGTCTGGACACGTAATACAAAAGTGAGCTCACTTATGTGAAGCTTATGGTACAGGCTTACATTCTTAGGAAAAGAGAAAGCATTTGTGGGGTTCATTGGCATTAGTGATTATTCAGTGATATCAGAGCTGGAGTTATAGTATAAAATTTTATTCAAAATTTTTAGTGTATGGACATGTTTCATACCAGGCCTGCTTCAAGTGTACAGTTTAATTACACTTATAAAGAGGACATTGTGATTACTGCACACATACTCTTGCCTCCTGCTATAAATTTATGGCAGCCAAAATCATCATTTTGTGCTGAATGCTCTGTTCTTATAAACTTCAGAGAGTCACGGCCTCACATACATAACTTGTCATGATTTTTGTAATACTTTTGCCTGTGCACCAGGTTAAGATATGAAACTTTACTAATTAGACTAACCTGACTAGTTTTTGTGCTATCTGTGACGCTGTAGTCACAGCTTCCCATTCAATACTGGCAGTAAAGAATAAATTGTGTTGCACATCTTATCACACGAACAAACTGCACTGATGCAAGCCATTTCCTCTTTCCTAAGTGTCACAGCATGCTGAAGGTAATGCAATAAGTTCCCTGATAATTGGGTCAAAGATGAGATAGTGGGTTTGAAGTTATCAGATAACATTGTCAAACACTCTCTCAGTGCTCATTCTACTAAGGGTGTTATCATTGCCAACACAAAGGCAGTCCAAAGGCATTGTGGCTCATGCATTGTACATCCAATTATGTTTCAAGAGTGCGCTTCTCTTGAAATAGTGAAACATTTTCTTGAAAAATATTTACAAAAGAAGAACTTTATAATATAGTCATAAATTAAGTGCAAGTATCTATTGTAATTAGTTTTCTTCAATGCTAGGCAAATGCACTACAATTCCATGCAAAATTCTTGCATCATTTTTCAAAATAACATCATTTTGCTATGCTTTAGGTGCTGGTGCAACACAGGGACGACAAGGAAGGAACATGAGACACATGCTATATATGTGGTGTCTCATTCCCCTCATCCATGCCTTGCTTTGGTGGTTCATCATCATCATCATCATCATCATCATCATCATCAGCCTGTTTAGGTCCACTGCAGGATGAAGGCCTCTCCCAACGATTTCCAATCCACCCTATCCTGAGCGAGTTGGTTCCACTTTATGCCTGCAAACTTTTTAATTTCATCGCTCCATCTAACCTTTTGCCTGCCTCTGTTGCGTTTTCCCTCTCTTGGTATCCATTCCGTTGCTCTTACTGTCCATCTGTTATCTTTCCTCCTCATGACATGCCCTGCCCAGGTCCACTTCTTTCTTTTAATTGATATAATAATATCAGCTACTCCTGTCTGTTCTCTGATCCATTCCGCTCGCTTTTTATCTCTTAGCGTTACCCCCAACATTTTCTTTCCATTGCACGTTGCGCGCTCCTTAGATGACACCGAAATTCCATGTATAACCGCTGACGAAGTCAAAAAAGCTGTCAAAGGCATGTCCCGCGGTAAAGCAGCTGGTGAAGATGGTATAACAGCCGACTTGATTAAAGACGGAGGAGATATTGTACTTGAAAAACTTGCATCGCTCTTCACGAAATGTGTCAAGACATGTAGTATACCACGCAGTTGGAAAAATGCGAATATAATCCTTATCCACAAGAAAGGTGACATAAAGGAGTTAAAGAATTATAGACCAATTAGCCTACTCCCAGTAATATACAAGCTATTTACAAAAGTAATTTCTACGAGGACAAGAGAAACACTCGACTTTAATCAACCGAGAGAACAAGCTCGTTTTAGGAAAGGTTACTCGACAATGGACCACAGCCACGCTATCAACCTAGTAATCGAGAAGTTTGGTGGTTCAGCAATTTGAATTATTTGTTACCAACAACGCAGAATGTGTATCCTTGTGAATATCATTTTGTCTGTTGAAAACTTTTTAATTTTACTTAAACCCATAGACATAACCAAATTAAACTAATTATCCAGGAACTGTGATGCTGCTCCAATATAAAGGCAATATGAAAACTTTCGATCATTATGTGTCAACAACAACAACGCCGAATCTGTATCCTTGTGAATATCACTTTGTGTGTTGAAAAATTTTCATTTTACATAAACCCACATACGACCAAATTAAACTGGTTATCCAGGAGATGCGATGCTGCTCCAATCTAAAGGCAATATCAAAACTTTGAGTGTGCACTCCACTCAAAAAGCAACTGAATATAGCGTGTCAAGGTTCAATACTGAAGATGCACTACCATTTATTATCTGTGCCTGACATATATAGCTTACGTAACAAGGACTTCAGAGGCATAAGTGTATATACAAAGAAAACAGCCAATTCAAGATACATAAGTGCTACAGTTCTAACGTAGTTTGCTGTACAGCTCACTATGGTTAAAAAAGACGAGACTGATGCTGAACATCTCAATTCTACAGCGTATGTGTTTAGGCTTCCTGATAATGCCTCTGATAAGTATAACATACTGTTGGGTATTCCACCAGTTTCCCTAGCATGCAACACCTATGCCCATGTAAGCTATGCACCCTCGTATAGAAAGTGTAACAAAAGGGGCCTATAATGCCAGTTAAAATTGATGGCGGTGAACTATTCATGTAAGAGATGTTGACTAAAAATTATGATAATTTAACCTCTAAATTGTTTATATGGAGTTTATTTAAACGTGTGTTGCACACTGCCAAGTGTGAAGAAGATCACGTTTATAACAGCACGGGCATCCTGTACTAGAAATGTACAATTATGCCTTGCTACAACTGGTGCAAGTGTGGTGTACTAGTAGAGTGGCAGCTTCAAGTAGAGTGGTGACTTGAATCAGTGTTGGTCTCTTATAATGTAGCATTGACAATGCTGTGATGTGTACTCCTCTTCTTGTCACACAGAGATTGGATGTTGTGCACTTACCTCAGCGATGCCTTCAAGAACTCGAAGAACAAGAAATGCACTAAAGCTGGCTCTTGCCACCACAGCAGTGGCAAGAGTGAGAAGCGATGTTGTGCCAACACCTGCTGCAAGGATCCATGCAGGATTGATGACCTCTGAAAGCCAGCCAGCAGGGATTTGTGTTACAATGTAACCGTAGAAAAAAGCATTCAACACGTAGCCTTGCATCACAGGGTCCCAGAGAAATTCTCCAGCCTGCGCATATTCAGGAAAAAAAGCATGTTATGCTTCAAAATCATGCCAAACATGGTTAGGTATAGTTGTGAGAAAGAATGACCAGTTTGGGCTTGTTGATATTTTGTACTAACATACAAACACCACAAAGAGAGTACTGAATCTGTATATACCTATTGTACTATACTAACACATTCCCTTGGCTACAAAATACTATTATGTTGCGGGAACATAAAGCACACTCTGCCCAAGTATCTGGAAAGATGCATTAAATTATGATTTGATAGTTCTTGCTGTCTCTATGCTGTGCAATATTTCCATAAATTTTATTTTTGCATTTGCAATCAAATTCTTGATTACTTTCTTTATATTAAGCCAGGAGCTTTTGAGCAACTTCTCATCATTTGTGCATATACTCTTCTTTCCTTTACGTTATTGCTGCTACGAAATATTATGTAGTTTACTTTGGCATACATTTCATAAAAGTAGGAAGTGACAACAAATCTCAGGGAATAGGTAAGGGTAGCTGACATAATAATTCACGTTATAAGAAAATGGACATAAGCAAGCCACATAATTAGAGGGCTAGATAGCTGAAGGTCAGTGAGATAGATGGAAGGGATATCAAGAGAAAGGTAGCAGACAAAAGAGAGTAAGATCGGGTGACGAAATTAAAAAATATGTAATATAAGATAGAACCAGCTCCCATAGAACAGAAAAGGATGAGGAGTACTGGGAGAGGCCTTCATCCTGCAGTGAACATAAGATAGGCTGATGATGATGACAATGAGTGGTCGTTTCATTTGTGTGAAGCTGAGGACATTTCATTAAGCACTCAAAGGATACGGCGAAGAAAATTTCTCAAAGAGCATCAAACTTCCTTCATCCTCTTTTTAACTACAGAGAAAAGTCTGCAAGATTGTTCATTACTGTGTATCTTCAAAAAGTATTTGCTATAAAAGTACACAATAATTTAAGGAATGAAACGTACATTTGACTCATCACCTCCATTTATATATGATGCATTGTGGTAAGGAACAGGACAGCTGATGTTGGACGCCTGGCTTGAGTTGCGATTCATGGCTGTGGCATTTACCATGGCAATGATGGTCACACTGAGATTCACCCTCATTGAATACACCAGGAAGAGCCCAAGGGAGATTGTACAACTCATTAGGTAACGAACTTGAAGTCGACATGCTGCACAGAGAAATAAAGATACATTTAAGAAAATGTGTCAAGTAACTATATATAATGGCATGGTACTTGGAATTGCATCGAAACCTATCTCAACAATGTACAATGGAAATATGGCCTTGCATAAACAATTAAGCAATAAAATGTATTATAACATACTAATTCAAAGGCATATCCAAATTGAACACACTCATCTGTTAGCTTATTTTAATTTGTACCCCACTGAATTAGCACTAGAAACAAAAAAAAAAAAAAAAACACCGCTATGAACATTTTGCTGGAATGCAATGGTGACATGTGCTAGCCTTGGCAGGTCTGGTGTATAAAATGTACAACCAATCGGATATGTGAATATACATATTTTGCAATGCTTTCATTAATGCAATCGAATATCAAGTTGGAAATGTTGAAGAAAAATCTACTCTCTCCTCATATAATGTAGCCAACATTTGCATGGACATGACAAGGTACAATTATAAACATACAGATATAAAAGCGAATCTTACTTTTGCCCGGTTTGGATGGTAAAGTTGAAAGCTCATTTGTTTCCATAGTTTGCACGAGGCGCTTTGTTACACAGTGCCACTGAACAACTATTCCGCCACTGGCGTCCAGCTATCGTGCTTTTCCGCGGTTCGACTTTTTCCTTCATTTACTTTTATCGCTTATCGCGACACGTGTCTGTGCTCTTCGAGCAACACACGCAGCACTTATGCGAACAGTGCGCGCGTATTCCTGGATAAGCGGAAGTGCCATCGCACAATGAGGCGCAGCTTGACATTTTTACTTTCTCTCTTCTTCGTTCCTTTTACACCGCCAATAGCTCCAATGGTAGAGTCACGAGTGGTATTGCGTCACTGAGCAATTGGAAACGCTCATCCAATGCGCAAATGCGTCCAACATGCGCACTTCGCGGACGCGGGCGCGTATGCACCGCCCACCGCCGGCGCGTCTCGTCCGCGTCGCGCGCCTGCCACGCCTGCGCCCGCGCTGGTACAGCTGCGAACCGCGCCAACCCGTTGGCCAACCGCGCTGCCGGCACTAGCGGCGCCTGTCGGGCAGGTGTGAAACTAAATGTTGTTTACCGTCCAAGGAGAAGGCGACGAGCGGGGCTCAAAGTTCGAAAACCAAAGCGTACGCTAAAGGCGTGGTTCGCTGGATCCACGCCGTCGCGAGTGCGGCGGCTTTTTTCCCGTTTATATGCCTCCATAGCGTTGTGCACGCGGCTATGAAGCGGACGGAAAGACTGTGCTGCTGAACCGTACGATGAGGCCCGGCGAAACTGCTCGAGCCGCCCCGCTATCCGTCGCGCTTTTCCTCCTGTCTGCGATCGGGCCGTGGTCGATGTGCCACGGACAGCAGTGGCAGAATGCACCGAACCGGAGGTACCCCGAACCATCGGCTACGCCGGACTTCTTGCCGCGTAACCGAGCACCGCCAGGTTCCACGCTGTACCGCGCCGACATGAGGCCGTCCGGACTCTACGAGCAAACGGACGAATTTCAAAAGTACAACGATGGACGGTGCTCGATACGATCGGCCGTGACACCGACCATGTACAGATCAGCAAAGACTCCGATCGGTGTTTTTACGGGAAGGATCGTCTACCTGTGCGACCTTCCCGAGTTCACGCGCACTGACCAAAGGCCAGTGTCGCAGGGCGGCAGCGACCACAGGAACGACAGGCTGGACTACCCCTCTAGTGCGGTGGCCTACCTGGGCATCCCGTACGCCCAGCCGCCACTCGGACACAACAGGTTTAGGGTGAGTCCGCGCGTTGATGTGCTCGGCTAGGCAGGCGCGCGCTCTTTTGCTGGCCGTTGAACAGCCGGGCTCGCTGCCATATCGCATTGGGTACGTGCGGGGTTTGGCGATTAATCACGGTGGTGACTTCACTCCGACTTCCGGGGAGGGTTTGGTTATTGCACGCGTTTACCGCGCGCGGACGTACGCCAAGGTCTCTGCTACTTTGTGCCGGAAACGGCGATCGATTCGGCCGTGTCCATGGTGTTTGTAGTTGGTCCGCGATCGGGCGTAGTTCTCGAGGTTTAAATTTCTTTAGCTAGTGAACGCGCCTGCAGATATCCATAGCTGTGCGCTGTAGAGAGCGATCCTTGTACAGCTAATTTCTTTAGAGAGAGAAACCCATGCGGCAGCGCAACACATAAACTTGCACTTTAGTTGCAGCAGCACGGCGAAGAAACAATGGTACAGCAATGACCGACCGTGACCCCTGATAAAGTGCGTCTTCCGGCGCGCGACTTCGTTTTGGTGTCTTGATGTTTGAGACCGTCACGGATCAGCAGTTCTCACAGAGATGCAACCTCTCATTTCGGGATTGCTTCGGATTTCTCACGCGCTCGCGCATTATGTGCGCGTGGATTGTGCGTCTTCTTTTTTTTTTTTTCTTCTTTTTTCAATCTGCAACCCTACTGTAAAATAAATAAAACGAATAAATAAGTAGTGAGTCGATTAAGCAAATGCAATAAGAGCTGGGAGATGGACTAAACTAGCCCGACAATTCGGGCGCAATTAATACCCATATTTATCAATGGTAAAAAATAGAAACACGCTTCGCACGGTGCCACTGCTTCATCAGACAATACTACTTAAAGGTGCATACTTGAATCTGAAGTAAGAGGTATTTCCAGTAGAATGCACCGATGAGGGTGACTTTTCTGTTCTCGTTGGTGCATTGTGCTGGAAGTACTTCTTAGTTCAGATCCCTGTAGCTCTGCCCTCGTCAAAGCTTTCTTTTGGATATCCTCACTATGCACAACTAATGTTTCTGGCAATTGCTATTCCCAAGTCAGGAGTAACCACAGGCACTGCACTCTGCGGCTTCTTTTTGCTGTCTCTGCGTTCTCTTCATTTCTTCTGATGTGCAACGCCAGCTGATGACACCTCTTGAAATGCCACTACAGACATCATTTAGCGGCATTGAATCATGTCTCAAAAGTGTGTTTACTACATGAATGTCTCCATTTTTCTTTCATTGCTTATGGTGAGTGCCCATTTTTACTGGAAATGAGGTTTAATTATTATTACATCTATTTACTGAACAAGTTGCTTCTTCACATGTATGGACTTATCAGGATAGTTTTACGAGCCCGATCCATATTTCACTGTCTATTCATGAGTCATTCAGTACACTTTTGTCTCCATTGAAGGCAATGAGCTTTGAAACAGCTCAATAACTTGTATGGAATAGAACTTGTTTTCATGACACTCTCAGTGCTATGGTAATAAAGCAAGCTACAGTGAGCATGAACATGTTAGCATCAATAAATGAAGCATGGGTAAGCTGTGCAGGATTGAAGTCAAGTTAACACAATGAACAGTACATGCACTGTAGGCCTGCTATTCATCTTAAAAGTGCTGATCTCAAGGGAGATAATATTCATTTCCACATCAAGCTTTCCTGTGCCAGAATCATATTGTATATGCAAATGGCCATCACATCTTGGTTTACTTATGTTTGGGTTACTAGCAAGGCGTTGTGTTTACCTAGTGGTGAAAATAGTCAAGCTGGACAACATAGTAAATAAGATGCAGATAGAAATACTGGCTGAAGTTCAACTCTTGTAAACCTAGTTATCGCAGGTGAAAGGCATGTTTGGCTTCTCTATAAAATGATAATCTGACCTCCTTTTGCTCCAATGTTTCAGCTGGCAACTTTGTCTTTGCTTGAGATTTCGCAGCTTCCTATCTAGCTCTATCTGCTGAGATGCAGCTTGTCGCTTGTACTGTAGCACAAGCGTACATGTCCCAGCCAATGCACCATCCATGAGCGACGAAGTGCCGAAAGATTAGCCTTTAAACCCTTGCCCCGTCACGTGGTACCGCAACAATGAGGCCTCAAGCTAGCAAACTGTGTTGGTGGCCTAGTGGTTAGAGCATCCACCTCCGATGCATGAGGTACTGGGTTCGATTCCCACTGCTGCTGGGTACCCACCGGTTCTTCTAATGGGGAGGGAGGTACCCTGACCTGCCGCACAGTGCTGTGGGCAATCTCCCGTTTTGTGATGGTGGCTTCTCCTTTCCACTGTCTTCTCTCACTCCCCTTCTCCTGTGGGTGTTTCAGTCGAGGTGGCATCCTCGGTTGAGAGACAGTTATCGTGCTCTCTTAGCGGAATTTCCTTTCCGAAGAATCTCTGTCTCCTCAGTCAAGAGACAGTTGCTGTGCACTCCAAACTGAGTTTCCTTTTCAAAAAGAATATTTTCCTCTCAAGCGAGCATAGCTGCCACATCTCTGATCTGTGAATTGCGTGGTGTTGGTCTGCTGCAGTGGCACAGCAGTTATGGTGCTCGGCTGCAACCCCCCCTCAAAAAACGAGGGTGCAATCCAGGCCGCAGCAGTCACATTTTCTATGAAGGCAAAAATTCCAGAGGCCCGTGTTCCATGCGTTGTCAGTGCATGTTAACCCCAGCTGGTCAAAATTTTTGGATCCTTCCACTACGACCTTGCTCTTCTTTCTATATCTTTCAGTCCCTTTCCCCTACCTCCACGGACACTGATCCGTGCTCCCAAAGTGGGCTGCAGAAAATAGCGTCCCCAACCACAATCAATCATGTTGTGCACTTCACACCTGGCACACTTGCGCTCCAGTGGCTTGAGGCCATTTCAATGCATGAAATGACCTAGCGAGACATGGCATGGTGGAGCTTTCACTCTGAAACGACTCCACTATTGAGAAGGAAGGCGGAGAGATGGAAATGTGCATCAAGTCTGTTTATGCCATAGAGTTAATATAGTACTTAACTCTCTGGTTTATGCTACACATAACATATGGATGGTACTAGCAGTCTACGTGCCATGGAGATTTACCATTTGCTGATTCTTTGTTCCCATTTTAGCCATAGAACTGTCTATTTTGTATGCCATGAGAGTGACACAAAAACGTTTTGTCTACAGGAACCTCAAGCTCATGGTCCCTTGGGAAATGTGCAAGCCCTCAACTTCAGGGACTCCTGTATACAACACATCGATTACAAAGGTCAACACATGGGCGTCCCTTCTACCAGTGAAGATTGCCTCTACCTTAATATCTACACACCCAATGTGAGTACATTAAATGTTCAAATACCAAGCTTTGGAAATGGACAGTTTGATTGAATTATCAGTGCAGTAGTTGGATTAGATTCATGCGAGATTTAATTTCATTCTTTTCTTTTTCACTCTTATGCAATTTTAGAATGTCAGATAAAGTTCTGAGGAAGGCTGTGCAACAAGGTACAGGGGAAACAATCACAGAAACTAGGATGTATCATAATGTTTGTAATTAGCCAAACCTTCCACCTCTTGTATTCATTCAGACCTACTTAGAGTGGATTACATGCTACGTTGTAGCAATTCCGATACCGTGCTTCTACACTTCCGCCAAGCCTCACAACCTGCCCGCGTACTCTCCCCACATACAGGGAAAATCCCAGACAGATACCAGTAGCACCACCCGGTGGCAAGACAAGCTAGCTACTTGAAATGAGACATCTGGGCGCCTCATCCCGAGAGCAAGCCAGTTTGCCAAATGTGCATGCTAAGCTTTCTTTCTTTGTTGAATGCTAGACGGGTTCAACAAAGAAAGAAAGCTTAGCATGCACATCCACTCTAAGTAGGTTTGAATGAATACAAGAGGTGGAAGGTTTGGCTAATTACAAACATTATGATACATCCTAGTTTCTGTGATTGTTTCCCCTGTAGCAATTCAAACCACTTGGAAGAAATGTAGAAAGAAAAAGTGCTCCTGGACGTAAGTGCGCATATAAAAGCTGCTGGGAAAAAAGTTGGTGAACAAGTAAAGCAGGCAATCATGCTGCATTCTCAAGGACGCAGTGCGCATGCCACTTGTCTTGAATTCAGCTGTGAACCATACGGTATGGACATAAACCCTGTCACTACTGCCTAACTCGTTTAAGTTCCCCAAATAATTCTAATACCGTTGTTTCGCCACACGCAGCCTTCATTGCTGCCTGTGATTTCGTTTAGCGGCATCACTGAAACACTTCTTGAGACGCCATACTTATAGGTGGGATGTTTGATCAATTTAATTGAGTGCTACTGCACCCTTCTAGCATTCAACAAAGAAAGAAAGCTTAGCATGCACTTTTGGCAAACTGGATCGCTCTGTCTTTTTCTCCAGCTGGCTGATGTGAACCGCAATTTTGCTGTCATGGTGCACATACACGGCGGTGAATTTGATCATGGGTCTGGAAATTTGTTTCCTGGTCACATGCTGGCAGCATCGCAAGAAGTTGTTGTGGTCACCTTTAATTACCGCCTCGGTGCTTTAGGTAAGTGGGATGATAATTGATCTGAGTTATAGGTCTAAGGATGTATGCACAAGGACGGCACTGCATGATGCCGTCCACTGCATTAGGCACTGCATGACGTGTATGCATGTGTGTGTTTGTGTGTGTTTGTGAACTGCAGTGATTGTAACCACTTTTTCTTTAATCATTCATTCAAATGAGAGTGCACTGATCATGAATAAACATAGACATCTGCACAAACATTTAGGCTGTTAGTCTGTGTGTCTAGTTATTGGTTCAGTCTTACACACATGCTTAGTATAAGCCAGACTAATGAGCATAGCCGTATGCATGCATGAATATCGTAGCAACTCACTGGTCAGGGCTGTGCAGCAAAGTAGTATATTGGTGCATCTTTTCAGTGTTTACAAAGAAATGGGAGCAGCATATTGATTCATTTTTAAGCATTGTGTGGTCTCTTGGTTAGAAGTAGTATTACACTTGAAGCCATTTGGTGATAGTTTTATGGTTGTCACCATCATCCATGCCTTATGCTAGTTTACTGTGGTTACACTAGTTAAGTCGACGTATTTTGTCGAAATTTGAAATCAAAAGTTAGGGTGTCGGCTTACAATCAAAACTGAAACTATACTGCCAGTCGGCCTTTTTTTTTTTCTTTTGACTTGCAGTTTAGGGGAAATAGAGGGGGGGGGGGTTGACCTATAGTCGTGTAAATACGGTATTATTATTATTATTATTATTATTGCTATCTGTAAACTGTCCATTTATTCTGTCTATGATAGTGTGTGAAAGCTCTAAAATAGACGAGGTGTATTCGTTTTTTTTTTTTCATTATGCCACTTGTTGTGTGTGGTTGGGCCACATCCTCATAATCAATCTTGCCAAACCTGCTGGGCTCATGGAGGAAAAAAAAAACGCCCTCTGCCCCTCACTGTCTCCAGCAGTTCTAACTCATGCCACTGTGGCACTACGCAGTTTGGAGCTGCTTGCACAGCTTTCATGTTTGGTAATATTTGTGGGTTCTCATGGCCCACAGGGTGACGCTGCCTGTGCACATGAACTGAAACGCTTAACAGGCAATATTGTAGAGGTTGAGGAGACACTGTGCATTGCAAAGATGACATTCTTAATTAAGAGGACGCAAGGTATTTTCTGTAAGGGTGCATTTCGGTTGCACTAAGTGAGTTTAGAGCTAGTTGTCAAAGCCTGCTGCTCCTTTACAGGTTTTCTAGCAACAGGGGACAATGCTTCACCGGGCAACTATGGTCTCTTAGATCAAGCAGCTGCCATCCAGTGGGTGCGAGACTACATCGCAGGTTTCTCTGGAGACCACACCCGTATCACCCTGTTCGGTCCTGGTGCTGGAGCAGCCAGTGCTGGCCTCCACTTCATCCATCAGATGAATAGGCGCAACTGTGAGTGACTGTTGAAGAATGTGAACACGGGCATGTGCCACTCTGGAGTAATGTTGCCATTTTAGTGGGGAGGCAGTACCAGGATTATGTTGGGGGTTGCTGAGTATGATGCTCATTTTCACTGGCATTGTGAGAAGCCACTCTACAACTACCTTATGACTGGAGGAAAGAAATTACATTTCCCTTTGGTGGTAGTGGCCAAGGGAGGAGCTGCTGTTATATCTTAAAGCTGTTTTTGTTATTAAAGATTAGCTCCTTTTAAATATATCTTCATATTTCCCAGTGTTTCTATAATGCTTTAGCTTATGTTACCACCATGTCCTGCATATATTGTGTACCTTCATAGCTTTTCATTTTTTTATGACTAGTCTCTTAGTCTGTCATTGCTCTCTTGTTACCCACACTGAGCATTGTGCCCTATGGCAGAAAAGTTCTTGTGGGTAGCTGGTACTCCTTAAAAAGGCATTCTTCTTTTTACCCTTGCAGAAGTGTCCTCAACAATCTGTGTAACTATACAAATAAATATTTGTCATTTTTACCATGCCATCTGTGAGGAGTTATGATGTCAGAAGACCATGGCACCCTTAGAGGAGCTTTGTTTGGCATGAGGAGAAGAGTGGCCGGGGCAGCCGGCAGAGGTCAACATCTGTCATACTAGAAGAAAATATTTGGCAGAAATTGGAAATTTGTTTGCGCCATGTGTCAGGTTCACGTCTGTAGTGGAAGAGGATGAGGCATGTCCATTGCAGGATGAAGGCTTGATCTGTATGCCTCCACTTAGCCATATCCTAAACCATCTGACCCCCTCCGTCTTATGCCTGAAAACCACTTCTTTCAGTGTACTATCTGTTGGCCATCTTTGATTGTATATTTTGCTTCTTTCAGAACCCACTCTCTGGCTTTGACTGAGTGTTGGTCATATGCTGTACACCTTACATGACCTTCCAAATCCATTTCTCCCCTTATATCTGAGCTAGCATATGAGGCAGAAAAATTAAGTTTGATTAAGTTGTGCACAGATACAATGGAATGAATAGAATTGCAGGTGTAACACTAAGGCTCAGTGGCGCAGCTTAGATACCAAACAGGGGTTTGCAGTATCCCAGTTGAGAAGTAAGAAGATATACTAGACAAAAGAAACACTGCTTAGGCCTGGTTAATACCGCACTCCCACATTTTATACAGTATGCTATGCAGCAGCCTGGACGTACCAAGTGTTAGTAGGATGTCTGCACATAGGACAGCATTGAAGACACCATGCCTTGGTTGACCTTGTGCCAATGTGTGCAGTGGCCTTCCAACGGGTGATTGCCGCTGGCGGGTCACCGTTGGCCGAGTGGGCCTTTGACCAGGACCCAATACGCATGCGCAACATGAGCTGGCTGTACGGTGAGAAGGTGGGCTGCTACGCCGACAGCACATGGCGCCTGCTGGACTGCCTACGCAGCAAGGGAAACAGCAGCTCTGAATTCACATTGGCCACTGTTGAGGTGAGTACCATTGTTAGGGTGCAGCTCCTGGTTGGTTCTGCCACGTGGGATTTTGTCAACTGTTTTATGAGTTTTCTTGTTCACCCCTTTTTTGTGCATCTTCTTAAAGAATGAGCGATGTCTTTCTTTTCTTAGTCACATTCAAACAAAGAAGATGAGACAACGAGGTACACCATCTATTATTTCATATGTGAAGTACTTCTCTTCAAAGAACACTTCAGCTGTTGGGAGCATTTGTAACAACACTGGTGTACTGAAAAATTCCGCACGACTGGTGTATTCGGTCCTTGTGCAGAGCTCAGGTCAATGGCATATTTTTTTCTGATTTGCTCATATTTTCTCTTCCGTGAATTGCATTTTTCATGTTTTCAGTAAAACAGGGGCCTTCTTTGTATGGGACTCGTAGAAGTAGCAGAAACAACCTTGGGACTACTGCTGTACATAATTTCATCAATCAGCCACAACAATAGTTACTTTATTATTTTCTGTGCCATTTATAACCTGTTTTGCTTATAACCAAGTGCAGTGTAAAATGATTGAAATGTACATATATTGTGGCAATATTGTTATGCCGTTTTGTTATATAGCTGCTGTTATAAGCACAGTCAGCGTTCGTTACAACGGACCTTGATAATCTGGCAAAATGTATTTGTTTTATCTGAAGCCTGTAATATCCAATCTTCGCACTTCAGTTCAAGGGTAGTCAGGGGCGGAGAGGGTGTCATTTGTGTCGCTCGGTAACCAGCATCACAAACTTCGGTTTGGCAGAATTGGCCAGGCTAGTTCTGTAACTCCCTGCCTGGTGTGGTTTCCATGGCATGATTACGAACGATGTCAGTCACTAGCAGCAGTAATTCACAACTGCAGCACATGTTCTGTTTATATGAGTGAGTGCCATTGCAGTGGATGCAGCAAGGCCACTGCTACTCTGTATTAGCTCTAACATATTAACTGCACCTCTTGCAGTAACTTATTCTTATTTGCAGTGAAACTCACTGGGACATGGGCCTAAGCACTGGGGCCCCTCACTCTCAAAACTTTGGTCATAATGCCTAATAACGCCATTGCAAAATTGCAAATTTTGTGACAAACGTAGAAAGTAAAAAAACAAGTAAACAAAAGCTTTTTATTCGCATTTGGTTCAAGTGCTTAGGATTAATTTCCCCCAACATTTGCTTGCCGACAATAGCTTTGCTGTCCACAACTGAATTTACGGTCTCGTTGGATAGTCCCTCATTTTTGTGATGTCCACCGGCTTTTCACCACACACAGTTGTATCTACAATCCTAATTTTGTTGCTCAATGAAACCTGTTTCCTTTTTTTTTTTTGGAAACTATTATTGCAGTCTGGCAGAAACTGACTAGCATGGAAATATGACAAAATAGTAGAGCTGTGCAATAGCAAAATTTTGAGTGTGAAACGAATTCAAATATTTATGTTCAAGTGTGAATCGAATCGAATATTTTTCGAATAATTTTCTAATATTTCTAATACCATGTCAAATTATAGAGAAATGTTCTGCTAAACATGGGCAAAAAGATTTACTGCATGACTAGTGTACTGCCACAGTGTCATTCCAAAGTCCTGGGGGACAGTCCAACAGTGAATTGTGCAACAGAAAGCTGAGGTAACTTCGCTGCAGTATGTGAGTGTTAACTTCGCTGCCGTACACGGGGGTTAGCTTCGCCGCAGTACACGAGTGTTAGCTTTGCCGCAGTGCGCGGGTGTTATGCGGCGAAGCGGACTACATGTGGGAATCGGCCACTGGAAGCACGACATGATGTATTTTTTCCCCTTAATTACCAACTTCGAATAGTTCGAATAGTAAAAGCTAAGTGCGAATCGAATCAAATAGCAAACGCTATTCGAAAATTATTTGAAATTTCAAATATTCGCACACCCCTACAAAATAGTGTTACGGCGTCACCACGCTTGGCCTCAGGTTGGCTTCCCTAGAGGCCCTGCTTCGCCAGAGGCCTCTAATGTTGCCATCTCCAACTCAAACTTGTCTTGGCCTAAGCACGCTGGCACTGCTGGGCAAAAAGCATTGCTGCCATAATGAAGTCTGTTGTCAGACCATATTGGCACAACAAAAGTACATTTTATATGTCAAGTTTGGAAAAAATTGCCACTAATTTTGTCCACTGCAGCCAATAGTTCGTTGTAGTGCGGTCGCTTAAAAGTGAACTTTGTTGCGTAGATAATATACATGAACCAAACTTAAATTGAATTATTCTCCATTATATTCGAAGATATGTTGCATGTCGGTCCATTGTAATGGGCATAGACTGTATTTGTTTATTGAATATGTCCGAAGCCATACAAACTTTCATTAGAAACTGTGTATATAAAGAGCAACTCATTACACTTTTGAATCTTGAATTAACTACCTTTAGCTTACATAGTATTGCAATGACAGCTTCCATAGCCTATACCTGCACTAACCACTTGCTCCCTGCATACAGAACCCTTACAAATTGCAAAATCAGTTCACTCTACTAAGCTAAGGTTTCCAAGTAGACCTAACACTAATTCACATTAATTTAGCATGTTTACCCATTGTGACAATCAATGATATTCCAATAGCTTCATCCTGAACCTACTATATGTTTTTCATGCATGCCAGCCTACCACACAACACTCCAGACCATGCCTGTTTGTTCGACTCCTTGTCCCCCACAGACACACACACACTTCTGCTACTGCTTTCCCCCCGCACTTGTTCCCACTCTTATCCATTCAAGCCTTTGCTGTCATTCCTGCGCTTGGCTTCTGAAAACCATGGCTTTTCCTCATGGGACTTTGGCCCGCTTGCACAGGCACTTGTACCTCACATAGCTGAGATATTCAGTGTTATTGGCAATTTGTTGGCATGTCAATTGTGTGTAAGTAGCCTCATAGTTGCACTGAAAGATCCTTATACCAGAGTGCTTGGGCCCTTCCAAGGTAGTTAAATCGGTCAACTCATTACAAGGGTCATGCGCCGTAACAACCACAATATAGCCCACACACAAGTCATTATTTGCTATACTATACAGGTAAATTTGTGTAGAAGTGTTCATAGTAGCAGTGCTTGACTTTACTACCTGTGTGAGCATTGGTAGAGGCCTTGAAAGTTCCTGATGGTTTCACATTGTGTGCAGCCAACAGTGGGACGTCTGCCGTGGGGACCCGTACTTGATCATCACACACGTTCAGACAGCATTGTGTCTATGTCCCCAGAAGACTACCTTCGAGACCTCGCACCTGAAGAGGCCCACCTGTTTCGCAACCAAGTGGCATACATGACTGGTGTCACACGTGACGAGGCATCCTACATTGTCAGTGAGTTGCCAAAGCCATTCATAACCTCCTGTGGTAGCGGTCCAGACATTAAACTACTGTTTGTGTTGTAAGTCTCAGTGGTTTTGTGACAAGCAGATATTAAAGTAAAGATGGTCCGTTACACACCTGTAAAGCAATTTCATGTTGCACCCTTCGTAATTTAGGCATATTTTGTGGAATCACTTAAAACAAATGCAGAGTGTGTGAGCTAAACAAAATGGTCTGTATCTCTGTACCATCTTGCTTGTTCTTTGTGCTGATTTTCACAGGAGAAGTTTGACAGTCGGAATTTTTCTAAGCCTTTTTGACTATCATCAAAGGGCCGGTTATCCTCACACTACTTTGGCACACTGAAATGTGATAAAGCAGCAATGAATGGGCGCCCACCGTAGACGTTTGAACGGCCTTGGCACTCTGCAGTACATTTAATAACATGCTTGATCTTAGAGAAGATGTGTTTTCTGGCGCTGTGCCAAGGCCAGACATTGGCAGGCATTACAACACTCCGTATGTGGAGGCTCTTTTCTCCTTACATGTTTGAATCTGCATACTCATGTATTCAGAAAAGTATGAAGTATGCACTAAATACTCTTCTTAAACACAATACTTCAGACATAGTATAGTGGTAAAAGGTTCTAACTGCACATTACAAATATGCAGAACGAGACAAAGAGCTGAGGAGCAACCGTTACACCATGACGCCAGACTTATTTCGAATGTACCTGAAACGTTATGCACCCGCCAGTTCAACTACACGCTCAACGAGGAAGCTGCCATCAGTGCCTTGGCCTTCATGTATACTCCCTGGAGCGATCAAGGACAATCAGACTCTTCTGATGAGGGGATATGTTGATGTAAGTATGCTGTTGCTCCACATGGCTGCCCTCTGTGTCTGGAAGAGATCGCGACAGCATAGTGTTCACGGTTGTAGCTATCATATCTGTAATGAAGGTGAGGCTCTGAGATAGGGGTGTGCAAATTGTGCTTTTGGAGACCAGATAGAACAGAACACAAAGAGAACAGTGGCAGGAGCGAATCAAACATTGAACACTTCTCGAATAATTTTCAAATATTGTGTAGCTGCTCTTGAAATCAGTAAAAAATCTGTGTTCACATTGTCGCATTCATGACTTGAGCATTGGAAGAACAAATATGGCATCTGAACAATAGCAGACCTTTTGTGCCACCCCGCTGTGGTGGTCTAGTGGCTATGGCACTCGGCTGCTGATCCGGATGTCGCAGGACCGGATTCTGGCTGTGGCGGCTGCATTCCGGTGGAGGTGGTATGTTGAGGCCCGTGTACTGTGCGATGTCGGTGCATGAGAACCCCAGGTGGTTGACATTTCCTGAGCCCTCCACTGTGGCGTCTCTCAGTCAGACCTTTTTGCCCCCACAGAACTGTTAAGAAAATGCTAATGGTCGTCGTATAGCTGGCAAGGTTACAGTTCCCGATTGAAGTCACTTGATGCACTGCATAAGCTCTGATATATTATGACTACATATTATGCCAGAAGGAATGAAGTTTATTGTATTTCTGCATCAGTTTTTGTGTTTATTCACGTGCAGTTAACATTTTGAGATATGTTACAGTAAACTATTCTAAAAATGTTTGGGCTTATGGATAATAAAATATGATATTCAAAATTTTCTAGTATTTACGCACCCCTGTGCTGATGGGATAATATGACAAGTTTATGTATCTTGCATTATCAGTGCTGTACATAGACCACTGCCAGCATTCATCGACAGATAGGTACCATATTTTCCGGCGTATATGTCGCATCTTTGTATAAGATGCACCCACTATATTTGAATACTTTTGCGGGAAATAATGGTATATTAGATGCACCTGTGTATAAGATACAGCGTATACACTCGCTTGCCGCAACGAAACTTCATAACGTGCCATTGAGCAAACAGTGAAATGCCGTACTTACCGACTCTGGAGCACTACTATGTAAGAAAACTTACCAAGTTGGCAGAAAAAATATTGCACACCATATGGAAGGATCCCACATAAATGCAGGAGAATCATCTTATTCCCCAAATCCTTCAAAATCTTTATCCTCAGAGGTGCTCTCGAAAAGTTCAGTGAGCTCTGGCGGTAGCGTCACTGGAGCTTTCCCTTCAGAATAGAATCTCTGCTGTCGCTGCTTTCATCCAGTTCAGGCTACCTTGGAGCTGGAGCTAGAAGGCCTGCCTTGCGAAACCCTGCCGTTATTGTGGCCATTGTTAGTGCATACCAGGCATCACGGACCCGCGTTGTTACTTGACTGAAGGAAGCACGTCTCATGCATCCCGTTTTCGTATAATTTTAGTCTTCATCAGTCATCCACGGCTCCCACAGGCGCTGCAGAACAGCTTTAAAAAACTGCGGTTCACTGCGATGTCAAGGGGCTGCAGTATTTTTGTCATCCCGCCTGGAATAACCGCAGTGGTGCAGTTTTTCGCCTTGATTCGCATGAGCGTCAGCTCGGTTATATGCGCCCGTATACTGTCCATGATCAAGAGGCTTTTTTTGGTGTTAAAAAAGCCGCCTGGATGCTTCGAGAAGCACTTCCCGATCCACCTGCCCATCATGTCTTCGTCCATCCAGCCCTTGACATTTGTCTCTATGACAACGCTGGGCGGGAAGGACTCTTTGGGCATAGTCTTCCGTTTAAAAATGATCATTGGTGGAAGCTTTTTCCCGTCCGCGCAGCATGTGAGCACGACTGTGAAATGCGCTTTCTCGTGTCCTGTCGTTTTGATAGTAATGGCCTTGTCGCCTTTTGGTGCCACACTCCTTTCCATAGGAACGTCGAATGTCAGTGGCACCTCATGAATATTTGTTATATGGCTGTCGGTGATGCCATGAGTTTCGATTTCTTTCTTTGTGAAAGACTGAAATCGATGCACCTTTTCCTCAAAATCTTGTGGCAGGTTCTGGCACATGCTAATGCAGGTTCTCATTGCTAGTGCTTTGCGGTGCATGAACCTGAAGCACCAGGATGGCCCGCCAACAAAACCACTGGTGCCCATCTCTTCAACCAGTGTTTGCGCTTTGAGGTGGAGCTGCACCGTTGACAAGGCCTTACCTTGTGCACGCTGCTCCAAAATCTATGTATGCAGGCGTCCCTCAAGTTCTGGCCATGACACTTTTTGCCACGGTCCGCCTTTTTATCGCTCTTCATGGCCTGTAGCTTGTCCGTAGATTGCCGCCATGTGCGGATAATCTTCTCAGTGACGTCACAATGACGCCCCGCTGCCCGGTTCCCGTGTTCCTCAGCGTATTTCACAGCAGTCAGCTTAAACTTCACAGTGTAGCTCTTCCGTTTAGGCGGCATGGTTCAGGTGAATGATGAATGGCAAACTGTGAATGACAGTGAACGACAGTGACGCGAACCAACTGACTACCACAAAGTTACAAATGGCGACTGGCCCCACGCATGCTGAACGCTGACCAGTCTTACCGTGCAAGCAGTGCAACTTTCGCCATCTTACGCCATTTTAAATAAGCGCTTGCGGCCTTCGAAACTCATGAAGCCTCCGTAACTCGCGAAGCCTCTGTGAGCTGAAAACTTAGAACAGTGATTTTTATCTTCCAGATTTGTTTACCTTTATTAATGAAATTCTAGTTTGACTCTTTGTTATTACATTTATGACGAGTAATTTGCATAGAACTGTTGTAATGGAAAAAAAAAAGACTAGTGATCAGCATCAACATGAGTTTAGAACTTACCAAAAAAAAAAGAGGTACATATAAGACGCACCACTGTATAAGACACACTGGTGAAAGTTTGGAAATAACCACGTCTTATAAACTGGAAAATACGGTAGTTAGAAATGATGAGACGCAGAGATGTTCGCTAGAGCCAGTGTTTCAACAAGTGGACTTGTCCTCATCACTGTTGAAATGTTGGCCCTAGCATGATATTCCGTGTTTTTCATTGTTTGCACGATCCCTTGATCAGTTCAAGCACCCATGTTCAAGTGCACTGTTCTGGTCAGGATGCAGATCTGATGTGAAGGAATGTTTTGTCAAGAGAGAAAAGGAAAGCCCAGCTGTTTCGGTATATGCCTAGAAAGCAAGGATTCATTTTTTAGATTCTTGCCATATAGATTTATGGGAAGCTGTTTGTTTGATCTTGTGATGTTAGCTTTTAGTGAGAACGCCAGGAAGCGTTTAAGTCTGTTCATTTGGTTGATAACAAGAAGCACTGGTTTTAAAGAATTGTTTCTTCTGCATCATAAGCGTCATGGATTTGTCATTAGATTTTCATTTTGAATTGCACTTTAAGACAGCGCCTGCAATTTCTGTTAATGTATTGCAGTATCATGTTCTGTCTTCAGCAGCCCATGTCTTTCTTGCTCACTCCACAAAAGGACTTGGAAACAGACTTAATGCCCCTTAATTGGTTGCCCTCATACATAAAATTTAGCTTTTTCTTCCGGTCTGCTTCATGCATTGAGTAACTTACTATGAAATATCCTATTTTACATTTTGCTTAGAATGATTAAAAACATGCATTGTCTGCTGGCTTGTTGCATGCCATAACATTTAGTGTAAAGTATATGTAGACGTTTCTTTAAAAAATGCTCTAACAGTTCCGTGAGGATTGTGAAACTTGACTATGATATAAGCAGGTATAGCCCTAGCAGTCATTGCAGGCACTGAAAAGTCCACTTTAGTCTTTTTTATTTATCCTATAGTTTTAATTCGTGCTTAGCAAACTTAAATGGTCCCTGAAACATTTTTTTTACATTGAGTCACTGATTAGGCAACACAATTGTGAAATCATTCAGGCCATAAATAAAGCGAAGCACCATGCGCTAAGGCAGCTATGAGCTTATTTCTGTCGCTTTCCTCCTTACCACTGCTGTTCCTCCTCAACTCGATCAGCTGCGGAGTGCACGCTAGCGACGACTGCGCCTTCCTCGTCAGCTGCCCTGTGGAGCCCTCCACAGCGACATAGCGCCCCGATATCTTTACTGAGGTCCCCAGCCTCGGCAGTGCTAGCCTCTGTAATAGAGTGCCGGCGACTCGTGTGTACGCCGCCAGATGCCGCGACGATACCGTTGGCTGAAATGAAGGAGCACGTTGTAGGAGCACGTTTTTGCAGTTAGACTGGGAAAGTGACGTGCACGTCATTTGTTAGGGGGCCAATCAGCGGCCTCCCATTCCATCGTTCAATAAGCGGGGCCGTTTGAAAACGCATTTCGACGAGCCGCAGCGATCATTTGCGATGCGCATGTTCGAAGCCTTATTGTAAATCACACACTTTACGCAGAGCGTTGAAATCTGTCCTCTAATGATCCTAATGACTCGCTCTACCGGATCACCGTGTTTTCACAAAATCATCAAAACCGTTTCAGGGTCCCTTTAACAAGTGTACCTCCACTGTATGATCCTTGCATTGTTGTTAATGTATACCAAATGAAATAAATTTTGCCTCCACACTGTGCAGAATTCTTAAGCGACAGAAATGTTATCATATTGCATACAACAGATACAACATACAGCATACAGCATACAACATACAGCACACAACAAAAAAACACTCTTGGAATGTGTTCTGTTCTACCTGTTCATGTATGAGAGCTATTGTCTTCTTGATGTGTAAACATAAAACAATGCGGAACTAGCTTGAACCGGGTCTTATCACCTGGTACAGGGTCACCTTTGTCAAATGGTCTCATTAATATTCACAAGCTTATGGCAGCTGGTGCTCGTACAACATAAAGTTCAGAAAAGTGACATTTCATTTATCGAAAGCATCGTGAAGTGTTGTACATGGAAAATTTATCCCATAATGTGGAAGAAGTATTTTGTTTCTAGTAGTGCTTGAATACCAATAAAGTGTTTCCTTGAAATGTGGTTAACCCTGCATGTGCATTGCAGCTTCATGCGTGTATGTATGCCTTTTCTTGCAGATGCTCTCAGACTCCTATTTTGTGGCTCCTCATGACAAGATCATGAAGCTTCTGCTGGATAAAGGTTTCCGCGTCTATGCCTACGTGGTGAACTACACTCTCGAGAGCTACCCGAGATTGCAATACGGCAGGCGCCTGTATGACTGGGATGGTGAGTATGAGAACATGCCTAGCTTCACAGTTCTTGCTTCTCAGTGCAATGCATTATGTGGCCGAAGCGGTACCATGCTGCTGAACAGTTTGCAGCTGTGCAGCTCTTCAGCTAAGGCACTTGTGGACCAGAAATCGAATACTAGACTTCTCTTGCAACATGGCTGTAAACATTATACTACGTGCCAACATATCTGCACAAATAGAAACAGGCAGTCACATATAACATGCGCTTGACTGCAGGATGCTTGCCCGTGACAGTGGTGCTTACATGATAATAAACAGAGTTCATCGCATGCAAAGCACAGGTGGCGTATTCTCATCGGTATCACTTGCTGTAAATGGGCTCAAGGTAGCACTGTGAATAGTGCCATTGTGAATTGTTCTGCTGAATTTGTAAGATGTATCTGTTTAAAACCCACTAGTAGTGTAGAACCTTTTAATCTAAGCTCTCTGCCTCTTCATTCTAATGTCCAAGGTAGGGTAGTCACTGTAAATATGCAACACCTGTTTTGACATAATTGGCTTTCACCCAGATGAGAAGTACAACTAGCATCAGCATTCTGTGTGGCAGCGGTAACATAATTGATTAAACTCACTGTAAAATTGGTCTGTTGGGATACATAGCAGCAACATATCATAGTTATCTACATAGTGTCCTGATGAATGTGGTACATGCTTTCACTTGCAGAAATACCACACAGTATGGTTGACCTGATGGTGTCCGGTGCACCCTTCATGGACCCGAAGTTTTACCCCGAGAACCTGGAACTGAATGATGTCCTCTGGAGTGAAGGAGACCGCAACATGAGCCAGCTGTTTATGCAAGCCTGGGCAAACTTTGCCAAAACTGGGTGAGTCAGCACAAATTTGTCTATAAAGGAAAAATTGTTGGAACAAAGTAGCCTGCTTTCGCATGTCAAATTTACGGTGTTGCGTCAGAACATATAATCAAAGTGAGGGAGGAGAGCCAACATGAATTGATGTCAGAGCACCTAGAATGAGAAATGTCGCTGTTCAGTGCAGGTGATGGCAGGTGATAGCAGTAACTTCGAAGCTTTTAAGATTCTGTATGGCTGAGTTTATGGCATGCCTGTTTAATTGCCAAGGCATACCTTGTACTAATGAAAAAAGAAAAAGAAACAAGCCATTTAAAGAAGTAAAAGTGGCGTTGAGAGATGGCAGTATGCAAAAGGACATGACTCACTTCTCTAAGACACTTACAACTGAACCAGTTACCAAGAATAGCAATGTGGCTCGGAAAAGGAACAGTGCCGTCTGCATGTTGCCACTTAGCTTCAGATAGTGCACTGCTTCAAGACACGTCCAGCTGGAAAAGTAAGGGACCCAGCTTGTAATCCTGTAAGTACCTTTAATTGTTCCTTTAGAGGTACAAGGCTTTGAATCTGCCTTTCGTGCTTGTTACAGCTGCTTTAGTATTAAAATGAGAGCTGCACCTCAAGTTTACGTTGTTGATCGTGCTGGAATGAGACAGCAACAAAAATTTGTTTATTTGCTTATCTTTAGCACAGCATATTTACCTTTTCAGATAAATTGGCCCTGCTGGTGCTGCTCTTAGTATTACATTATGCAAACTTGATTCTTGCGTGGGTACCACCTTATTCAAAGCTGCGCTTCTTTACACAGTTTCATTTGCTGCCATTTCCACTGCAGAGACCCAACGGGAGGCACATCCCTGTTTGGCACCATCCGCTGGGATCCCGCCACACGGGATCTGCTACAGTACCTGTGCATCAATGGCACATACTATGAGGCGCTCAATTCCTCGAGCTTCATGCTGCGTGACTACCGCCAGAAGGAGAGCCAGTTCTGGAACGCCTATCTGCCCGAGTTGGCCCTCCGTCCCGCACCAACATGGCCGCCCTGGGACGAGCCACTGCTACGGGAGAACCGCCTCGTCACCGCCTCTCTGTGGGGCGTCACAGCCGTCGCTGCCCTCCTGCTCATAGTGGCAGTGGCCGCATGCTGCTGTTACTGCAAGGCTGCCAGGTACGGCCAGGCCTGACGCATCCAACGTCCCGGCTACTTGGTTCTTCCTCCCCCCTGCACGTGGTCAGCATGCCACCTCACTGCCACCAATTGCCTTGCTCCGTGTCTTGTCTGTCCTCGTTTCATGCTAGCTATATGTGTATGTGCTGTGCCTTCTAAGGCAGCATGTGTTTGTGGACGTCTCTTTGTGATGTAGCGGCTTGTTGTTGGTCTAGTTGGTGTTTGCTGATCGGCACGCTTATTGTTACAAATACAAAGCTGCACAGGAACATGAATGATGCGGGCATCTACTTCTAGGTGTTTTTTGCAAGATGGCAGAAACAGAGACTCATTATGCTCAGCTCACAACAGAGGATCAAATACAGCTGATCAGAATAACCCTTGCATAATGGTACAACCGGCTGTGTTACATACATTGAGATGGCTGGTCTTCCTGGTGACCTGCAATGAGTTGATGCCATGCCAGTTTATTTGTGCATCCACTATGTGGCTGCAAAATAGTCTAAAGTTGTAATTTCCTGTGTTGTCATACATGTTTCTGTGCAGTGAGACCTTCTCACAGGCTAGTTGGTTCATATTGGTATTGTATCTCCTTCATCCTTGCACAGTACAATGCTACTTTGTGTTCCTGTGCTTTACTGGTGACTCTTTTGGCAATGAGCATGTCCTTCAGCTCACTTTGCTTTGCCTATGCATTAGTTTACATTGCTGTGTAGTGCTGTGCACTGGAAACATATGCAGCCTATTGAGTCTTCTCTAAGCAAGGCACATGTGTATGCATGTACCTTAAGGTTGTAATATGCACAAGCAGAGTGGATGGACAATGAAAAAGTACAAAGTACCAGCTGCGCAGGGCATCTCTTTGCACATCATGTTCACACCATTCTTCGGTGCTGTTCAGAGCAAAGTAGCTTGTAAACTATCCAGTGATGTTAACACACTCGAAAACCAACATGGAAAACACTATATGCGGTCATCTGTTTTGTTTTGTTTAAAGCCGTTATGTTGACTGCTCAATGTTATTTATATGTATCGGCAGTGCTGAAACATTATAGCATATGTAAAAAAATGAAAGGATTAGATTATTATGGAATGAGAAAAGATGTACCATTCAGTCTCTGCTAGTTGACGTCGCTAGCATGCTGCATGTTAATTTGCCAAGCATGACATAGTGCAGAAGGACACTTGCTCTAGAGATAAAAGACAGATCATCTGAACCAATAATACAATCATTCTAAATACCCTTTGTGTAAACATTTAACTTGCTAACTGTGGACCATGCTGGAAATGTGCAACGTTAATTGCTTTGCCTAGGCTTGCCAAGACCTGGCTAACCTGGATGTGCAGCTATGCTTGGCCCACAGAGGAAAAAAAGCTTAGCACCCTGCTGTACATTTAATGTCTTAGATGGCATTGTTTTGAAGTACAATATTATATTGAGTCCATATCTGACATTTAACACTGCCATGGGCCATATTTTCTTTAGTTTATGTGCAAAAGTAAGAGTTGGCACAAGTACCACCATTCTGTGCATAAAGAAATGAACTTATATTTTTAAGATCTGTATGTTTTCCTTATATACATGTTTACTGCACCACTGTTTTACATTATAATTCCCTATAAATACTCATGAGAATGACACCGAGCTAGCACTTAGTATTCACATATTTTACTACCTCCAGATGTCTCACATGTAATTGTCCGTTTAATATATGTATGCTATTTCTGCTTTCCACACATACAGGTATGCACCACAGTTTTAAGGAAAACATAGCATTTTTTTTAATCTCAGTTTCATTGACAAAAGGTGTAGCTTAGTTTCTATTAATGCTGTGGTCGCTACAGTTATCTAGGTGAGCACGAAATCCTCTTTTAGGAAATATTTCGGTGTCGAATTGAGAAAAGTGACTCATCGATACTGCTTGTCTTTGTTCGCTTCGATGTGCTTTACTGTTTGTGATGAGCCTTGTAAGTTTGTACACAAACTGCCTTTGTCAAAGGAAATCAAGTCATTAGAACTGCAGATGTGTTTGTGTCTGTGTATCTGGTTGGTTGCGATAGCTCCATTTCCTTTGACAAATATTGTGCCATTGTTCACTCTGTGCAATGCCTGAAGTTATGTCATAGCCATGTCACATTGCATGTTCTGGTTTCTCTCCACCATCATGTTTCTCAAACAATTGGCTTTCTGAGGACAGCACATAAATGTAAAATGTGTATTGTAGTTATATGTTTGGTATTGACCGTGCCCTTGCATGACACCGTTTCGCACATGAGAGCTGCATGGATTCTGAAGCACTTGCTGAGCAAACAAGGGTACCACTGAAGCAGAGAATGGAGTTGACAAATTGGAGTGTTCTTACAGGCAATCATTATGCAGTGAATCATTCATTTAATGAGTCTAAACATAATGCATCTAAATTCACTAATTTGTCAGTTATTAATCTTGTTATTGACAAAGTCATAAGAACACATCTATACTAACATGTTTTCAGACATAATGGAAGCACTTTCATGACAAATGCAAATTTGTTTTAAGGAAGTTTAATGAGCTCAGGCACTTAGCATTGAGCATGCTGCACAATCATATGCATGCGCTGCATGCGCTCACCTATGATACGTGGCAGTGACTTTTGGCTGCTGGTTATGCAGTGGCAGGTGCTTTCTGTTGTATGTTGCACAGATGCATGCTAGAAAGACAAAAAACGATTGGTGACTGGATGTAGGAAGTGTGATCATGAAATCACAGATGTGTACACACAAATTAGCTAGGTAAGAAGGCCAGCATAGGCACACAGATTCATATTTAGCTGCATATAATTAACCTCATATGTCTATAGAAGGTAGTTTTTACATAGCTTTAATTAAAATAGACTTCACTACTCGATGCAGGCTATATGTGTATTCTCCCGTAGACTTGACTTTTTTATAATGTGTAACACACTGCACGTGTTTAGGGGGAGCTCTGCTTAATTTAAAGCCGCATTGGCTATTTACTTGCCAAATTAAATAATATTGGTGTACAGCAGATACCATTTATAACGTAACCGCTTATAGTGCAGGACCGGCTATAATGCGGTTTTTTCTGACCCCCGTTTAACCTCCCATAGAACTTAATGTATAGGCATACCGCTTATTGTGCAGCTCCGTGAGATGAAAGACTGGTTATAATGCGGCTGCCGGGAAATCAGCGGACAATTGAGGTAGTGAGCAGGCTTCACAATGGAAGTGCCCTGCCCCAGAAGAGCGCAACGAATCGCCATGGAGGAGAAAAAAGCGCGGAACGAATGAATAAGGAGCGGAGGGAAGAAAAAAAAGCCGCGGCAGCAGCGTGTCGCGGGCATGCCCTGTGAGGATAAGATTGCCAAGGTGACGGACAATGCTGCTACGGCCGTTTGTCGGCTCGTAACGTGCGCCCGCGATTGCATATGATGTCCGCGTTACCGGTGTTTGTCTGCAGTTCTTCCTTTTTTATTTTTAATCATTTCACGCGCACTGCCCTTGAATCACCCCACAAGAGCGATTTCTTGTACACCCGATCCCTGTATCGTCAAGGGCAACCTTCCCGCGCGGTGCGCTGCCCACGACTTCACAAACTAGGCCTAACGAGCGCTACCTTTTCGGTGCTGGCTGCAGATAGGGTGCCGCGGGCGACTGTGGTTCATGGCGGCCGCGTTTAAAACGCGGACGAATCACTTCGACAACGGAAGCGAAGGCATGGATGGCAGGTGCACCACTCGAATGGCGGTTTGCGATCGATACGTTTTTTTCCATCGCGCACGTGCAGTAATCGGTTCCCGTTTCTGCGCAGTCCGGTTCCGCGGGAAGTCTGCACTTTCCTTTTCTTTTTTCTTTTTTGCACAGCGCGGCCGCGGACTTAAACCTTTGAAATCTCAGTTTGATTTATTTCTTTTTTTTAAGCAGATTAAAGCAGCCCGGTCGCACGCTTCGAATGTCTAACACGCGCCGCTACCTGTTCAACAGTTTTTACACACGTGTAGACTTTGAAAAATGTTATTTTGGTTATAGTGCGGTACTGCTTATAGTGCGGGTATTCGCGACTCCAGCGACTTGCGTTATAAGCGGTCTATGCTGTACATGTTTGTGTGACAAGCTGGTATCAACAGAAAAAAGAGCTGTTGTAGATAGAATATCGTTACGCACATCAATGTGCGTTAGCTGTTATCAAGTTGTGATATAAAAGCTAGGACATTGGTACATGCTAGGACATTGGTACATGCAATATCACATTATAATAGGCACAGAGAAATTTTTCTCTGACTGAAACATGAATTGGCTGAGTTGACCTGTACTGCTTATGCACAAAAAGATAGGCAACATTATTGTGCCCTACATTATGTTAATGCATATTGCAGAAACTGTTCTTGTGGTATTTGAGGCATGCCAGGAGAGTTCGTGACAACAACCTCACAAGACGTAAAAGCAGGGAAAGAAAGTACATGTTCTGTCCCAATTATTGACGGTGAACCTAAGAAGCGTGTTTTTTAAGAAACCCTGTATAACTTATTTTATTTCGATACATTATCTTGGGAGAAATGCATGCCTCGGAATCACGAGAACAACAAATTTAACATACTGTCTTTGCAAAATTAACCATTTTCTTTGCCTTGTGGCCAAAACAAGCTTAAGAAGAAAGTAAGCAAAATATTCACCCCTTGTGGCATTGTTCTTGAAACAGCCGTCATCTGGTCGACGAAGATGATATTCCACATGCCTCTATGCATTCCCTGACGGAGAGTACATCTAGGTGAGTCCCCACATTTTAACTTAGGACGTGCCACAATACTCGCTGTCATGTTCCGACAAGAGTGCCACATTTGCATGAATGGTTGTGCCGCTGCCTCCCTTTATGCATTCATGTAGCATTCGTTTGCATCCTGTACTGGTGAACGCTACTTTTTGTGCACCCTCTGTCCAAGTGTTCCTGTCATAGCATGCATATTTGCTTGTCACGCACATGCAGGCTCACCACATTATGTGCTGTGATGCGGTCTCCCTTTGAAGTGAAACGCTGACATGACTGCCCGGCTTTTCTATATTGGCTTGCCGTCTTTACAGCAGATTGTTGGTACGAAAAATCTGATTGTGGTCTGAAACTGGCCACTTTACATTAGACATTATTCTTTATATACCGTGGGCATTGCTCATTTGGTGTTATTCTGTCGGTAGTGGTGAAATTTCTCGCTGCGCAGTTCAGTGTGCAAGCTATGGTCCCCAAGATTCTGTAGCTTTATTTCATTTCTCCAGTTAAATGCTTAAATTAAAGTTGCAAGATGATAGTACATTTTTTTTTTTTTTTTTCTGGTGTGATGGCGTGTTGTGTTACAAGGTAAGAAAAAGGTAATGTAGCTCAGTGAGCGAACATGAAACATGCACTGTTCTCTAAAGTGCTTCGTCGGAAAAACCTAAATACTCACTGCATGTGTTTGTCTAAGAATACAGCATGGCCTGCAAAAGGAACGAATGCTGCATGCCTTCTCTTGCCTGCATAGTGCAAATCATTTTACTACAATGATATGAAAGCTTCACATTCTACAGTCAGTGCTCTTTACAACTGGTCCTCATGATTTAGCAAAAGGTGCCCGATGTATTCATACAGGCCGTATCAAAAACAGGTGTCAAGGGTGTTTAAAGAAGAGCATGCTTTTTTTTATATCAGTTTACATCGTATTTACATTAATCACATTATATTTACTCCTAACTAAGGAACACTGAAACTCTAATAAAGGATATTGCTGCAACTTTTCGATGCATTTAGGCTGGTTTCAAGTAACGAGCTACAAGTTAGGATTTCAGGCTGACATCTCAACCTTTTTCTTCTAACAATTCTCTCGTGTCATTTCATAACTACCGTTCATAAACTGATCTGTCACAAAAGAATTTTCCTTTCAATATAGTGTTGACTGGCACATCCTCCAAGCATATGAAATAATTAGCCTGACCTGAAACTGCCCACACGCTTCAGGAGCATATAGCAAGCCACACAATTTTTCAAATTTCCAGGGGAAATTATATTTCGCACAAATAAGACACAAACACAGCGTACATTTAACCAGCAAACTTATTTTTATCTGGAAGGGAGTGTAATATAGAACTATACAGAGGAGAATGCACAGAACAAGCACTGGCATGTGTCCCATTTTTACTGATGCATCCCACTGTGAACCTGAATCATGTGGCTGCTCTTAATCTTACTGTCTATTGCTAATGCCCCATTTGAATCTTTTGCTGTAAGCATTTATACTTTAGCCCCTAGACTATTGTAACGACTCATGCTCACAATGAAGTACTTTGCCAATAAAACAGGATATCGCTATTTTTTTTTTTTTTTGAAAACCTGTATTTAGCATTATTTATAAAGGGCACAGACTGTATAGAAGGTGTGCACACAGGAAAAGAAGAATGCTAATTGCCAGTACTACTTTTATCTCCTTGCATGCAAAAATAATAATAATAATAATAATAAAAAAGTTTATGGTGCAGCTTAGCATTTCGAGACATATTTTACACCTTTTACAGCATAAGAAGAATGGAGTTCAAAAACAAATATGCTTCGCCTGAAGATCAAGGAGAGTTAAGGTCTCTCAAGAACACCAGTGTATGAAAGTCACCAGCACAGGCCCAGCAATGTGCCCTTGTAGAGTTGAAGTCCCTGTGCCTTTCTGCTAGCGGCAAGCGGGGTAGTCAAAGCAAATCGCTTCGGACGGGAGCGCTTTGTGAGTTCCCTTGTGCTGGTCATTTCAAAAGTGCGTCAGCTGACTGACACTTTCATCCGAACACAGCCAAGCGAAGCTGCCGAACCAGCCGAGAGCAGGTGTCGGGAGGGTCCGTTGATGCGCACCGCACTGCAAGAATCGTCTACAGCAGCAGCCTGTGGGCTCGCTAATGCAGCACAACACCTGGAGCATTGCAAATGATGCTTCGATGCCACACTGCCCAAGAAAACGGGACTGTGCTCGGCCTGCATTGAACACACTAGTGTCGTAGGTTGGTTCTTTAGCTTTTCTAAACCAGTGACTCTATTGTTTAAGCTCTTTTTCCCAGCCGCCACCGTCCTCAGAGACGAAATGGTGCACATGAACGTTTTGGCCGTCCATTGTTTAATGTACATGCAACTGCGCGTAAGTGTGCGAGATCAGCATTCCAGATCAATAGGGCTGTTAATTTCCAGTGATTAATTACACGCTTGTAAACGTCGGTCACACATGAGCCACATGTGTGTGTTGTGACCAAGAGTTAGGGTGATTGTGGACCTCAGTTTTATAGCAATCTTATAAGCAATATAAGAACCACGTTCTTTGAACAAGGGTGCCCAGAATGAGAGGTCCGGCTTCAACTTGAACACAAGGGAAGCCACATGTGTCATTCCTCTATGATCTCTAAGCTGAAAGTCACAAGGAAGCTATTAGTTTACTTGCGGCTTTTATGAATGTTTGTGCAGTGTTTATATTTGAGAGGAGCCGAACGATGTGTGTGTGAATTGAACTTTCATCGCAGAACAGATAAGCCGTGTCATCTGAGTAAGCAGATCAGAACCATCTTGTCATACAGCTAAACACCACTGGCACATGCGTGTGCTGTATGTACTGTTACGTAATCGAGGACTTTTAATTTAAGAAAAAAAGAAAGAGAAAGGGTGTGAAATTCTGCATCAGCTTTTATATGCGTCTTCACTAGTGTTGACATCTGTCAAATGCATCATTTTACAGCTATACCACAAATGGAGCATTCACCAGTGTACAAACAGTATGTTGTGCGGGATGTAAATGAGGAGTGCCTGCAGTGTGTTTCATACAAAAAGATTGTACTATTTTTTTGCATTCATTCACTGCCAATGATCAAACCTGTATAGTATGTGTGCTGTCATAACCACTGGACGCAAATCACGAGCAAATGCTATTGCAATGTCACCAGAAACTTCCATGGCAAAGCTCAAAAGCAAACGGGCTGTTGTTGAAGCATGCCAATGAACTCATGAATAGCTCTATAGCTGGGTTATTATCCTAATAGCACTCCTAGCCACATGAAGCTGTGACAGTCCCAGACAGCACTCAGACTGCCTAATTTCCATGAAGAAGCTGTGCATACCTATTTGGTTTAGTCTCTTTATACCATACCTTGCTTTACTCATGTCAAGTACATTACCATGAAATGCTCTGTAAACTGCTAGATGTTTTTCGAATTCTTTTAAAATAAATAGCTAAATGAGAAGGCCACCATACCTAGTTCATGAACTTATGTTGACTGAAAGTGTAGTTCCAACTGATTTCAGTGTTAACTCATTAATGAAAACATTCAGCATAAAAACAAGTTAACAACTCTTGAATGCTATGCTGCATCCACTCAAATAGATAACTATTGGTTGTGGCACACCTTTACCAATCGTAATGGAAAGGGGTTTCAATTAATGATGGTAGCAGCTCCATTGCACTTGCGAAGGAATGCAAAAACTATCGTTTGGCGCATTAAGGTGGTCAAAATTTCTTTGGAGCTTTTTTCAAGGGCCAACAGGAGCGCACCGGACAGCGCAAGAGCCAGTCCCTCAGAGCCCATGCATTTGCTTTTAGGGCTCCAAATACTCTGTTCAAGCTCTGAAATTTGTTATATAATGTCAGCATCAGTCTGCAGTGAATGTACAAAATTACGAAATCAAGAATTTTTCGAAAATGCTGCCGTGTATCAGAAATTCAACTATTCTACGCAATTACCCCCCCCCCCCCTTTAGAAAATATAGTGATAGGAGAAGACCAGATGATTACTAGCTGACATTGAAGTCCTCTGCAGATGTTTGTCTTGCAACTTTGTTTCTTAGAGTAAATATTAAATTAGAGGGTGCAACTCCACTCAGATTTCCCTGAAGATGTCTGAAATGCCTTCACAACAACTGCATTCCAATTCATGTTGATGGCCCATGGCCATGTGTATTGTGCAAATAGTGCCTGAAGGGAATATTAATGGTGTCTTTCCAATCTTGAAGTGTAACTTCAAAGTGTACAGACATTGTCATTTATACGAAGAAGTTGCTCCCTATGAACTGCCCCAGTTGCTTTGATACTGCCTTGATATCATGCAGAACAAGAATGTCTTGTCTTGACTCTTGTCCCAATCAAATGCTTGTAAGTTATTTTGATTGTCCATTTCATGGTGTATCAAGGTGTGTTCATTTCATTTTTCAATAACCCATAAAGACTGTAGTAATTTTCAAACGTTCTGTACATGCAGATTTTTGCACCCAGCAGTTAGTTTTCTTTTATATATGTGGTGTTTAATGTTTGTATCACTGCTGGCAGCTTTGTTTACTTTTGTACACGGAGTGCCATGTTTTATGTTCTTTTTTTTTAATTGCAGATTTACATCTCTAGGGTCTCATCTCCTAGAATAGTGCTTTCCTCGAAAGTTTTGTGTATGTGCAAAGCATAGTATCTGGTTGAACAAAGTTGTACTAAACAGCACTGAAAAATTTGCCTAATGAGACAGTTCGCATATCTAGCAACCCTTTACAATAGTTATGTGTAGTCAGAATAGTGCGCGCTGTTTTCTGAGCTACGCACCAGCTAAGTGTACGTATTTTTATTTTCTTAGCACTTGAAGTTGACAAAGTACCTTTTGTGTATGAGGCAGTGTTGTCAAGTGACAAAAGGGTAGCTGTTACAAAACTAATATGAGTATAAAATGGTGTCATCAAGTGACAAAAAGGCACCCCTTACAAAAAGTAATGGTGGCCCATAAAAATTGTGCACCTTTCTTTAAGTAGTACATAGCAGCTTGATGTACACAGTGAAGTATACAGTGAAAAGTGCAATGTCACAATGTACAGTGAAATATCATTGCTATGATCCCGCTGAATATGTTTTTCAGGGTAGTTCATTTTTTCTACCCTGCCAGCACCCCATAGACACAGCGCATTTTTGTATGGTTGGTATGATTTCCGCATTATACATTCTCTTTTCCTGCCCCCATGAAGATTGTATCGAGATTTCATTGTAGCCTATTCAAGATGTCTGATTTACATGTCTATGGCCCTAAGTTTGGAAAGGACTATTAAACAGATAGTGCAAGAATCTGTACTTTAGTGCTGTAAATGTTAATTCTTTTTTTACTTAACTGTTTTGTTTTGCAGTAAATTTGTCTTCACACCCAATGTGCTACAAAGTGAAATGCTGTTTTCATACAAGGCCCAGTGGAGTACCAAACATCAAAGTGCTCACACAATGTGAAAGGAGTTGTTTGCTCACTCCTTGCGAGAGTACAGCAAGAATGTGGTGAAGTACTTGTGCAAATATTTTTTTATGACTACAGTAGGAATTCTTGTTTGTGTGAAGTCCTTTTGTTCTTTTTGTTGTCTTAGGACTCTGACCTGAAAGTGCTGAACTTCTTTCCAGGCCAGTCTGTGCAGTATTTTAGCGTTTTAGACTATGTATACCATTGACTGTGAATGCTTCTTGTAATACCGGTGACATAGATGTTTGCAGCTTGCCAACTCTTCATACAGGAAATTGTCATTCACCATGTAAATTAAGAAAAAAAAGGAAAAAACTTCATCACTGTGTTAGGTTGTTTCGCTTTTCAGTATCTGCCTGCCACTTTTCACACAGCAATCTGTGGCAATTCCGTCCACGTGGGAAGGTGTTGTGCATGCTTCTCAGCGTTGTTAGTGTTGATCAATTCTACAAACCCTTTATACAATGATATTTTTATATTTACTGTTTACGTTTTATGCACAAATTCACTCGCTACATCACCTGTACAGCACTTCAGTCTGACCTGGCTTTCACCGTCACTGTGCCCTTGAATAAAGAATTTTTTTTACAATACTTTCTTGCCTTTGTGATTCCTTTAGACAGAGGCAAAAATGAAGGACTAAATCATAAGGCTAAGAAACTGTTCAATGCTTCCAAATAATTAGCCAAATATCAGTCCTTCATAAATACTAGGAATATTTTTTAAGTATTTATTTCAATAACTTGTGCATTACCTGTGATCACTGATCAGTAATAGATGATGTCCACATGGACAGTGATAATGAATCACTGTGATCTCCAGGGAACAGCTGCATGCAACCAAGTCATAAAGTGGAGCAAATGTAAAAAAAATTTATCCTGGCAGGCAGAGCAACCAAGAAACATGAAAAGTTATATTGCAGAGCATGCTAAATTGCTCATGGAGTTGAGCTTTTGCAGCTAAATTGCCATCGCATAATCCAATAAGAAATCCCAAGTGCACAAATGAGCTAAATATTTTCTGCTTATGCTCCGAGCAGCACTGCCTTAAGTTTAATCTACCAACAAACTGGAGTAGGATGTGAGGAGTGCTTTTATTAGTGCAGAAAGTGAGTGCTTAACATTCAAAAGCTGCTGAAATTTCCATTATAGTAAGAGTTATTAATTTGCTATTGAAAACTGCTAATTTTTGCACAACCCTACTTAAGTCAACTTACAGTTATTGAGCACACTTGAATTTCAAAACCTTATTGCAATAAGTGAAGGTTGCTTGTTGAGTATATTATTCAGTGAAACAAAGCTTCGTCAGATTTCTTTTTTATTTTGCTTTCCTGAAGTGAGTTCAAGGTATGCAGGGCCCACGTGGTGGTGGTGGTGCGTGAGAATACTTCAAAGCGCAGAACGATTCCCAGTATCATGGTGTACCTTTGCCGAAAACTAGGAACAGATGCCGGCTCTGCGGAAAAGAAGCACAGAAGAGCCCACGCAGGCCAGCGGGGGCGCTGTCGGGGGACAGTGCAGCCTCCGCGCTGGCAACAAAAGAGAGGAGGAAATAAAGAGTTGAACGGGAAGCGAGCCGTGTAGAGAGAGCGAAGCGACGCACGACGCCCGGCTTCAGTCACAGCGTGACATCAGTACGCGTCCCTTGCTGCCGCCCCGCCAGATGCGACCGAAGGATGCCTTTGTGTGCAACCGAATTCGGGTTACAATTATGGTTCTCGAAGCGTGCAGGGTTTCAACAACGAAGGTCGTCAAAATGAAAAGACGATGTCAGGCCGAGATGAAAAATGACATGTCGTTAGTGGACAGGGTCGGTAAATATTCTCGCGGCTGTGTGGCGGGTTCTGGAAAGAGACGTGGTGCGCGGGTTCCTAGGATAGCTCGAGCAGAGCCTGCGGCGCCGGCGGTCACCTGGGCTAAGACACAGGCGACAACGTAGGAGAGAGAGGGAAATGACGTGTGTTGCACACTGAACCTATCCCCTCGGGTGTTGTAGATTGTGACGTATGTTTGACCAATGCCGTGTGTGTTATAAAAGTGTTTGTGCGATTGGTTTGCCTGATGTCAACCCCCAAGTATGATTGGCTTGTTGGAGGACTCTTTGTCGAACCGAGGGTTGAAGTGACGACACCTCGGATGTGAGCGGGAGAGCGGAGGTTCGGGCTTGGACCCGGGCAGACGCCTAAGTGTGCAATAAAGCTTCTCTTTACCGGGCAACGGCTCTTCCTTCGCGCTACCATCGAGTACTCGAGCCATCGAGGGGCGCCGATTCGAACCTTCAAACACCTTCCCTCCTCAGCTAGTGTTGAAGCTAGTGGAGTTTAAGGGAAAGGAAATCAACTCCTGAGCTTTGCACTCCCTCCCTAAATGCAGGTTCACCCAAATGCAAAGCAGTGAAGGTTGTAATGAGGTTTATCACTTTGCTTAAGCTTCTGTGACGTGGCACAGCAAAGCATGAACACAACTGCTGTTGCGCTACTGGAGTTGTGCCTTGACAGATATGAGCTGCATAGCAACACTGCTATTGTAAGAAACACCGTCCAATGACCATATTTCAAGTTGTGTGTAGTATATGATTGCTTCTGCAATAGCATTATCTTAATAGGAGAAGTATCAAGGTACATTTGTACAACTTTTGCACACAGCAAGTTCCAAGGGTAGAAAATAGTGGCATTAGGTAACAAAACCTTTCCCTGCACTTGCCAATCGTAGAGAAGGTTAGTATGCATACCTATGCCAAGCTATAACAGCATTTCTCTGTACGTACTAGCAAGCAGTAAAATGACAGTGTAATTATTCAAGGACCAATTATGTTATGCACTGACAATTTGTGGGTCCATAGATTACAGCTTATGCTGGGAAGTGTGCCCAAGAGTTCACTTTTAAAAGGGAACAAAGAGTATATGGGTACTTATTGCAACAGAATAATTCCACGAGGGCCTGCAGGCTATTTTTCCAATGCACAGACACCAGCCGTGTGTTTCAGAAGTCATGCCTTCACCTCAGTTAACTGAAAATGTTCCAGTTCTATGAGCTCCATTACTTCAGCAGTCAAACCTCCGGCAAAATTCTGCCTAAGCACACTAGATGGGCCCCTTAAGAGGCCAAGTTTTTGTTGTAAAGGCAGCGGTGCATACTGACAATACGAGGGTATGGGTAGGACGCTCAGTCAGAGCAGCTGTACTTTCACCGGGAGGGGGGGGGGGCAAAATGTAAAATGAAACCATGTGCAAGATTTAGGTGGACATTAAGAACCCTGGTTGTTCAAAATTCAGAGTCCAGCAAGCCTCTATTCTAATACGGTTTTGACTACTGAAAGCCCTAGAATTCAATTTTATGCTTCAATTCATAATGCACACTTCCATTATCACAGATATTCAAAAGCAGACTTCATGCAGAGCCTAAGCATTAATTTTTCCTTACCATCCAGGTTTGAGGCAGCTTGTCTAAGAGCTTCCTCAGACCTGGATTACATTTTGCGTTCAAACAAGTGCACAAAAGTGATAATTTCTGCTTTTAAAGGCCCCCCGACGTCCTTGCTCTAGTTGTGGTATGACATGCCGCCCCACGAACTGGCCATCGTATAAGGTTTCAGTGGATTCCAGGGCTTACATCTTGCCAATGTGGAGGGAAAACTGGCCATCGTATAAGGTTTCAGTGGATTCCGGGGCTTACATCTTGCCAATGTGGAGGGAAAGCTGCCATCGTATAAGGTTTCAGTGGATTCCGGGGCTTACATCTTGCCAATGTGGAGGGAAAACTGGCCATTTAAGGTTTCAGTGGATTCAGGGGCTGACATCTTGCCAATGTGGAGGGAAAACTGGCCATCGTATAAGGTTTCAGTGGATTCCGGGGCTTACATCTTGCCAATGTGGAGGGAAAACTGGTCCGTGGTATAAGGTTTCAGTGGATTCCGGGGCTTACATCTTGCCAATGTGGAGGGAAAACTGGCCATCGTATAAGGTTTCAGTGGATTCCGGGGCTTACATCTTGCCAATGTGGAGGGAAAACTGGCCGTGGTATAAGGTTTCAGTGGATTCCGGGGCTTACATCTTGCCAATGTGGAGGGAAAGCTGGCCATCGTATAAGGTTTCAGTGGATTCCGGGGCTTACATCTTGCCACTGTGGAGGGAAAGCTGGCCATCGTGTAAGGTTTCAGTGGATTCCAGGGCTTACATCCTGCCAATGCGGAGGGAGAGCAAGCCCCTGTTAACATTTTCAGTGCCAATTCAGTGATAACTCGTGCAACCAGTCTCACAATCTCCACTTGTTTTGCCTCTTCAAATCCCTCTGTCGTCCGCGAGACAACCTCCGTAAACAAAAATGTGGGTATGCCCCGTCATCTGTAGAGAAGTCATAAACAAGCGTAAGCTTGCAGTAATGTTTCAGACGATAGATAAAGCGCATGTTTCGATCTGCATTAGTTCGAGTCTCTTTGCCAGCATCTTGGCCGCGCAGCCACGGCGAATCAGCGTCCCACAAGCCTGCGCTATTTCAATGGCGAAGAAAATTCAGTAGTTGGAAAACAATGCTAGAAATGCTTTCTGAACTGTTTGGCACCATGATTAGTGGCTAATTATTTTGTTAACTGTTATTTTTCCTGTAATAATGTAAAAACTTTGACAATATAATCCTCGGTAAACATGTTTACGTGCCCTGAAAGGCATCCTATGGCATTGCAAGCACAAAATGTGCACATAACAGGAAAGAGAATAACCCCAGCAGGGATTGCGAAGCTGTGGAGAAAGAAAGAAAAAATAAGCTGTAGTAGAAGGGTAAATGTGACGCCAGTGTTCATCCCATTTTTGCAACCAGAACTGCAGTATGTTGAGCTTCATCACGACATCGTCATTGCGACCTTCACAAACTTCCAGGCATGAATATAAGAATGCCACACACCATGAAAGGGGGCAATGCTGTCTGATCCATGCTGAAAGTATGGATCAGACATGAAGATTACCGTTTTATCGAAATCCTGTCAACTGCGTAGAGATGCAGGGTCTGTACTGTAAAAGATGCAAATATTCCTGAGACGATAGAACACCTTCCATGCATGTGTCCTTAGTATGCCATACAGAGACAATAGCTGACAGACATTTTGTCAGTGTTTGTCCATCAACCACTGACTCAAGACGTTGTGCCACTGCGACGTTCGCCTGATCCAAGTCATCAGCCTGACAGCCTCAAGGCTGATGAATGGTTAAAAGTACTCTACGGGAAGCGCTCTGCTGTCGAGGCTTACCAATTCAGAGACATGTCGGTTACTGTAATGAGTAAACAACAAAAAGCCAGGAATCATTAAAAAAGAGTTGTTTATTCAAAATATTAATCAGCTCAGCTGAACATGTCATCGTAGTCCGGTGGCGGTGGGAGGTGGTCCGGATTCGGGCTGTAGAATAAAACGAGGAATGGACAATCACAGACGTGGGGAGTGGTGCCGTCAGAAACAGTGCACTTTTCATCATTGTTATTTTTTATAGTTATACTACTTTCACAGTTCCCATTTTATTAAACAGTCATTATGGTCAAAAAGGTGCAAGTTAATGCAATTCTTGAAGTGTTCAGAATATTTCCAGGGGCTTGGAAGCATCTTCACTTGTTTTGATGAACCACCTGCCTAACATTTACCTAAAACAATGACCACACATTGCCAACTGCATAGCAAGTCTCACCGCACTTTATACAATTGGCATCAATGTTTTAATCACTAGTGTCCATGGCACTAAACAACAGTCAGCTATCACAACAAGCAATAGCTAACTGCTCAATGCACAAAATCTGGCCAACATAAATTTAGTTGAAGTAAGCTGTACCTGGTACAGTTTATGGAAGCCTAAACAGAATTTCACAGTTTAAAATCTACTCTACTTTCATAAAACACATAGTGCTATACTGCAGCTTGAAAACGAGAGAGAGAGGGAGAGGGGGGGGGAGGGTAAGGAAGAAAAGGAAACCTAGAATTGAGACTGCCTAATGGGCTAACAAACAAATATGTAACGACTAAAGAAAAATTCTCACCCAGCAAACCGGGAACTGGGTGCACCCGGTGCGTCAGGTCGTGGGGGCCCAAAGGGGTCAAACCTGGCACCAGGAGGGATGGATCCCCTGTAAAGAAAGCGGGAGAGAAGCACAGTGTTGGTGCTGCATCTACTGACACATTGTAGAAGAAACTGTACACTCTCCACAATTGGGAGCAAAATAAATGAAAACTATTGAATACTCCTTATCATGGCAAGTGTGTGGTTCCTTCTATACAGCACTCGCTCCTTGTTAGACAATATTTCATCAAACTCTTGACTACCTACTGACACAACATTGACTTGTCTATGCAAAGCATAGGGAAAACATCGAGTTAACCTGGAATTATTGGCGTGCCCCTCTTGTAAAGGTTCAGCAGTTCTATGGCAAGAAATGACTTAAGTCTCCAAGAAAACTGGCCAACTGAGCTGCACAATTCCTTTCCAGTTGAAATCATCCACAATAGGTGCATGTTCCAATGCAGCCTTGTTAGTGATGTCGAATGTGAGGCATTGCAAGCCTACCAGAACTTTATTTTGTCAGTCTCATACACGTCACAGTTACAGGTTTTAAGTACTGGGACATGTTACTGCCTGCAAGTGGATGCCAATTTTCCCTTTCTTAATCATTACTACACCTTGTGGAATTCAGCACAGCCATAAACACACACACACCAAAACAGCCTGGTGCGTGTGTACGCATATTACAGACGCTTGAATTTGTGGCGAACACAGCGTGGCACCAAAGTGGGTTTGGGAAATGAAAGGTTGGGCTACGGGGTTGTTGTGCATAACAGTACAACAGCGAGTCTTCATGAACGAGCACAGAACTGAAGACCCCAGTCTAGCACAAACACCAACTTTCCACCAGAAATCTTTACCGAAAACAAAAGAAATATTGCCATTTGTCTGCATTTCACAACAAGCACTATTGATTGTGGTAAATGTTTCCAGTTGAACATCAGTACTGAATCCCACCTCTTCATCAGTTCTGTTAGCCTCAAAAAAGTTGTGTAGTTACACTTTGAACCTCTGGCCAAGGCACCCAATTAACTGAAAATCTCAAAGTGTTGCTAGTTTGGTTGTGTGCATTATTTCCTGCGAGACAATTAAGAGATATATTTTGCAATTGTAAAGTTAACTTTTCCTGTAAAGCAGCCTGTCTCGTAAACAGCATGTACAAGCACAGCTTGCTTTTATTATGACGCAGACATGTAGACACTGCTCTAATGGGAAAACCACCTGCAATCGGCAAGCTACTGCACCTTCTGCTAGCGCTTAGTTTTCATTTGAACTGTTCCTGGTGTTGCAATTGGGAAAGTGGTAAGTGCAGCACGAAAGTGCATTTGTGAATTACGAAAAGGATCTACTAACACAGGGAGGCTGCTACTCTTTCACCTGGGAATGCCGGGGATGCCAACGCCAGGGTCTGAGTGGTGCGGCCGGGGCAGCTGTCGGGGGTCCATCAGCATGCCACCACCCGGCGGACCCTGGTAGAAGGGGTTCAAATCCCGCTGGCCCAACCGTGGACCCTCCTGCAGTGGGGACCTGACACACAACACGCGTGATTCAAACTCTTCGTTTCTCCTCGTCTCTGCCATACTTATGTGCATTATCATTATGCATGCAACGTTGGTAAACGATCTGTTAGCTCCCTAGCCAAATAAACACATAGTGTGACAACTGAATGACTATGAAAAAAATAAACAGAAAATGCAAGGCCATAAATTTTCTAGGTAACTGTCTACCTACTACAATCCACAGCTAGCATTAACTAAACCATGATGCTCAACCTTCTTAGCTTAGTTAACAGGTGTCTGTACCAAAAGACACTATAGTTAAGTATAGAATAAGTTAACATAATGCAGACATTTCAGCAGATTCTAAGTCAGCGCAGTATCCTCTTATTCACTTAAATAGCTCCGAGATCAAGAAAGAAAAGTTACCACCTGAACACCACTGGCAATAAAGGTGACCATGTTAACGTACGTAAACCTCGTGTGGTAGAATAATAAAGTTGCATACAACCTCAAAATATCCACATTATCTTCAAAGTTAACTTAGTACAGACACACTGATAACAATGGTAGAAAAAAGAGCAATCAAGTCTGCACAAGAGAAATGTAAGCAATATGTCTGAAACAGGTTAGCAAATTGTCTCTACTGTTGATGTTTTAATGGTCGGTTGCCACACGATCTAGCTACAAATGCACTCTGTAGCATTTAAGTAGACCTTTGATCAAAACCAGATGGCTAGTATGATAACGTGAAATAAACATGATGACCAACTAAGTGTGCTCCCTTACTTTTGTAGTTTGCTTTGGATAGTATACAATTTTCAGATCGTGCATTTCGCCTCCTACTTCCCTTGAAGTTCATATCAATGACATCTCAATGCGTCTGCTTTACTGTGATCAATACTGACGCAGATCTTGCATTTCTGATGGTACTTCATAATGAAATATAACATGGCCCACCAAATTTTAAACTAACTTACTTATAATGTCAATGTCTGATGCAACAAATAGACAGCATTGGAACATCAAAACATAGTTTGGCATACCCACTCAAGTGAATGATCGACTGAAGACTTTCTTAAAGGGGCACTGACACCAAAATTTTGCTGCTAAGATAGTCTGCGGGATCGATTTTTGTGGACATACAGATGTCATCTACCAAATCTCAATGGCGAACACAGCTCCGAAGGTAATTTAAATGAATATTTAAGTTCGCATGCGCAATCGAGCGCTAGACGCCGTACATCGCGGCATCGACAACAGCAAAGGTGACCTGAAGGGGACCCCCAACTTCCGCGACGTCACCACGGTAGCCGAGCTCCGACAGTGCAGCTAGCAATGATGACGTCACAGCCGCCATTGCTTATTCGCTGCGGCTGCATTAGTAGACTGCCGGCGACGCCAGACCTCAAGAAAATAGTTGCCACCCAACAACGCTGACAGCAACAGCGACAACAACGCGCAGGACGTGCGACAGGCGAAAGAAAACGAGCACCCGGCAGTTGTCGTGCGGAAGTGCGTCACAGTTATGTGTGCTCACGTGGTCGAACTCGTTTACTCCATTGTGGCGAGCACTAGATGGCGCCACTTACACAGGGCGCCTTGTCGTTTTTTGAGCTCTCCCAAACCAAAACTGAAACTAGTGGGTAATAAACTGGCCGTAATAATTATCTGACGCGCGCTGGAGCAAATGATGTGCCGTGTTATGGCTAACCGGTCCCCAGCTACGTATTGCAGCGAAAAACAGCAGACGAAAATTTTCGTGTCAGTGCCCCTTTAACACCCTCTTCACAGGCTTGACGTGAACACAATATCGAGTGAACAGGGTTCGGGAACAGTCATTAGAATTCAATGGGAGTGCACACTGAGCTTTACTACATGCAAGCACAAGAAGAGCATGCTGGTTGATGCCAAGTACAAATGAAAAAATGAGTGGGGATCAGTATCAGCGCCCACTGTGTGTGAATGCGCGCCCTGCAGGACCTTTAAAGGCTCTTCATCCATCATCCGTACACCAGTATCAACATGGACAACTGCCGGAAAGTATGCACAAGAGCAAGTACATTTAATGTGAGTGGGTGCTGGTGAATGGAAGACGACAAGTCTACGAGCGTGGGTGAGTGCTAGTGAGCCCGAACGAGAATAAGTGTCAAGTACTGACGAGGGCAAGCACAAGCACGGGTGAGTGAATGTTAGGAAAATATTGGCGAGTGATATGAGTGTGTATCTACCTTACCTGAAGGACGTGACAAAGCATTCAACATGTGGAGAAAACCTTGTTCAATGCTAAATATACGAAGGAATGAGGCGTGGAGCTCACCACTCAATGCCAGGCTGCCTGCTGGGGATGTGCAAGGGATTGTTCTCCTCGGACCACATGCGCGATGCCTCACGTGATGCTGCAACCTGGGTGCTACTGTCCATCGCCCCCAGCACAGTGACCAGATCCGCGTTCAGCTTCGAGATCAAGTCGTCCACATTCTTGTAGGTCCTGTCCCAAAAATGGAGAAGTTTGTCGCTATACATGCTGCTTGCTTCAACTGCGCAGCACAGCCCATACCAATGGGCGAAACAGAAGGGAACCAATTGGACATTTCCCCGTCTTCATCAAGCCCTACACGTGCACATGGACCTTAAAAAGAAAAAATTGGCCGCGTATCTCCGTGCTTCGCTGCAAATGCCGTCGAAAGACGATAGCCTTCTACCGGCCGTACTACATGAGTCCCGTTTCGCGTGTTTCTATTCCCCCGAGGAGTTGCGCAAGCGAGAGGGAAAACGAAGAGACGCGAGGAGAGAAAGAGACCGGCCGGAGCGGCGGGCGGCCGTTCCCTGCCTTCCGTTCGGCACGAGCGCGAGGTAAGGGCGCCATCTGGCCATGCTTTCGGGAAACGCAAGAAGCTTGCCTAGTACAGAAAACGTCCGCTTTTGCGCATCCTAACAAGCACTAGGGTCTTTAGAATTACGCATCTATGTATTTTCTACTAAAGGAACGCACCGTCTAATACTTACGTATTGATGTTGCGCCTCAGATATGCGTAATATTTGCTTTTTGGCCGACTGTGTTCAGAAGTATGAAGGTAGCCACCAGTTCACGCTGGGTGGTCGTTGAGGAAGGGGTTCACATTTCGCAGCAGGACACACACACACACACACACACACACACACACACACACACACAGACAGACCAAAATTTCTGCGTTGAAGTATCCCAAGAAAGACTATCGTCTTTAAAAATAATCGCTGAGGTTTTACATGCCAAAACCACAATATGATTACAAGGCACACTCCTTAGAAAAGGGGGGGGGGGGGGGCTCCGGCATAATTTTGACCACCTGGGTTTTTCAATGTGCGCTTAAATCTAGGTACATGGACCTCCAGCATTTCGGCACCATCAAAATGGGACTGCAGCAGCTAGGAATAAGCCTCCATCGTCCTGAAACTTTTAATGGTCACCGAAAAGAAAAATCTTTCCTTCAGTACATGGGTTCACAAAGCGGGCTCCACAGGCCCCACACCTTCGGGTTTCATCAGCCACTGGTGTATTTTCTCTGATTCGATATTTACTAGATATATTCTTCCACAAGTAACGAACGTCAAAAAGCAGTTTCACTGCAATACTGGGCCACTATGCCATGAAACCACCCTTTCGCGGGAAGAAAAGTAACACTGACGTTAAGCCACACTCCGTGGTAAAAAGGTGCATTAAAGATATACCTGCATCCCAAGTGAACAAATTTTAGTCTTGCAGTGGCTGCACAGGTTCAGTATAATAGGTTCTAAAACATAGCATATTTTAGCGGCACCCTCCTGCTATTGATGAATGTCTCGTGGAACACAACCATTAAGTGCTGCTTTGGTGTAATACCATATTTACCACACTGACAACATGCCTTAACTCCATCAAATAAAGGAAGGACAACACACGTAGTGCCAACAATTCCGAAAAGCAGGTCATGTTGCAACAACACTGAAAAAAAATGCTCACGTATACACATGTTCCTTGACACCACACTGCTTGCATAATTATGATGGTAGCAAAGAGACAGCGATATGAAAGAAACCCTTTTTGTCACAGCAGCAAAGGAGCAATGCATCAGCACACCCTCGTTACAGTTAATGCAGGCAGAAATCAAATTTCTGTAAGATGGCACGCACTGACATGCTGCAAGTGTGTCCTTGCTTACGAAGGCATTCATTATAATCTGGTATCCTCTCGAACAGAAGCTGATGCAATGCCTAGTGTGGAGAAGGTAACAGCGCAGTGAGAGCAAGGCCACCTCATCTACCAGAGTACCACGAGGCTCCAGAGTGCAGGCAAAAGAGCCTGGTACAATGCCATACTTAACACACTGACAAAGTTTATCGAATAAAGAAAGTACATACCGAGTGTTTCAAGAAATGTGTTCAAAGATATTGCAGATATAGAAAGGCAGATATATGCACACTCTTTGCAGAATGGCTTTGTTCATAGTGGCTCACTGTAAAATCAGAAGTGAGAACTCGAATGGTAATTTACAAAATTAGACTAACTTTTGAGGCAGAACAGGTAGGCATTAAAAGCTAATTGAACAATGGAACCTACTTACACAGGGGATTTGTATTCCTTGTAATATTTGCAAAAAGGGCTACGCAACTACTTTATACAAATCAGCAAAATCCAGTAATTTCACTCAGGAAACCGAAACAGAGTGCTCAAAAAGCGCAATTGTCGCTCTGTACTGGAGTGTTTAGTGCGACATATTTGATCATTTTGCATTGTCGAGCACGAATGAGAGGGCATTGCTATCAAGTGGCAATGTTTCTCGCTTAGTGCCTGCCAGAATACTTGACAGCAACGCACGTTCGTACTCACTCGGCAATGCAAGGGGATCAAATGTGTCACACAGGGCACTACCAACGGTAGCGGCATGTGTACTCTTTGACAATGCTGTTTCAGTTTCCAGAGTGAAATCATCTGGATTTCATAAATCTGTATAAAGCAGCAGCATCATCTTTTCCCCGGGCAAGTAACATCCATTGTTCAATTAAGTTTGGATGTTTAACTGATTGTGGTTTAAAGGTTACATAGTCTAACTTTCTTAATTACTGTTAGAACTTTCACTCCTGCTCACATTACAGTGCGTGCTGCCATAAATAACACAATTCCACAAAATGGGTACGAATATCTGCTTTTCTGTATTTATGAGATTTCTGGACACATTTCCTGAAACACTTTGCACACACAGTGAAAACAATCTTACATCAAATTCATCGTATTGCACATACTTGCGCAGCTCTTGGAAGTTGTCGCTTATGAACTTGTTCAGGGTGACATTGGTTGATGCTGTCCTTTCCTTGCTGACATTCTGTTAAAGAATGAAGACAAAGTAAAATGTTTCTAGCCCAAGAAAACAGCAAATTGCAAGCAAGACTACAAGCAATGTGCGTTTCAGTTCACAATTCATTTGCACAAGCTGTGCTTTAGTTTACAGCAACTATTTCTAATGCTCCATCCCACTTTCAGATAACCTAAGTGTGACTTTTAAAATCCCACACTGCTGAAGTTCACACATGATGGTGCTGTTGCACATTTTAGTGTCTTCAAATATCTTACAATCTTCAAGCAGCTCTCAAAGTTGCACTGCTTGTAACGTTCAGAGGATGTAAACAAGCTTACTTTAGAGCAAACATAGCCATGGATTTGCACAGAAAGGCCACCTCTACGTTCGCAAACCTCGGATCCATAGCATTTAGCTGCGGCCAAACGACTACTGCTTTCTCTTTTTCTTTTGCAGCAAGCAAAAGCCAACAAGCGAGAACAGCTCTATAATCTCGGGTACCATGTTTTCTTGATTTGTTTTTTGCAAGTTCCGTGCAATGGCACTGCACGCATTTGTATTCCGCACAAATTCTTGTTATTTAACATTACTGATTGATTTGTGGGGTTTTACGTCCCAAAACCATTAAATGATGAGAGACACCCATAGTGGAGGGCTCCGGAAAATTCAACTAACTGGGGTAATTTAATGTGCACTGACATCGCACAGTACATGAGCCTCAACATTACGCCTCCTTCAAAGTGCAGCTGCCGTGACTGGGATTTGATCCTGCGACCTTCAGATCCGCAGCCCAGTGCCAAAGCCACTAGACCTACTTAGCATTATTTCTTCGAACTACACAGTTATTTTCTTGTCGATGTGTAGCAAATGAAGTGAACATTCATCACCAGTAAAAAGAAAAGCATTTCTAACCAAGATTTCTTAATGAAATATAAAAACTGAATCCCCCACTGAGCCTCGAACCCAGGTCTTTAGAGTGGGAAGTGGACATCCTGCCACTGCGCCACTGTGTCGTACAAGCTAACGATTGCAGTGCCACGAGTGGTTTCACCGTATTTTTGCTTAAGTGTAGATACATTAATAATGCAGCCGTTCCGAGCATTCCCTAGCTCTCGATCACTCTAATTGAACCATCACGAAAAGTAGCAGTTGGTGGGAGCTAGGGGGTACCATAGCTGTGGTATATAGTGTGGTGTCATAGTAAACAGGTTTCTTTGTGGCTCTTGACAGTGGCATCTGCTCACAATAGTTAAAAAAAAAAGAGCCAGGCCTGAGCTGAACCGCAGGGCAGTGGCAGCGTAAGCTGGAGAAGCGATCTTCTCAGAGGCCAATGGTATTTCAACAGTTCATGCTGACTTAATATCTGCCTTTAGTGGGCCTTTAATTACAGTACAATTGTGATGCAATATTTACTGGAGGCCAGAAAGAGATTTTTCTGACACCGGCTCAAGTACATATTGATTAAGTAGTCATACAGGGCTATGTTTCTTGACAGAATATTGCATTTGCCAAATCTCCACAGAGTCTGAGCAAAAATTGCCAATTCATTCTGCTTGTTCGCGAGCGATCACCCCAATCGACGGGTTCCTTGGACACACACAACACATATTTGCTTGAGTGCATGTTCACTTACCAGCACATTCACCAGCAAAAAGACTCCCGAGGGAATCACTTTGAGCACGAAGCGCTCGGAACCCTCTACAGAGGCATAGCGCAGTGTATACAGGGACTGGTTGTCGTTCCAGCCATCAGGCAGCAGCTCTGTGCTGTCAGAGTTCTGCGCCCACTGTAACAGCGTAGAATAAAAAAGGATAAAAGAAACCGCTGGGTTTAGTGCGCTAAAAGAAAGCAAAATTTGAATGAAATGTTCAGCAAATCACTGCCAAAGTGTAGCACAAATGCCGTGGAATGTTTTCAAACAACTGAAACTTTGGTCACAAACAGGATACAGTAGGGGCCATGCTTTTACCCACAGCATTCTCTATGTTCTGTGTTCTCGCGTGGCACTCTACCTCTAGAATATGCACAGAATGATTACAATTGATGGAGGGACAGTGCAAACCTCAAGCAGAGATCTGAAATTCACTTGTGTGTCAGGAGAGCAAGAGCTGCTGACAAACTTGCTTAAACACCGTATTCAGAAAATTTCAGCAGTTCAGGATAACACACCGACTCACTACTAAGTAGCCGGTGCCAACATCTATTCGTTTGTTAATGACTCCACAGTAATATGCGCTTCTGATTGTTTGTCACATGGAGCACTTTCAATCGCTGGGATCAAATTTTTTGGTCGAGGTTAGACCACTTGGGGAAGTTACATGAAAGAGCAGATCGTGGTCAAGAAATTTGAACCAGGCTGTGCTCAATCGTGCCCTGGATGAAATGCCAGCAGGGTTCTAACTGGCGTAGTTTAAATATGTTGCCAGACTGCCTGCCAAATCTAGCGGTTGAAAACACCATTGAATGCAGCAGGCACATTGTGGTGTGGCCGTTTTAGTGGTTTTAGTGTCCATGGTACGTTTGCCTGTGTCACTAAAGTTAACATAGATTGCCACTTCGTGATGCGCCTTTGGTGCTCTCACTATTTCGCTCGTGTCACTACTACCAGGGACAGGAGCATCAGTGACGTGCCCTTCGTACCACATAGGTGCACCACGAAGCGGTGTATTACCTGGCCCCCCAGTGACATGGGCAAACCACGGACACTAAAACGGCCACAATGTAGCTCCGCTAAATTTGGCATGCAGTCTGGTAACAGATTTAAACTATGCCAGTCGGATGGATGCATGGATGTTATAAACGGCCCCTTTTATAACGGGGCGGTGGCCCACGGGCCACCAAGCTCTACCATTATTTTTTTTACATTTACAAGTGCTTGTTTTCCCGAATGACATATATTTACCCAACTAATCTTTCTCCGCACCTACCAATTTTAGCTAATAGCGTTCCGCTGTGGGGTAACAACCTTATTCGAATTATCTTGTGTTTCTATTTGCTCCATATCTTTCTGCCATCAATACTCCTTTTACTTATCTCTATTGCCGACAGTTCAGCTTTCCCGTGCTATCCCTGAATCCCATGGCCTCCTGCAGGGTAATATCCATTCATACACCTGAGTGGATATCTGTACAATCAGTCAAAACATGGCCTGTCATTTCCCTAGCTTTTCCACAGCACGTACATGTATCCCTTTATGGGAGATGCATGTACCTTGCTTCAAACAGCAAAGCTTTAAACCTGACCTTGCTTCAAACAGTAAAGCGCTTCCCCTTGAGATATCAAAATTTTTCTCTCAATTTTACCGTTCCCTTTTCCGTAGTTGCTCTATGCCAGTTTATTTTCCACTGCTACTATCCACTCAGACTTCTCTGCTGCTCAGACCATGCTCTTAATGTTCTTTATTGGCCCATCCATTTCATTACTGGCTGTATACTTACTGGTAAGCCTCCTAGTTCTCTTCCTCCATTGTGAGCCAACGTCCTTCCTATAGTATACAAATATCTGAATACTTTCGCTGCCCATGTACTTCCTTTCATATTTCTAATTTTACTCTGAGCTTCCCTTCGCTCAAAGTCAGACCACCCCAAATCCCCTTTAACAGCCTCATCTGCGGTCTTCCCATGGCCGCCAATGCAGGACGTCCAACCGTCCTTTGATTCGCGTCCAGTCCTGATTGTACTTCTGACCTCATGCACAGTTTCCGAATGTAAGTCCTGGCACCATCACACCTTTCCCTAAACCGCGGATTACCTCGCACCTGTTGTAACCCCACAGTGCTCTATGCTTTATTACTGCAGAATTCCTCTTTCCTTTAGCTGTCATAGCTTTTTTTCCTGTACTGCTGTGTATCTATTCCCATCGTTTATCCATATCCCGAGGTATTGTACTCTCGTTCGCTGGGTACCTCCTCGCCCTGCATTGATATTGCCTGATCGTTGCCGTCATTGAATATCAACAAACCGCATTTCGTCACACTAAATTTTAGTCCCAAAGCTTCACTTTCCTGAACACATATACCAGCCAGCCACTGCAGATCCGCCCGGCTCTCTGCGAACAGCGCAATATCGTCCGCATAAAACAACCCAGGAAGCTTTTGTTCTACCACTGTACCTGCCTGCTTAAAACCAATATTGCTTCTTTCCAATGATTTCTCCACTGTCCTCCTGTTGGTCAGAACCCTGCCGGCGTTTCATACACAGTCGTTCACGGTCGTGAATCGAAATTGCCAGTGTGTGCGTTCATCAGTGAACGCATCGAGACATTAAATGCAGCGCACTCTGTACGAACTACAAGATACCATATGCTGACAATGAAGGGACTCGTGGATAGAAGCATAAAATGGTAGCGCAGGAACGATGACTAGACGCTTTGCGCAGTACCTGCTCTCCTGTGCCATGACAGCGCTTGCCGCTTCTCACGAGCATGTAGTGGACGAGCAGGACAAGCGCATCGCTCTTGGACTTCAGGGTGTCCTTGCATGCCTTGAAAAGCAGTTCGAGGCCAAAGTATTTGTCCACGCTGGAGACAGGCTGATTAGCACCGCCAGCGCCTGACATCCCGACCCGATGTTTCGGCTTGTGCGCCGTTCCTAGTCGCGGCATCAGCAGCGCCTTCCTCGTCGGTGATGGACGCCTTTTTTTACAAAAAAGACCCAACGGCTTTGCTGAGCGCGAGGCGCACGAGATGCATGAGGCCGCGTGTGTTACGATAACGATGAAGAATGAGCATCTGCTCGATTCTCTTTAGTTTACGAGCCTGCACATTACTATAATGTATTTCTTGGAACGGCATCTCAAGAGCGAGAAAAACGAAAACCGAAACCGCCTTTATGCGATGGCGCTGTGACTAGGCGTTTCGGTTTCGCATGACAGGCGAAACCGAAACCGCAGCTGCCGTTGTGTTTTCGCTGGTGCGGGTGCTGCTCACCGCCGTGCAACATAGAAAAAAAAAAAAAAAACCCGCATTTCCCCGAAGGGGAGTATGAGGAAGTGCGAAGCACGGGGTGATGCTATGAGGGGGCGAGCGCGACTAAACTGCAGAGCCGAGCGAAGGAGACGGCAGCGAGAGAGCACGCGCCAGCCGACCCACGGAGGTCTGGCCGTTTTTAAGTGCAAAGCACTTTTACTGATGATGATGATTAAGTGTAATTAATGATTTAAAGTGTTGTTGTCATGATGCATTTGTACACACACACACACATTTATATATGAAGTAGGGTGAGTGCAAACCTAACGGGGGGAGAGGCACACCAGCTGCATGGCGCCGTGACGTCACGGCGCGGAGAGGGTGCGAGGAGCCGGCGCGGCGCGCGCAGCCACGGCGCGGAGGTGCCAGCTGCACAACGCGCCGTGACGTCACGGCGCGGAGAGCGGTGTGGAGCCGGCGCGGGGCGCGCGCAGCCACGGAGCGGAGGGCGGAGCGCGCGCAGTCACGTGGGGCGTGACGTCGCTGCGCCGTTGCTACAGACGCTCCTCTCCGCTCCTCGCGCCGTTGCTAGGGGAGAGGAGGAGGAGCGCGGATGCCGGCGGAGTTTTCGGGGTCGCTTAAGAAGTGCATTCGCACTTAAAAACGGTGCATCGATGCGCTGTGTCGTGGTTGGTTGTGTAGCAACGAACAAGATATGTGCGACAAGTTTTAGGTGCGAATGCACTTCTTAAGCGACCCCGAAAACTCCGCCGGCATCCGCGCTCCTCCTCCTCTCCCCTAGCAACGGCGCGAGGAGCGGAGAGGAGCGTCTGTAGCAACGGCGCAGCGACGTCACGCCCCACGTGACTGCGCGCGCTCCACCCTCCGCTCCTTGGCTGCGCGCGCCCCGCGCCGGCTCCGCACCGCTCTCCGCGCCGTGACGTCACGGCGCGTTGTGCAGCTGGCGCCTCCGCTCCGTGGCTGCACGCGCCGCGCCGGCTCCTCGCACCCTCTCCGCGCCGTGACGTCACGGCGCCATGCAGCTGGTGTGCCTCTCCCCCCGTTAGGTTTGCACTCACCCTACTTCATATATAAATGTGTGTGTGTGTGTACAAATGCATCATGACAACAACACTTTAAATCATTAATTACACTTAATCATCATCATCAGTAAAAGTGCTTTGCACTTAAAAACGGCCAGACCTCCGTGGGTCGGCTGGCGCGTGCTCTCTCGCTGCCGTCTCCTTCGCTCGGCTCTGCAGTTTAGTCGCGCGCGCCCCCTCATAGCATCACCCCGTGCTTCGCACTTCCTCATACTCCCCTTCGGGGAAATGCGGGTTTTTTTATCGTTTTCCTTCTGATGGCCGTCTTAAGAAACGGGACGAAGCTGCAACGCGCCGGCTCATGGGGGGGGGGGGGGGTTAGAGGGTTGTAACCTCCCCATTGAGGCCGATTTAACCCTTCTACCCCTTCGTAACCGCTCCTATGTCTTTGCACCGAGTGCCCAACGTACACCTTCAAGGGCCCTGCTGACTTTGTAATTTCAGTTCATGATATGCCTTGAGGTCGATTTTTCCTGCCCTTTGAAATGCATTGTATTCATTCTACTTATAAGCTCAGAAAGTGCAAACCACAAGATGAGCCGGCGCAGAACTAACGGCAAGAAGGCTCTCTTTCGGAGTCGGCAGCGCGCGTGGACGGACTGCTAGCTCACGGCGGGGTCCGTGCGTGCACGATTCCGCGGGTCGGGCACATGGGGCCTAGCGGTGAGTCGGACGTCGGCGACGCCGCATTTGATGTAGTGTGTGTGTGTTGTATGTTGTTTTATGTATTGTATTGACACTGTATAAGGTTATTTAGCGTATCACCAATGATGTATTAGATTCGGCTGGCGATATCATCGTTTGTAAAAGCAGCAATAAATGCACACGCGTTTGGTTGTCCGACGGCGCGACTGTCCGTGTGTTCCGAGAGCGTGGCGAAGATTACGAGACCCCACAACTCATGGGCGCTGTCTTCTAAATCGAGTGGTTTTGCTCCAGCTTCCACAACATGCATATGCCTATAGCTGTTCGTTTGAAATATTTACTCGTTTGGTTTAACTCTTTCACTTGTGCTTAATCATACAGATTACTACTTTCGGGCCGCTATTCATAGTATATTATCTCGCTCTTCGCTTACTTCACCGGTTCATTATCAATTTATTCCAAATGTCAGTATAGGACTCTAGGTGAACCCGTCTGGCTCGAGTATTCTCTTCGTTGTTCCGACTGACTTAACTTTCGCAATCCTAGAGTTCGTCCCCTCCATCATTCATCAGCAACGTTCTAAAATGCTTAGAAATCTCACTGCTGCCACGACTGTCTAGGTAAGAGCTTGAACGTATGACCACCACTTCTCTACAACCTTGCTGTCTTTTGTAATGTAACCATAGACGCCGCTATAGTGTCTGTCGCCAGCGCGACTTGCGTGCTTTCCCCGCATGTAAAGTTTCATCAGACTTTGTCTCTGACCTTAACCCCCTTTCTGCCATAAGAAGCGAGGCGCTTTTCTTATGCCCGTGCTGCTGACCTAAATAATGTACAATATTTACTTCTCTCTGAGTTCTCTTGCTCGGGTTGCCAATAAAGCAAGACAAGAGGGCAATCACACGAACTGCACCAAACCAACACGCCTATGATGACGCATCTGCTATGATAGAGGCAAATCCTTCTGTCAAAATGTCGGCCAGCACGACTGAGGCACTTAAGTGACCTCACCTTAATACTGCCACCATTTTATTATAATGCGCGTCAACGGCCAACTGATTTTCTTAGCCTACAAAAAGAATTTTCGGAAGTATTTTTCATCATGTCAGCATAATTTTCAGATTTAAACCGTACGAGATGACCTTGAGCTAAATTTACCGATATATTGATACTTTGTACCTATCGTAAAACTAAAACTAATCTTACGAACTTCTCATAGGGAAAATCATTACACCGATGTTTTGGTGAGATGCGATCTCGTAGTAGTAATTTTGGGTGTGGGAGCCTCCTTTTGCGTAATCTACCTCGTGAGAAAGATTCGTTTACCACAGAGGGTAATTGAAATAGGACCACAAATTGGTGGAACTTGTTACCGTAATCATGATGCGGGGAGAAAGGGTCCAAGGGATAGTAATTTAATACCTTTATTGTTGGCCTGGCAATACTAATAAATAAGCGGACTTCCAGTAACAGCCTGAAACTAAGCTCTGCGACAAGGCAATGGGTTACTTCTCAGCTCTGCAGTAAGGTGTTATATACTTGAATAAAGAATTTCTTGGCGTCTTTAAGCTTGTGTCGCGTAATTTCTCTACATTTTTTAACCCTATTCACATTGTTTCTATATATTTCCGTTCATTTTCCGCGCTTTGCTGAATGGCTTCATGGCCCTGCCAAGCTCTCGCAAGACGTTTCTGCAAGACGCAGAACAAATAATAAAAATAATCATCATAATTGATGTTACTATTATTTGGCGTTTTATCTCCTTTACGATTCCTCCAGCTGAAGCAAGAAAATGACTCATTGAGCAAGGTGCCCGCTCTCTCCGCCCCCCTCCCCCTTCCAGACATACGCAACAACTTTGTAATTGCGTGCTCTTCATGCAAATTTGAACCCCCCTCCGACAGACATCCTGGGTGCGCTACTGCATGCCAGTCAAGATCATATCGTGGTCTTGGCACGTAAAACGCCAGCAATCATTATTATCGTCAGAGCCATGTGCGGCCGGCAAGGAAATAAATTCGCGAAAAAATAATGAAGGTAGAATAAAGGGGAAAACTAACAGCAGTAAACACGGGTTCGACGCGGTATCTGATTAGCAAATTAAATATCTTTTATCAGTGAGCTGTACAGAACGTTCACCGACGAACCATTTAGTTACCCGCGCAGTAGGAACGCCAAATATTGAGGGCAATTAGGGTTAAATAACGCTTGGCTGGTAAAGTACTAAGTTAAAGGCTGTGAAGTTTCGCTTTCTTGGGCAGCGGTAATATTTTTCCTTGCGTCGATAGGCTAGACAAAAATTAAAGCGCATTTTTTTTCCTCCGCATTTCATGACTACAAACTCCTGAAGTTCATTGCCAATTTCATTCTTTGATTCTTTAGCAGCATTTCGCGATATGTTTTTACCGATAGGAGCTGAACTAACCTTGAGAACAATCCATCAAAACCCAGCACGTCACTGCGATTCATTGCAGGAATTCAAGAACCCGTCGCCAACTTCCCTTCCTTTTGTACGTTTCTTTAATACATGCAAGCATCCTCTCACGGTGAATATTTTTTTGCTTGTTGTAAGAGGATAATCTCTTTTCCTGTGGTATAAGAGGATAGTCGCCACGGTAATCTAGAGTTACTGTATAGTGTTCCCCTTGGGGAATGCTCCCTACATATAAAGTAACTCTAGGTAAATCTCTAGGGAGCCTACATGACCGTTCTTTACGTGTGCTCCCTTCCTTTGCCTCCCCCTTTCCTTTATGAAGAAGTCTGTGCACGCTTATGTTCAAAATTGAGAGATTACTTGTGTAAACCCTAGATGACGGCACCCATTAATCGCAAAAAAAAAAAAAAAGGATCATGCAGATCCCGCGCTTTGTGGGAATTGGTCTCAAGCGAATCAGTCAGCGAGGAAATTGTGTATGATGAATTGTTTATTATTAGGCATAATGCAACGAGTAGTGTGAGACTGTCGCTCTTTGTGCAGAGAGCATCAGTTGGTGAATGGTATAATGCGGACTAACTACAGGAACGTCAGCAGCACCGTGGCGAATGAGTTGTAGTTCATAGTACGACGTAATGCCGGCGCTACCGGTAGTGCACAGCGCAGACGTCTATCGAGCAGTAGGACAAAAGCATGCCGAGTGATAGGAGAACATATTTATTATTTATTTATTTTTTATGGTATAGCGCTTATCACACATCATAAGCGCTGTTCACGTTACGAAAGCACCATCACCACAAATGCTGGTGCAGCAGGTTTGTTCACAATATAACCGCGTGGGATGAGCTGTCGATAGCCTAGTGCTTGTTTGGTACATAAGGGACTCGGGTTCGATACCTACCTAATGCTTGGTAGGCTGCCTGCGTCTGTGTGCTTGTTATGTCTACACTTCAATCGCAAGCTATGACGAACGGTGTGCCCTTCTCGCTTTTAAGTGTGCTCTAATTATATGTTAAATCTCTATTTTAGTTGGTCCTTGATTGACATAGCATCTGTGAAATTCAAACACCAGCGACGCATACCCGAATAACGCGGGCCGTGCACTAGAGCCACACGTGATTGCAGCATCGTTAATCGTGACGTACTACATGACGAGAATGTCATGCTAGTGATGCAAAGATCAGGCATTCATGTTCGTCATACATTGATACCCTACCTCCCAAATGTTGGGGTGTACCAGGTGAACGAGACGACCAGGCGAGCACCTGAGACGTAGGCTGTTAGATAGATAGATAGATAGATAGATAGATAGATAGATAGATAGATAGATAGATAGATAGATAGATAGATAGATAGATAGATAGATAGATAGATAGATAGATGCGGTCGAAGGGATTAGTAGAAGCATGAAAGCAGGCATGTCATTCTCTCTTCGATGACACGAGATAACATATAACATGCGAATTACTTATTCTTTAAATGCCCTTTGGAGAACATACCAAAATAAGATGGCGTCCTTGCAGCTGATGAAGCAGTGTTTAACAGTTTCGGGAGCATCATCCACGCGACACTCCGCTGAAGTTACACAGGTGCCTCTTCTGCTTATTGAAGCTCTGAGAGGTAATGTTTTCGTAAGAACTTTGTAGTTTGTATAAAAAGAGACTTGCAGTTAGGGGAAAGAGGCATTTTCTGCACACGCGCAAGCACGTCATGTCCTAGACGGTACAAAGGACGCGGAAACAGCACTTCTAGCGGATAATTGCACAGATATCTCCTTGACAATAAAGAATAAATAATCGTAAGAGAATCTTAAGGACATAAAGTGCGCTTATTCACACACTTCTCGCGGTCCGAAGGCGAGCGTCATACGTGCACGTTTGCTCTGTCACGCAGTTTCGTCAGGTTTCACAAGAGCGGAACTGACTTTTCTTTTTTTTTTTTTTTTGCTCAATTCATGACGCAGACCGTAAACAGGTGATCCTGACACACGCTACGTTAGCGCGCCAGAGGTTGTGGTGATTTCCTGCTCACCTGAAGGGCGTGGGTTCGATTCCTGCTACGCTGGTCGCATCTTCGATGGAGGCGAATAAGGCCCGTACACGGTGTGTGATCAGTGCACGTTGAATGTCACTACGTGTACGGTCAAAATTTTCGGAACTCTCCTCTACGGCGCGCCTCATGATCACATGGTGGTTTAGGCCGGTAAGTCTCAGCTGTTACTAGTACTTTCATATTGCCCTTAAAATTAATTAGTACGAGCTAACGTAGCGTAACTATAAGGCTTCGTGTTTACTAAGAACTTTATGGAAAACACTATATATGATGTAACATTTATATAACCTCGAACTCGATTTGTACCTTCATGTAACACCCGGACCTTAAAAGTGCAAATAAATAAATAAATAAATAAATAAATAAATAAATAAATAAATAAATAAATAAATAAATACTGTTTCTGGATACCAAATTCTTTTCTGACGCCGTGAATAAACCTCTTCTAAGCAAACCATGCATGTTGATATATAAAGCAATGAATACTCGCCTCACGTTATTATATACTTCCCATTTGTATTTCGCCCAGATCATAAAATTAAATATGCAGTGTACAGAAAACAAACCATGTAGGGTTTTTTGCTCTGCGCTAATTTACGGTGTAAAAACGGGGCGACATTAGTAGATTGTTCACACATTTCGCTCATGTATATCCATAAGAGACAAGCTGCCGCCACACACACACACACACACACACACACACACACACACACACGCGCGCGCGCGCACGCACACACTCACGTGTTAATGGCTTAAAATTAATTGTGCGATAAAGCTTCCGAATTACTAGGGTACTCTCACAGGCTATTAATTAATTAACTTCGGACTGCTATTCCGGATAATTGTGTAACTCTTTCTGTCCTTTTGACAATAATTAATTTGAAGAAACTGTTACACCTATATCTCGATGATACAGCAACGTGTGCTGTAACGGCTTGAGCACGTACATTTATATACCTTAAGGCGAATAGTATATGTGAAAATATATAATACGTATCAGAACAAATTAAAATAGACTTTATACTGCAGTAAAGAGAATGCTGCGCTCCTGGACTCATCGTGCCATTTTATGATCGTCATATTCGCTACACCGACGCCATCGCGTAAACTGGTTATCTTTGTTGCTCGTGGCATCATATCGCGACGAATTCTTTCAAGCGACGTCATCACGTGACCATCATGTGATCATGTGAATCAAGGTTCCTCTTTCCCTGCGTTCCTTTATTGCAGACTGAACATCCTCCGACTTGAGAGGAATGTGCTTATAATCGATACACCCGACTAAGAAATATAATATTCCCCTGTTTGATTAGATTTCTCCGAATTGAAGATTGGCTAGATTCGTAAATGTGACTTTTTTATTTCTGATAGTTCACGGTTATCTAGAGACGTGGATTGCCCACGATCATGAATTGGAGCAATTGAGTGACAAATTTAATCCTGGCCGCGTTATAGAGAAGTTGCGAAACGCATCACAAAATGAGCTAGACATTTTCCCCTTATAAACGATGACCTAGTGCAGCTTGCCGATGCGTCCAGTGTAGACTAATAAATTGGTTACTTTGCTGCCAATCATTCATTTGCGTTTTCTACAAGTAATACTTCATGACGAGCCATCTAGAGTGATAGAAGTAAGCTAACATAACGAATATAATGCAAAGGCGTGAAGGCTGTTCTGCAGGACTGAGTGAAACGGGCGCGTATTATCGAAAAGCGTTCGATATTTGACCCAATTTGCTTATCACAATCCTCGCCTTAGTTCCGCATTCGAATAGGTTTCGGAGAATTGCTTTTGCGCACACTGACATCCTGGCACTTTACCCAAGCGGTGGGATTCTGACATCACGACCCTCAGCATCGACAAAGAGAAGTATACGAATAGACGAAAATTGAAAGACCAATTCCGCTATCTAGAGGTTATTACGTGTTCGCAGTAAAATTAAATTCTGTCGGCAACCCATATTGCAAGTCTTCTGCTACAGCGGCTGGAACCCGCCAGTTTGCTTGGGTCAGCCTCGCCACCTTGTAAGTACGCTATGTAGGGAAGCCTGCACACTGAAAGCTTTATCAATGTTGCGGTGTATTCAGTTTACCTTACACATGGACGTCGGCAAAATTTCGTCTTGTGGAGGGCGAATCCCTTGCATCACGGTAAGGGAAGGGGGGGGGGGGGGCGGTTGTATGCTGCTGGGACTTGAAGGAGGCAAGTTCCCCCTTTGCAGACGCACATGGCATTACGAGGCATGAAGACGGAAAAAAAAAAAAAAAAAAGAAAATGTCGTACATGAGTTTGTAGAGCGAAGCTGCAGGGACACCCATTTATGGATTTCCCGGCAGAAATCCTTACAGGATATCTCGTCAAACTGTCTTAAGAGATATTTTATTCCCCGCTCCTTTGTCTGCTTTATTGGACATAAAGTAAGACGATTGGGTGAGTGAGTGAGTGAGTGAGTGAGTGAGTGAGTGAGTGAGTGAGTGAGTGAGTGAGTGAGTGAGTGAGTGAGTGAGTGAGTGAGTGAGTGAGTGAGTGAGTGAGTGAGTGAGTGAGTGAGTGATATGCAAAGGAAAGCTTGCCATTCGAAGATTTCACGTTATTTTGAGTCTTCACTGCATGACTTCCTTTGGTGCAGTGAAGCCGCAGTATAGGTGAGGCTGTACTGCGGCTGTACTGAGCGTCGCGAGAGTCCGTCTGACTTTATTTAACCCGAATTCTTAGTCAATCTAAGCGCACTGTACAACGGCCCATCTTCTTTTCTTACAATCTCGACTACGGACCCATTTTTAAGCTCATGAACGTTGGCACAGCGAATCTCGGTGCCACTGGAGGATTAGTCTGCCTAGCTATAGCAGCGAGTAGTTCCTACATATTGGACAGAGACGGAAACCGCTCTAACGAATCCTGGACCTTCCGCTTGATGAAAAGAACGTTGTAGAGTGAACAAAATTCCACCCCTCCCCCCTCCCCCGCTTGTCTGAGTATCTCTCCTCACTTGCAGATATACAGTATGTTACATGTAGATGCAGGTCAGAGCAATAGGTCGTAAGCCCCCCTTCCCCCTTTCGACCTGTTCCCCGTTATTTTTAGCACTGTATAAGATATAGTATCCTTACAGCATGGAATGCGATATGGTGGTGATTTTCGGGTGATGATAATGAGAGAGAATAAATATGTTTAATCCAGAATGCAGCTCTGGAGAGGCGTCGTTAGACTATATATATATATATATATGATGTTGTGAGCTCGCGCCATGTCCTGGGACCATTGCAGCCAGCCTTAGCTGGTCATGCATTGAGGCCGTGGTTTATCTATAACTTCGATTTGGGGGGAGGGGGATACGAAATTTAGCTGGAATAATTTTGGAGGGCGTGTGGGGTACACATGAGGAACTGGGGGCTGCTGTATGAATCCTTGCGTTGAGGTAAATTCAAAGAACTAGTCAGAACTTTGTCATGCGCCACGAACCATTTCGAAACAGCTAGGTTATGAAGGAAGAGCCCGAGAATACCGCTACCACGGCTGGAGTAAGTATAAAGGTATCCCTCCACTGCATTGTGGATACCTATTATTGCATGAGCAGGAACGAAGGCGCGCGTACTCGAGTGTGTACTTGCTCCCCGTGCTTTATTAACGATACATCGTAATGTGTCTGCGACATTCTGTAACGTTGTATGTGGAGGACATATCAGCTGTAAAGAGAGAGAGAGAGAAAGAATGGACAGAAATTAAAGACTTAAACAGTTTGATCAGGGCTGAGTCTGGCAGAGTAACCTTACATTGGCAAAGCACAGAGCGGAGGAAAACGGATGATGAAGTGTGGACCAGAGTCACTGACACAACTTTTCAATGCTGTGTTACATCAGCCGCAACACTGTAGATCGTCTTCATGTTTACTCGTAGAAAGTTAATGTTAGTGCTCTAACGAAGAAATTAAACGGAGAAAGAAAGAAAGGCTTATTAAGAAAGCACAGAGAGACCGTTGAATAAGACCATTACGAACGAAAATGGTTGTGCTTTGAGACATACGCGCACGTTATTTCGCACACGTCTACTGAAGTTTTTTTTTTTTTTTTTAATTTGCCACGGTACTTTACTTCACGCCCTCCGCATGTCAGTCAGTCAGAGAGTTGCTTTGTGCTGGGCTGGTTGAGGTGTCCTCCTCGACGAGAGACAGTTACTATCCTGTGCTTTTCTCTTCTTTTCAAATAAAGAATCTCTCTCTCTGCTGGGCTATCGTGTTTTATGACAGTCAGAGACATGAATTCCTTTAATATAGACGACTCCAGCACTGTGGCAAAGTTCTCTAGGCGTCACTGTAGGTTCACCTTTCTGGGAAGACTCCTGCGCAAAGCTTTCGCTCCGACGGCCGCCCCTTTCTCGCGGGCCGTCCCACGTCGGAAGGAGCGAGAGTGATCACGTGACTCCCCCGTTCACCCTCCCCTTCCTCTCGACGAACTGCTTCCTCCTCGGCGGCCGCGAAGCGGCAAGCGGCGGCCGCAGCAGCGGCGTTCAGCCAGGCCAGCGCCGAGCAGCCAGCGCTGCGCAAGTGACAGTGAACATGGTGCCCCGCCGTTCAAGACGCTTCTTTCTGGCCAGCTAGCGGTGCCTTCCGACGTGATTCGAGTGTGCGTGCGCCAGTGACCATGGTGGGTTCCTGATCGACGTTGTAACCCGGAGTTACCGCACCGGTGCCGCTCAATCGGCCCCCGAAAACACGACGACGCGCGTCATGGATGTGGTCGGCGAGGACCAAGCGCTGCAGGCGGTCTTGGGTAAGTTCGCCTCCGCTGCCTCCCCTCCTCCTCGAGCGTGCCCTTTCGCTCTTTCTCACCACCCTCACACGCCCGTGGCGCAGAGCGGAGCCTGCCTACCTGTTGCATGTTGTTGTTGCACTCTCTTGGCGGCGGGACCTCTCGATTTCCGGGGGGGAAAGGAAGAGAAATGCGCGTGGCCCCCCCTCCAACACTCGCTTTGCCGTCTTTTTGCTTCGATTCCTCCGCGCTCGTGAAAATGCTGGTTCCTCGTTGGGTCACACGCGCGCGCTCCAGTGAATCGACGACCGTTTCGAAAAGTTTCGCTCATCCCTTCCGCTCTCGCGCTTGTTTGTCGAGGCCCGTCGCGCCGCATCGCAACCCTGGATTCGCGCGTTTTCGACTCGACCCGCGTGCTCGCGGCTCTCAACGTCAAAGGGTGGAGGGGGGTCACCCACGTCCGAGGGCAGAGCTGCGGGCCGCACCGCCGACCCTGCTGCTTGCCGGACGTCGACGTCAGCCGGTCAGTGCGGCTGGTTAGGCCTAGCGCCTGCTCGGCCCCTTGGCCCAACATTCACGGTCATTCACATTCCGTTGCGAGAGGGGGGCCACCGCGAGCTGTTGCTGCCGCCGCCGCCGCCTCCGGCGTGCTCCGTTGCCTCGATCCCTTTAAAAGCGCAGCGGCGTTTAATTCTTGTACCATCACTGCACGCGGAAGTTCTTGCCGCGGTTACATGTTACGTCTTACATTTATTTGGTCGTACACTTTATGTATCAAGTGCGCGTCCGCCAACTGTAGCGTACTACAACGCGTCAGTTCCGAATGTCGCATCTTGGCTGACTGTCAAGTTCGCTGTCTTCTTCACTCGAGCATCTTCGAAAACGTTATTACAGAGTTTCATGTCCGTTCATTCGGCTTACAGTGCAAAGGTTAACGCGCTCTAACAGTCGCGCCCCTGAGGCACACGCAAACAATGCGACGATGAGAGATGCGCGCTCGAGTGATCCGCTTAGTAATGGAAGCGCGTACGATCTGTTTACAGCGCATTCTTTCCCATTGTATCACACCTCCGGCGCTCTGTTTTGTTCCTGCACGTACAGCGCGCGTTCATTGCGCAACGAACCCCCGCACGTGACATCTTACATCCTGCAACAACAAGATAATGGCCGTTTGAGATCCAGAGACAGGAAGTTTTTGTTCTGTGCGGAGAACTTTGTAAATTGTAATGAAGCAGTCACAGCGCCGACCGCCTGGGGCGCATTCATTGCAAGTCCATTCGCACCGCGCTTGTTCGGCCATCCCGGATCATGCGTTTTTACTGCAACTTGATACCTCTGTACACAACTTTCTTTGCGATGACTTCACTTTTTAACATTGTCAACCCACGTGCAGGATAAGTATCGCTATTGTATCCGACTCTCGCAAAAGCGATTTCCGCTACATATATACTCACAAATCTGGGCCTGTATTCACAGCAGCACTTTACGCTAAAGGTGCTCGTGAGAAAATACTTCAGCCAATTACGCCGCTAGAAATATTACTAACGAAGTCGGCGGACCACTGGGAATAAGCGCTTACAAGAGAACCTTTGTGAATTCGGTCCCTGTATGATCGAACATACCCCTTGGCGGATCTGATTAACCACCTTCCTCGAATTGCCACCTTCGTCGAATTCACTACTAGTCACTTGGCTTCAAGGACAGAAATGTTCCGATTGAAAACGTACGTAGGCGCTGCTTTTCAGATGTGTAGCTAGTCACACAGTCTATGGAGACGTGCGCTTTGGCACGTTAATGGCGCGTTGAGCTGCTATATGGTGGAGCTGCTTGCAAATGTCCGTGTTATCCATGAGACGTTTTCTCTGTTGATCGTGGAAGAACATTTCTTGTAACTGACGTACGACTAAACGCAACGCATATGTCACTAATGTAAAGTCGACGCTCACATGCCCCCACCCCTTCCCTCGCGCATCATTACGTAGCAATGTGGTGGAAACGATTCGAAGGATGAGACATCTTGTGTACGGTATAGAAGGGCTTACACGTCATTTGGCTACGCGGTCACTCGAGCTTGCATAGCCAGACGCAACCGGGTAACCTCCTCTCCCCGTCCCGTCTATACCCTCTTTTACAACGAACACGCTCATTTCCTCGTTTATTTGTGTATGTGTACATTCGCTCTTCACGTAATCTAAAGAGAATCATCAGGAGCTCTTTGGAATAATGCGAACCCGTCGAGGAAGCTCGCGTGTCGGACCGTACGCGTCCTCGCCTGCGCATACGACCATACGCGTGCGCTATGGACATTCTCATGCGCATCTGGTCATTTCAGGCACGGCGCACATTCTCTGGCAGGTTTCGACATAGTATTCCGGATTTGTCGTTTAGCTGATAAGAAATGAAAAGGTTAAGGAGAGACACAGACTCCCTATCGAAAGGTGCCTCGGGCTCATCTGGCACGCCGGAGCTGGCGAGCAGCACGGTCGCAGAGAATTTTACGAGCGCCATGTTTCTCTCTGCGATTTGTCGCGGCCATACTGCCGCATGCAGTCCAGCAGGATGTGTGTATAAAAAAAGTGGCTCTCGGCAGCGGCCGCTCATAGGAAGAACAAACCGTCCGGTTCGACTCGATGTGACGTCAGCGGCAGCT